>VDFB02105785.1:211509532-211610566 GCA_007258455.2 Sequoia sempervirens | reverse complement strand
AACTCTCTTTGGTATCAAGACATTCACGACTACCTTAAGTCCCAAACCCTTCTACCCAACTTGTCCAATAACCAGAGGAAGTCCTTCATTCGAAAAGTTGCAAGATATGCCATCATGAGTGACACCCTTTATCACCGTAGCTTTGACAACACCCTCCTTAGATATCTTGACACTAACGAAGTGGGTACAACCTTACGTGAAGTACATGACGATATATGTAGATCTCATTCGAGTGGTCCTACTCTAGCCAAGAAGATAATGAGACTTGGGTACTACTAGCTGACCATTGAAAAGGATGCATTAGAATATGTCAAGACTTGTCGCCAATGCTAGGTTCATAGTGATTTGATCCATGCTCCAACTCAGGAACTTCGGCTGATCACCTCTCCTTGGCCCTTCGCTCAATGGGGACTCGACCTTGTGGGTAAGATCCATCCAACCTCATCCAATGACCATAAATTCATTATCACCGCCACTGACTATTTCACGAAGTGGATTGAAGCCATCCCGCTGACATACATAACCGACAAACAAATATCCAAATTCATCCTTAACTACATCATTTTCCAGTATGGCCTTCCCCAATCCATCATCACTGACAACAAATGTCTATTTAAAAACTAAGACATTTTTGAGTTATGTGAGCGATTCCATATCCAACATCATTTTTCATCTCCGTATTACCCACAAGAAAATAGTCAAGCTGAGGCATCAAATAAAACCATTGTTAAAATCCTCAAAAAGACTATCAATGATGTTGGTCATGACTGGCATATACAACTCAACCCTACTCTATTGGCTTACCGCACTAGCATTCGTACGCCTACAGGAGCCACACCATTTGCCCTGGTCTTTGGCACTGAGGCCATCTTGCCCATTGAGGTCAAAATTCTTTTGTTACAAGTCTCCTTGAAGGGTTTAACTGATGCAGAGGAGTATAGATAATCGCGCCTGCATGAGCTAGAAAATCTAGAAGAAAAAAGACAAAATTCCCTGGACCATCTAGAAGCATATCAAAACTATTTTTTTTGCAGTTACAATAAGAGACTCATGGTCAGGAAATTTGACATTGGTGACTTAGTCCTAATGCAGAACCCTAAGAACCAAGCTGACAAAGAAAATCCTGAAAAGTTTGAACCAAACTGGTTGGGTCCTTACGTCATCATATCTTCTTTTAGTTCTAGAGCCTATCAACTAGCAACTCCAAATGGAGAAAATTTGATAGAGCCTATTAACAGTCTACATCTCTAAAATTTCTACGCATAGCATCAGGAGATAGAGCTAAAAAACCATAAAATACAAAAAAAAAATTAAAAATGATAAAAAAATGTTACCTTGATGAAAACCTGGCAAACAGGCATCTTGGCAACAACAAAAAAATAAGAAAAATGAAAAAATAGTAAAGAGAAAAATGATTCGTCCAACAGTGAAAACCTGGCAAATAGGCGCTTTGGATAAGTACCATGGTGAAAACTTGGCAAACAGGGGCCATGTGTAACTAATCGTTGCTCTACCATCTACTGTCACTTTGTCTGCCTTGGCCTAGGATGAAAGACATCTCACGCCATTATCATGCCAATTGACATGACATTATACCCTTCCTTTCATGGTTGATAAATGATTGACATCAAGTCCTGACGACTGTCCATCCAGTAAACTAGCAGCATCCCATCCATGTTCCTTAAAGTTGGCTAAGTCTTGGACCTGACTGGGGGAAAAATTTGTATCATATAATTGTAGTGGATGTCACATATGGCTTCGGAAATTGCAAAAAAGTCCTGAAAAAAAGACCTAAACATTGAAAATTATCCTAAAAAAGACCTAAACATTGAAAAATGTCTTGAAAAAAGAGCTAAACATTGAAAAATGTCCTAAAAAAAGACCTAAACATAGCAAAAAGTCTTGAGAAAAAGACAAAAACATAGCAAAAGGTCCTAAAGAAAAAGAAAAAAACATCAAAAAATGCCCTAAAGAAAGACCTCAAATTTGAAAAATGTCCTGAAGAAAACCACCACAAAATGTCAAACACATGATCATCTCTGGTCAAAATTTGTCCTGTCAATCAGTCAAGTCTTTATCATTTTTCTGAACTACATTGTCTTTGCGTGTTTGCTACGTAGGAAAGACTCATTTTCAAGTCCCCGAGACATTAGGTTAGTCCTCTTAGGTTTGTCACAATAAAATCATGGCACAATCTGTGGTCATCAATACAAAGTCACTAGTCGTGTCGAACTACGAGGTCTCTGAGTGCATGACATAGGCAAGGCCATTTGTCGATGAGCCCCTGAGGCCGCACTAGGTCAGTCCATTAGGGTTTATGGCATCACACTGGCACACACATCAAAAAATTCTTCAAGACAAAGAAAATCTTTCCCAAATGAATAAAACTCATAAAGCAAATTATGACAATCATTTATCACAGCATGACAATCTCATCAGCACATATCATCATGACAATAGCGACATATGGTCAGCACAAGTCAAACTCGGTCAAATCAAGTTAAATCATCATAACCTATCAAACTGTCAACTCTTGGTTACCCTTCAGATGTGTCCTTTTGAAAGGTAACCTTTGTCATTGATGCCTTAGGATGTATCCTTCCTAGGCATTGTCACTATCATTTGGAATTTTGAGGGATCCTCTTGACATCTAAGGATCACTCCACTTGACACCTATATTCTTCAGATGTGTCCTCAAGAACTAAATCTGTCAGTTATGCCTTAGGATGTGTCCTTCCTAGGCATTGTCATTGTCACTGTCACATGGCATTTTGAGGGACCCCTTTTGACATTTAGGAATCAATCCTCTTGACGTCAACATTATTCAGGATGTGTTCTTCCTGAATTCGGAAATTCTCGACATCTTTCATCTAAATATCATCAAGACTTTAAAATTTTCGGCATCTTGACAATATCAAACATGGAATTTTTACATCAGAACAATGGATATCCAGATGCACTTGGCAAACATTTAGCACTTGTTTTTTTGGCTTTTATCATGTTATTAGTTTTTCAACGAGATCCCACTAAACAATATTTAGAGAAACAACAATGTATCATGACAATTGACACGCATGACTACTAGTTTCTTAGTGAGGTCCTGCTTCTGGGATTTAGAAAAATAGCGATGTATCATGATAAGGGCTCTATTTTTATATTTTGGAAATCATGTTGCTAGTTTCTCAAGGAGGTCCTAGAAACAGGATTTAGAGAAGCAACCACATTTCATGAATTGTCTTTGTCTTTTTCTGCTTGTGGTTGATTATGACAAAGAGACTGGGGCAATTGTGCTTTTAGTCTGAATCATGATCATCCTTTTTTGTGACTACTTGTCTTATGTGATGGTACAACCTTGCACACCTTGATCTATGTCATATCATGGTGTTTGTTGGCCATTACAACAATTTGCCCAATGATGATTAAGAGCAATAAATATTAAAGTACTATGGTAAAGTTTTGAAGGATTTGGTTTAGGAACTAACATGCATCTCTGTCAAGTTGGTCCTCTTCCCTCATCGGTCTGGTCATCTTCTATCATCGGTCTAGTCATCTTCTTTCGTTCATCTCATGATGATATCATGTGACATACAAAAACATGAGTGCATACATGATCATATAAATATTGCATTAGGTCCATACATACATCATCCATAGCATTTACATAATCACAAACAGTGCATTAACATAATCATCAACATTGCACCCATTTAATAAATACATTATGCATATTATTATCATCATCATCTCACATAAGTCAGCACTACATCATCATGGCATCATAATCATAAGTACACATCATAGGACATACATGATACATCATAAATTAAGCATCATACATAAGACATCACATCATATGCATTAATCAAATAACATCACATAACATACATGTAGGCCACATCAAAACTACATCATCATAGAATACCATCTCAAAAATATACAATGTCATAGGATAGAGTCAATAGATATCCCAAAAATGGAGCTCATAAGCTCAAAAATATACATAATGTGTAATAATAAAAAGCATGCCCCTAGGGTAGACTCTCATCATCCCCTCGTGGCAAAGAGTGTGGAGGTGGAAGCTCTGTCACTGGCACTGAAATGATAGGCGGACCTGTAGCAACCTTTGTCTGCCCTACCGGTGGAACTGAGAATGAAGGCGTCATCTCCACAGTAACGGACAACTGTGACGTCATTGCTGCCTAACTCTGAGAAGTAGACAGATCTACCACTAGTGGCTGCCTCTACACTGAACCAGTGCACCCATGACTATGGCTCGAGTGGTGACTCAAGGTATGCCTACGTGAGTGGTGGGACCTGTGCCCTGAAAAGGTAGACCCTCCTACACTAGTATGACTTCGACTATTGCTGGCACTCCCTAATCTGTGTCCATTGCCCATCCTTGTATGTGACTATGACAATGTAGGATCTTATCGCTCAGGAGGCACTGCCTGCTCATATAAGGTCTTGTACTGACCTAGCCTCGTGCTCACCTTGGCTAACTCACGAGCAATATCCCTAGAGGGCCCTGTGCATAATGTCACAAACTATGTACACCACTGAGCGGAGCCCTGCTGACGGATCATTGCCTGATCCCACTCTACCCAAGCTACCTCTAGCTCTGACTACAATGCTCTGACCTGGGCCATCCTCTCATCTAGTCTCCATTGTAAATCATCCACCCTCTGATATGTCGTGGCATCGAGGGGCAATGATGAACTGGCTAGTATCTCCTCCTCTCCCTCCACCATCCTGAATCAAAGAAGTCTCTCAGCCTCATCCATGGCATCATCGTCCTCATCATCGTTATCCTCGGCTGCATCCTCTCTGCCGACTCCCTCATCATAGGGTGCCTCCTCCTCCTGTCCAACCTTTGTCACCTCCACCTCCTCCTATCTCCCCTCCTCCTACCTCGGCTGCTCCTCCTCCATCACACCCTCCTCCTATCTAGCCTCTGCTACCTCTGCATCCCCTCTCTCCCCCTCCTCCTGTCTCTCCTCACCCTCTCCCTCCTGTCTCGGCTGCTCTACCTCCTCCCTCTCTCCCTCCTCTGCCACCTTCGGAATAGCATCTAATGCTACTCTCTCCACATGTGGGCGTACCCTCCTGCCCTGTCTCTTGGAATCTCTCCTCTGCCACCTTCGGAATAGCATCTAATGCTACTCTCTCCACACGTGGGCGTACCCTCCTGCCCTGTCTCTTGGAATCTCTCCTCTGCCTCCAGCCATCTCCTCCATTATCCCCATCATCTCCGTCATCTCCACCCCGGCCTCCATCTTTGCCTCCATCCTTGCCTCTGTCCCAGCCTCCATCTCTCCCTCTTCCTCTATCCTTGCCTTCGTCTCTCCCTCGGCCTCTGCCCCTGTCACCATCCTTGCCACCTCGCCTAGCCCTCGGCACACGAGCTATCACTAACTGCCTATCCACTGGTGTTGGCCCATCCAGATCTGTCAATGGAACTGGTTTGTGTGCCTGCCACCATAAATTATAGTATGTTATAGTCCCAGGATCAGCTGTCCCACCTCTCCATCCCCAAGGCTGGGCTCCTAGCCCATCAATCTGCTACTCTGTGAAAGCTACCGGAATGGCTAGCCCCCAAGCATACTCTCTAGATGATCGGGCGTACTCAACTATCCCTGCAGGTACCCCTTGCTGCTCTCTGAACTGCCTGAGGACACACTATGGCAGATACATCTCTATAATCAGTGAAGTCTGCACCATCCTGCCAATTAGATATTGATACTATCTGCATAAGCTCAAGTGGTTGTCCTCATCATCCCATTGATCACAGTCTCTGTATGGTTGCCATATAAATGTCACCATGGTGTCAATCCTATGATGCCACCAACTGTTCTCACCCATCTGTGTCTGTTGTAGGGCACCTGCATAGTAGTAAGCATAGGGCATCCCCTCCGCCAACTGTGGTCTGTCAATCGGTGGGCAAAATATAGCAATATGCTCCCAGGCCCAGATCATCATCAATATCGTACCACATGAGATACTCTCCACTCTCCTGTAAACAACCTCGTACAACTAATGGTAGAGTGTCCCCAGTAAACAGGGACCCTAGGCATACACTGTCTTGTCACGTCTCATCCCAACCAAGACGTCTCCCTAGCCAATAGGGAATCCATGTCCCCGACGATCAGGAATCAAAAGACCGCCAATCAAGGTCACCAAGAAAGCATCAAAATGAGCATAGTGCTCCACCATGAACTCCCATCTAATCTCATATCCCTGGATGCCAAGTCTTGCACCCTGATCTCGGTAGTAGGTCCTAAAAGTTTGCTCACCATGACGAGGGTCATAAACAATCCGCTCTCCTTAGATCGGCACTCGTAGGATGCGGTACACATTCTCCAATGTGATGGTCGCCTCACCTGTCGGTAGGTGGAAAGAACATGTCTCTAAATTCCAGCACTCACACAATGCAGTCAATAGTCCCCTATTTGCCTAAACAGCGGGCATATAGGTGACATAAAATAGACCTAGCCACATCAGTCGTCACCGCTCCCTCAGAGTTAGCTGGTCTGCAATCCGGAATCTCGTCGGTCTACTCTCTCATGTGTAAATCGGGGCAAGCTGCCTCTACAAAAAGCCAAACAATTTGTTAGTACTTTCTAAGCAATTGTCAGCCTTATCAAAAGCATTCAAGGTTTCACAAGTATTAAAGTTACCCCTAGCCAACATCAAGTCAAATGTGTCGTGTTGACTGCACATGCGTCGCAAACCATCGAATGTGTTGTTTAAATATTCAAATGCGTCACAACATGACAATTGCATCATTTGATTGAGCAAATGCATCATGTTAGAGCATTTGCATCATGGGATTGACACTTGTGTCACAATAAAGTGAATGTGTCGCTTAAATAGTCAATTGCATCACAAAGTGACGAATGTGAATAGTAAGAATGAATTGACTTTTACTCATTTGTCAACCTATTTATAAGGTCAAAATGACATTTCTAAACTGGGTTATTACTAGAGGCTCATTTGACCAAGTTTGGCCACCTCGTTGGCCGTCTTAAACATATCGGGATCCGAAATCGACTACGCCATTATTTTTTTGGTCATTAAATTGACTTATCGGGACCTTTTACAAATTTTTCTGTAAATGACCCAAAATTTGAAAAATTTCCCGAGGGGGCATTGATACCCTGTACCTCACTGGGGCATGGATTTGACTTATTTTCTTTGTCACAATGCAACAAGCGACATAATGACAAAGAGGGGAAAAATGTAGACACCTAAAACTGGCCTAGGCCTACAAGCTTCATTTTTACCACTTTCGTCCTAGCATAATTATGACATTTAATTATGTCCTTGGTCCACATTTGACTATTAATTAAATAATTTATAATTGTTTAATTAATTCATGTCCTTTTATTCTTCATGATTATTAAATAAATAAAGTTTATTTATTTATTAAATACATCATTAATTATCTAAGTCTTCCCTTAAATAAATTTCTAAATTTATTTAATTACTCTTCTTCAGTCATTTCTTCCAGATTATTAAATAAATAAGTTTATTTATTTATTTAATATGTCACTAGTTGTCATAATTAAATGAATGAATCAATTTATTTAATTAATTAATCTCATCTGCTAAATTAAATAATTATCTTTAATTATTTAATTGACAAAATTAATATTCCTCTCATTTTAAATAAATGAAATTATTTAAAATGCCATCACAATCTTAACTAACATTCCATTTTGGTAAATAATCTAAAAAAGATTATTTATTTATCTCACAAAATTCATATTTTGAGTTGATTGGTAGCTTTCTTCTAAAAATCAAATAAAGCAAGCAGGTTCTTGATTTTAATCAAATTTGCTTTTTAGTCCATCTTTTATAAATCTCACAAAGCAGGGTATCTTTATCTTCTCAATTTTGAAAATCTTTATTTTCAAAATTAATTATCTCCTCTTTTCTCCACCACTAATTCGATTTTCTCCTATGACATCTTGACCACTCGTCTAAGGATTTTTCCCTAACCCTAATTAGGGATTATTAAATGAAATCTTGACCTTTGATTTTAGGTTTCTGTCAAGAGTCGATCTCGTCCATCCATTCAAAATTGTGTTTTCTATAAAGTGACAATTTTGTTCATAATTTGGGACCACCACTTCATTATTATAGGCATTATAGCATTTATCAATTGTTATTTATCATTTATCATAGGCATAGGCATAAATATAATTAAATCCTTCAAAACTTGCATAGGACAATGGCATAGTCAAATTGCTCACACACTCGATCTGAGGGCATCAAATCATACGCTGCAAGCTAGGAGGTGCTATGGAGGTGATTCATGGGAGCTTCACGAATCTGGTATAATCATTTCATTATTATTTGCTTCCATTGTGCTTCATAACTTCCTTGGGTTTATATTATTGATCTAATCATTGCTAACCTCAAACCTTATGAAATTTACCCATTGATACATTCTTCATCAATGATTAGATTTTGCAATGTCACTCACAACAAGGGGAGCTCGACCTCTATGGGTTGTATGGCTTTAGATCCATAGACTAGATAAAAGGGGGTTGCACCTATAGGCATGTAGATACTAATTCTATAAGCCCATAAAGAATAATCTAGCTGTAGATGTTAGTCACAACCAACTTCATTGACCATCTTTTTTAGGATTTTAAGAATGGTCTTATTTGATGCCTCAGCTTGACCATTTCCTTCAAGGTAATAGGGGGTAGAGAACCAGTGTTGGATTTTAAATTGTTGGCATAGCTCTCATACATCTTAATTTTTGAAAGGTGTCATGTTATCTAAGATAAGATTTTTCATAACAGGGTGATCCCAGAATAGTGGTTTACAATTTTTGGCCAAATTGGACAATGAAATGATTTTTTTTAACTAAATCTTCACTTTCGGGCACCTATAGCAGCTAAACCATGAGGAATTTGAAGATGATGCAAACGAGAGTTTCATGACATTTTGTCTATAGATTCTAACTATATTTTTTTCAAAATTTTGGAATCAGATTGCACTTCTTTTCCATCTCCCTGAAAACGGTTTTAGTAAAACTACACATTTTAAAGTTGACGCTCACCGTATAACACATAACTTTATTTCCATGAAGGATAAAATTGTAATTCTTACAAATTTAGATTTGTAACTCGATATCTAGTGCTTCCCTTGGTTAGATAGTTTTTTTGAATATTTTTCTTTAATCAAGTTTTGAATTCAAACCAATTATAATTTAGACATAGCACGACCATATACTAGAGTAAATTTTTGTATGCGCCAAAAATTCAATTTTTTCCTTTGTTGGATCAAGGACTTTAATATCCGTTGTACTAATATTTTAAATTTTTTTTAATAGTTTTCCACATGTACCAAAACAAAGAAACTTGATTTTGTGAAAAACCTACATTTCGAGAAATAAAAAATAAATATAATAATTAAATTAAATTTATTTAAAATTATACTTTTTGGGAAGCTTATAATAAGGACTACATACTTGCAAAAAATAAAGTTTAGATGAATTCATTTGATCCCCCAAAAGGTAAATCAAAAGTGATTTTTTATCAGCATTTTAATAGGTGTAAAGGAGACTTTGTTATAGGTATGGTTTAAAACTAGCGGGGTTCTATCCATGGGGGTTTGATTTAAGGTAGTTTTATCAAACCCTCTTCAATTGGAATTCTTTAAATGAAACCTTTTAAGGCTTAAATCATTATATTTTCTAAAAATATGTGATTTCAGCAAAAATCAGTTCCTCCCAAAAATTGTAAACCACTTTTGTGGGATCACCGAACACCATAGAAGTAGATAAGGTAATTTAGGATGAACTTGATGATTTGTTTCCCCATTATATAATTCATAGGGATAGTTTACACCCACTTTATAAAGTACTCAATGGTTGTGATGATGAATTTGTGGCCATTAGAGAAGGTGGGGGTAATCTTTCTTATGAGGTCGAGTCCCCACCATGAGAAAGGCCAAGGTGTAACAATCAGCTGGAGCTCCTGAGCTAGAGCATGAATCGGGCCCCCATGTTGTTGGCACTGCATGTGTTTCTTTACAAATTGATGAGCCTCCCATTTCATGGTTGGCCAATAATACCTCCTCAACAGTTTCTTGGATAAGGTCATACCACTAGAATGGGAACCACAAATGTCATCATGTACTTTGATTAATTTGATTAAGGCTTCCTCTTGGTTGAGACATCATAATAATGCCCCCTCGATGCTTAGGTGGTATAGTGTATCACCTAATATGGTGAATCGGGATGCTTTCTTAACGAAGGTTTTCTTAAGGTTAGAAGTGATATCACATGGGAGGTCACCTCTACTAAGGTAGGTGAATATATCATGATATCATGGGGAACCAGGACCAATGATTTCACACAAATTCAAATTTAGGTATTTCAAAAGCTGGTATGAGAAGCTTCTCTACCAGGAACTCACATTGAAGGATATTGTGTGGAATGTCTAACAAAGATCCAATTGTTGCCATGGCATTTGTTGCCTGATTGTTAACACAGGGTATTTTCCCAAAGGTTATATCAATGAGGAAGTTCTTAATACTTTATACCATCTTCTTGTAAGGAGTGAGTTTATCATCCATGGTTTGGTAGTCATCATTGACTTAGTTAACAATCAGCTGTGAATCCCCATAAACTTTTAATTCTTGTATCTGCCACTGGACTGCTATTCTTAACCTCATTATGAGAGCTTCATACTCAACAATGTTGTTTGTACATGGAAATGATAGTCGGTATAATTTTGGGATACAATCACCTTGTGGAGTGATAAAGAGAATGCTCTCCCCTGATCTGTGTTGGGTGTATGATTTTTCAAAGTGCATCTTCCATTGATCCACTCTATTGGTGTGTGAAAATGACTTGAAAGTGACCCCTTGGGCCCCTTTAAGCCTAAAAATGGGGTTTTTGACCCTCTGGAGTCCCTGCTAGGGCTTTGGACCCCCGAACCTGTTTTCATCTGTTCGAGAATTATTTTTTATTGCTTTATTGCATTTAGACACATTTTTAGCCTCTCGGACCCCTTTCGGACCCATCAAGAACTTAGTCACCTTTTTTTGCGAGATCACCCAAAAAATTGAAATTTTCGTCCGATCTCTCGAAGGGGCATCATAATGGCATGTTTTCTCTTGCCATGCAGCAATGGGGCAAGTTTTGATAATGAAAATTTTTGGCTTTGATCAAGATCATTTATTCTTTGAACCAACGCAACGAGTGCATTGTTTCAAAGAGGGGCAAAATGTAGACATCAAAAATATATTGATTGACATCATGCATCTAATCCTAACTTACTAACATCGTTTCTTCCTAAATCATCCATCGGTCTAACCGTTTAATCAAATTCCCCTATCTAATTAAATTCATCAATATTCATCTCTTAATTAAATAAATCATTTTTCTAATTAAGTCACTTTCTCTTGTTAATTAAATCAATCCATCTAATCTAATTATCCCTATTTAATTAAATAATCAATTTATTTGATTAAATTTCTAAAGTCTATCCATTAAATTAGATAAATTAAAACCTTATTTGATTTAATCTAACACCATCCCTTTCGATTAAATAAATCAAAATATTTATTTAATTAGCCTCTTATCATATTCCTCTCTTATCTAATTTAAATAAATCCATAAATTTGAGTCAAATTGTAACAACCCTACTAATCTACGGTTACAAAGAGTTAGCTGCCAACTACCTTCAATTGAATTGCAACTAATTGTTTCAAGAGATCTAGGGTTTTCCAACGGTTCCAACTATTTTTCAAGAAGCAGTTAACAAATTCCATAACAGAATAACTATCATTCTAGGGTTTACTTATATCATAACATTTATCTCATTCTTCTATAACTAACTTTCAAAAAAAAATTAGCAACATAAATTACCATTTAACTAATCTAAAACAACAATTTCAATTTAATCATTGTACATATGATCTAGATGAATAACTAATACTACAGGAAGAAAAACATTTAGATCTTTTACTTGGAGTTAGGGAAAGAGAAAGATTTTACATTTGTCACCATCTTCAGTTGTAATGTTATTCAGAAAGGAAAAGAAATTATCATCAGGGGCTTTACTGCCCAACCAAGACCTGCTAGTCTCCCGAGTTTCTTCAACTGAAGAACCTTCCCTTCACGAGGATAATTGACAAGGATCAATTGTCACGGGACTCTGAGCATGGTGTCCATGAACCTACACTGTTGGTTGATCCATCTTCTATAGGTTCCTCCTAGCAGTTGGATCATCCTGACTAGAGCGTATCTAGATCATGGAAGCTGACATTGTCGAATTGGCATCTACCTTGGCCAAGGATTTTATGTTGTTTTAGGCACCACTGTGCCGGATACTCTAGCACAACTGTGCTGATATTTTGGCACTTTTGTTCCGTCAGCACACACCCTTGCTCACCATGATTATTCGATAATTCAAATCAAGTATAAGCTTCATTGGTTGACAAGGGCTATTAGTACAAGCTGTACAATTGATAATAATAAAATTTGATTTGGTTCATTTATAAGGAGTTTGATGGTTGACCAAAAGAAAGAGAAAGGTGTTCAGTTCTGATATACCCTATATGAAACCATGACAGTCTAAGAAGAGGCAAGCATGACTTATAAGATCATTCCAGTAATTACAAAGAAGATTGTACGTTCCAACTAAGCTCTGGTTCAAATGTTCCATACTACCAAACAAGGTTTCTGGTGCAACAGATATCAAAGTAAGGGAGAAATGTATAGAGCATAGGGTTGCTGCTTAGGGCAAAGACTGTGATAATACCAAAACATAAATATATAAAATAAATATTTCCATGACCGGATGATTGCTTGGTGCCGGGCATTGCAAGAAAATCCAAGATTCAGAAAAGAAATGACAAGTTTCCAGAATCTTTCGAAACAAAACCAAGGTCAAAATTTGGACAATTAAGCAATTGAGATAGGGAAATTTCAGGGTCTCAATAGAGGTTCATCGGTTTCAAGCAAATGAGATTCACCATATAAGAATGAGACAACACCGATTAAAAGAAGGAAAAACCAATTAAGACAAAATCCGCAAGAAGCATTCACGCATTTAAAACTTTTATGCATAAGGAAAATAAATGCTATGAATGAAGGATCACGTGCTTGAAAACAAATTTGGAAGTTGATGATTTGCAGACCCTTAGCTACTATTGATCATGTTCAGGTTCAGCTTCCTTCTTAGGAGAAATCAGAATCCACTGAAGATTGACTCCGTGAGAAGAGAACAAGGATGGTATTCAAAAAAAATTTTGTTCTTTAGATATCCCGTCCACCTCTATAGGAAGAGCATACAAAACGCAGTCTAGAAACAAACCCTAGCCATGGCGGAAAGAATAACCCATATTTCCCATAAGGAAGAAAGAACGATAGACTTCCCAATGCCCATTCCTAGGTGAGACCAACATTTTTAAAGGTTGTCCCTTCGAATTCCCCCCCCCATCGTGCTTCTTGAAAACCAAGCGTTACAAAAGCACGATGGTAATGGCGAACAATCCAGCCTTCCAACACGTCTACCATCTCCTGCACAAGCAACCCCCATGATGCGTTCCCAACGGGATTTTATTAATAGGCTTCTAAAACAATAATTCGAAACTTTTGAATTTGATTATTTGAAATCTTGTTATTATAATATGTAAAATGTCTTAAAAAGTATTTATATCTTAATTTAGACTTTATTATTAAATATTTACTTATTAATTATTTTTATTTTATTTTTACCGAGGCCAAGGTTGTTTATACATTGTGATAATCTTTCTAGAGTCCGCTGACAATTAAATCCTGGTCAACTGCATCCTCTCCCTAATGATAGTCCCCTTTCCTTTCTTGCAATGTCGATCCTGCAACCACTTGACACCAGATGCTAGAGTTAGACTATATTTGTGCAATAATTCATTTTTTTTACAAGAAATAATAATAATACCATCATCATTAACAATAGATGTATTTACGCAATTAAATAACCATTCACCTTTTTCATTTTCAAATGCCACAAATAAAACAATTATTTATTCCATTGTTTCACATTCATATGAAAGAAAATTCATTAACGATATTAACGACCATAATTTCAATATCTTAACTTATTAAGTCTCAGGGGGAATGTAACATACTCCTCCCCTTATGAATCATTGTCCTCGATGATTACTTATTTATAAATTCAAGTTTTAAAATCAAAATTCCATATGGTTTGAAAATAAATAAGGAAAATTTTGAAGGACTTCTTCATAGTCCTCCCAGGTGGCATTCTCTTCTGAGTACTAGTCCCACTGGACCTTACATTGGACCACCTCCCGATTACGTAAGCGTAACTTACGTGTCTCGAGCACTCGAATTGGCTCTAAAGTAATCACCCCTGGATCCTACACCTACAAGGATTTCCAGTCAATCATATGTTCAAAATTTGCAAAATATTTCTTAAGGTAGGAAACATGAAACACATTGTGTAATCGAGCGAGAGCTGGTGGTAGAGCAATTATGTAAGCCACTGGATTGATCACTTCCAATACTTCAAATGGTCCCACATATCTTGGGGTGAGCTTTGAGGTCTTTCCAAATTTTATTGAGCTTTTCTGAGGTTTGACATGCAAGAGGACTTTGTCTCCCACTACAAACTATCTTGGAGTTCGCTTTCCATCAGCATAACTCTTTTGATGGTCATTAGCTTCTTTCAACCGCTGCCTAATTAATTTGACCTGTTCTTCCATTTCTTGGAGCATTTTTGGCCCTAAAATAATCCTGTCTTCTATCCTATTCCAACTGATTGGAGTCATACATTTCCTGCCATATAGAGCTTCAAATGGTGCCATTTTAATAGCTAACTGATACGAATTATTATAGGAAAATTCTACCAAAGGAAAATATTCCTCCCACTTACTTTGTTGATCCATACAATACATTATGAGGTCTTCCAATATTTGATTAACCCTTTCTGTTTGACCATCTATTTCAGGATGATAAGCTATACTGATGTTTAATTGTGTACCTAATGCTAAAAATAGTGTTTGCCAAAATCTTGATGTTATTCTGGCATCTCTATCTGAAATGATCTTCTCTAGTATTCCATGCAAATGAAATATTTCTTGTACAAATTTCCATGCAATTATGGAAGCCCCATCTGAAAAATTCCCTGGTATGAAGTGTGCCACCTTGGTAAGTCTATCTACTACCACCAGTATGGTATTATGCCTATTCCTTGTCATTGGTAACCCTTGTACGAAATCCATACTTATGATCTGCCACTTCCAATCCAGTATACTATGAGGTTGTAATAACCCTGCTAGATGTTGATGTTCAACTTTTACCTTCTGACACTCGAAGCATCCTGCAACATACCTAGCTACATCCTTCTTCATTCCCTTCCAAAAATATAGTGGTTTCACATATGTAACATCTTGGTTATTCTGGGATGACCTGAATATGGTGCGCTATGAGTTTGTTTCCAAATCGTTGTCCTTAATTCTGATGAATCTGGAATGTACATCCAGCCCCTGAATCTCAAAAGTCCATCCTCTTCTACCTAGAATCCTTCATAATTAGAATTCTGTGAGTTTGACTGAAGAGCTTCTCGTACCTGATTATAGTAGTCATCCTCTTCAAGTTTTTGTAGAACGTGTGTTCTGAAATTGGTGTGGATAGTTGCCATAGCAGTTATGTGCCATCACTGACTTAAGGAATCAACTACTTTATTCTCCTTGCCCTTTATATAGCTAATCTCAAAATAATAGTCAGATATTAAATCCATCCATCTTCTTTGTCGTGCATTTAGGTTGGGTTGAGTAAATAGGTATTTCAACCCTTGATGATCCGACTTAAGCTCAAAGGTCTTTCCAAGTAAATAATGTTGCCACATTTGCAAGGCATGTACAATTGCTGCTAGTTCAAGATCATGTGGTGTATAATTTTGTTCATACTATTTCAGTTTCCTAGATTCATAGGCCACCACCTTTCCTTCCTGCATTAATACTCCTCCCAGTCCATCTCCATACGCATCTGTTATTACTACAAAATGCCCATTTGGATTTGGTACTATCAAGATTGGTGCAGTTGTCAATCTTTCCTTCAAGGTGTCAAATGCTTCCTGGCACTTCGCCATCCATTCGAACCTTCTTCCTTTTCTTTGGAGAGACGTGATGGGATGGGCGATTCTAGAAAAATCTTTGACATATCTTCGATAATATCCAGCCAATCCAATAAAGCTTTTGACCTCATGAACATTTTTTAGGTACTGGCCAATTCACTATTGCTTCTATTTTTGTTTGATCTACAACGATTCCCTTAGCAGAGATTATATGTCCTAGGTACTGCACTTCTTTCTAGAAGAAGGTACATTTCATTAATTTTCCATAAAGTTTATTCTCTCTCAGCTGTTGAAGATCTATTTGAAGGTGTCGGAGATGCTCTTCCTCATTTTTAGAATAGATGAGTATGTCATCAAGAAAAACTAATACAAATTTATCTAAACAATCTCTGAATATGTTGTTCATCAAATTCATAAATGCAGCTGGGGCATTGGTAAGTCCAAAAGGCAGGACTGTAAACTCATAATGTCCATATCTAGTTCAGAAAGCTATTTTATGGACATCTTCCTCCTTTAGTCTGAGTTGATGGTATCCTGATCTTAGATCTATCTTGGAGAACACTGATGCCCCTTTCATCTGATCAAATAGGTCATCTCTACGAGGTAAAGGGTATTTATTCTGGATAGTAAGCTTGTTCAGCATTCTGTAATCTATACATAGGTGAAGGGTTCCATCCTTCTTCACAAATATGACTGGAGCACCCCAAGGTTAAACACTAGGTCGTATCAAACCTTTATCCAGCAATTCCTACAATTGAGTTTTTAGCTCCAACAACTCTTTTTAGCTCCAACAACTCCACAATAGTCATTCGATAAGGTGCCTTAGAGACTGGCTCGGCTCCTAGAACCAAGTCGATGGTGAAGTCAAACACTCTCCTAGGTGGTAACCCAGGCAGCTCTTCAGGAAACACGTCTTGGTATTCTTGAAGGTAGGGATACTTGTCAGCAAAAGTTTCTTCTTTGAAATTGATCTCCATTTCCCCTTTCTGACTCTGGGCTTGCATTATCATATCATTAAGGTATGTGCTTTCTTTATATTCCCCAACTTCCTCCATTTTGACCACAAATATTTGACATCCCTTCCTCTTGTTTCTTTTGAGTTGCATGGCCGATATTTGTCGTGTCCTAACTGCTCGTTGTACCCCATGTATCTTTGTATAATTTCCCAAGTCATCCATACACTCTACAATTTTGGTATAACAGTCTACCTTTGCCCTGTGTTCCCTTAGCCAATTCATCCCAATGATTATATCGTAGGATCCTAGAGGTGCTACATACAGGTTAACCTCTGTGGCAAATCCTGGAAGTTCTATCCTAGCTTCAAACAGACACTGCTCTACCTGAGCTCTCATCTAATTAGTGTATTCTATAGTCCAAGAATTAGCCATGTACCCAGTTCTTTTAGGAAATTTATGCAATATCTTAGGTGATATGAAAATTTTTGTGGCTCTTGTATCAATTAATATGGTTACAGGGTTTCCATAGAGCATACCCGGAGTCTCTATAGGGGTAGCTTGATACTCAGCTTGTTGATTGTTGACTGCAGCATGAATTCATTGTTGAAATGTCATTTGTTGAGGTGGTAAGGGCTTTTGCTACTGTTGTCCCTGTTGATTCTTATGTGGGCACTGATTGGCATAGTGTTCACCTCCACAATTAAAGCAGCCTCTATGTGGTCCTTTCTTTTCTGCTCCTTTATTTGCAGTGGTTTCATCTTTCTTATTATTATTGAAATTATTCCTTTTGTCCCTCTTGCTTTCAAATTTGTCATTCTTGTAACCCTTCTTTTTGAAATTTTGGTGAGTCTACTCCCACTTGCCTTTGTTGCACTTCCTGTCCTAGAAAGAGTCATCTTTCTTCAGCCTCTGTTCTTGTCTAACTACCTTTTCATAGGCCTCATCCATTGTTCATGGAGCCAGAACATCCACAGGACCTCCTACCCAGTTATTTAGTCCCATTATAAACTTTCACACTCGAAATTTTTCATCTTACTGATACTGGGGAACATGCTTCAACAAACAAGTGAATTTCTCCCAATATTCATTCACTGATAGAGATCCTTGCCTCAAATTCTCAAAGTCTAACAATTTTTGGTCATAGTATGTCTGCAAAATCCACCTTTGATGAAATAATCATACAAACTGTTCCCATGACACCTCGGCTGCTGCCATACTCATTTATGCTCTTTTGTTTTCCCACTAGGTGGTAGCTTCTCCTACCAGTTGATAGGCTACCCAGGCTGCTTTTGAATTATCAGAATAATCTCTTAGGTCAAAGTATTTTTCCATCTCTGTCAACCATGCCTCTACGGAATCACTCGACACAAAGCCTCAAACTTAGGGGGTTTAATTTTCTTCATATCCTTGGCTAGTTCATCAGCCAGTCTACTCTTCTTATTTTTTAGGGTCAAGTATTTTGAAGTTTCCCCTTGTTGTTCGCTTTGGTTTTTTTTTCTTTCATTGCTAGTCAAGTGATTCCCTTCCACTTTTCTTTCTAGCTTATCTAATTGAGTTTGGGTTGTAGTCATCAAAGCTAATAACTAGTCCAGCTTGGCCATGGGGTTATTATTTTGGTCCACCCCAAGTCCTGGTCTGAAATTTTCCATTCTTGATGATGTCCTGATATTCATTAATGACTCTAATTAGTCTTATTGTTTATATATTTTAGACCTTAATTATTTGCACAACTTGTTTAACTTTTCAAACATCAAGACATTTAAATTTAAAGAAGTAATTCCACAAATTTGGTTGATACAAACAAATTTTATTTACTGCAAGAATATGGATCATCACTTCCTGCTATTGATCCTTACATAAATATTACAAAATTTTCTCTATCACATCCTGTGATTGATTTATACAAAATTCTCTATTGCATCCTGTGATAGTCTTATTTCATAATAGTACAAAATTTTCTATCTCCCCGATGATAGGTTCCTTATAGGGATTACAAAAATGTTTAACACTTCCATAAATAGTCTCGGTTTCATGTTTAAGATTCAATTTCACTACCAGTATTGGGTTCCTCTTGATCACAGAGTCCAGTGTACGGAAGAGGTCTGTAACCCAAAGTTGAAGTTGTTTCAAGTTGGGTTTTTAGTTTGGCATATTCTAGTGCACTAGTTTTGATCATTTCAACCAATATGTTGACTTTCACTTTTTCTTTTCTCAAGGCTGTCCATTTCTTCCTCTCCTTTCGGACTCTTTTTAGGGCTTTGGCCATTGTTTATGTATCCGATGGGAGAGAACAATCTGAATAGTCATATGATAGTCTGATCTTCCACATCTGAATAGATATCAGGTCACAAACCTTCTTCCGAGGTGTTTTTCGTATCAACACCATCCTGGAACAACATCAACAATTGTTTTAGTTCTCTAAGTCTGCATGACGAGCCCGAGGTTTAGTGCTGAACCTAGTTGCTCTAGTGCCGGGCATTGCAAGAAAATCCAAGATTCAAAAAAGAAATGACAAGTTTCCAGAATCTTTTGAAACAAAACCAAGGTCAAAATTTGGACAATTAAGCAATTGAGATAGGGAAATTTCAGGGTCAAAACAGAGGTTCATCGGTTTCAAGCAAATGAGATTCATCAGATAAGAATGAGACAACATTGATTAAAAGAAGGAAAAACCAATTAAGACAAAATCTGCAAGAAGCGTTCACGCATTTAAAACTTTTATGCATAAGGAAAATAAATGCTATGAATGAAGGATCACGTGCTTGAAAACAAATTTGGAAGTTGATGATTTGCAGACCCTTAGCTACTATTGATCATGTTCAGGTTCGGCTTCCTTCTTAGGAGAAATCGGAATCCACTGAAGATTGACTCCGTGAGAAGAGAACAAGGATGGTATTCAAAACAAATTTTGTTCTTTGGATCTCCCGTCCACCTCTACAGGAAGAACATACAAAATGCAGTCCAGAAACAAACCCTAGCCATGGCGGAAAGCATAACCCATATTTCCCATAAGGAAGAAAGAACGATAGACTTCCCAATGCCCATTCCTGGGTGAGACCAACATTTTTAAAGGTTGTCCCTTCGAATTCCCCCCCATCGCGCTTCTTGAAAACCAGGTGTTACAAAAGCACGATGGTAATGGCGAAGAATATGCTTTCCAACACGTCTTCCATCTCCTGTGCAAACAACCCCCATGATGCGTTCCCGATGGGATTTTATTAATAGGCTTCTAAAGCAATAATTCGAAACTTTTGAATTTGATTATTTGAAATCTTGTTATTATAATATGTAAAATGTCTTAAAAAGTATTTATATCTTAATTTAGACTTTACTATTAAATATTTACTTATTAATTATTTTTATTTTATTTTTACCGAGGCCAAGGTTGTTTATACGTTGTGATAATCTTTCTAGAGTCCGATGACAATTAAATCCTGGTCAACTACATCCTCTCCCTGATGATAGTCCCTTTTCCTTTCTTGCGATGTCAATCCTGTAACCACTTGACACCGGATGCTAGAATTAGACTATATTTGTGCAATAATTCATTTTTTTTACAAGAAATAATAATAATACCATCATCATTAACAATAGATGTATTTACACAATTAAATAACCATTCACCTTTTTCATTTTCAAATGCCACAAATAAAACAATTATTTGTTCCATTGTTTCACATTCATATGAAAGAAAATTCATTAACGATATTAATGAACATAATTTCAATATCTTAACTTATTAAGTCTCAGGGGGAATGTAAAACAAATAAGTCACATCATCTAATCTCCTGTTAAATTAATTAACCCTTGATTAATTTAACCTCATCTCATGTCACATCCTCTAGATAATGCAAGTTGCACATGAAAATAGATTTAATTCATTTATTAAATCCCTATTTTCCCTCACATGGCATCTTTTGGAATATTCTCTCAATTTGAATTCAAAATTCCAAGTCAACATGTACATCCAACAAGGCATTTAAGATCTCTTACATGTCCTTTGCCTTGAGCCAAGTGGCATTTATTGCATTTTCTCTTCCCTCTTACATGTCATTTCAACAAATTTGAATTTCAAATATTGGCATTTATTGGCACAAACCCCAAATCTTGCACAACCATCATCCATTCATAGCTTGACAAGTGGCACCATATCCTTGGATGAAATTTAGTCCCACATTGCTCAAATTTGGGCCTTCATCCATCTTGAAATCCTATAAATGAAGAGCTCCTCTCCTCATTTCATCATCCACAATTTGAGTAAAGTTACCATGCTCAAATATCTATCAAGTTTAACACCATTGAGTTCATAGCTAGGTTCTTTTGCAGATTTGGCTTGGAGTTTTCATCATTCATCATCAAAAGTGGATCAAAGTTCATCATCAAGTCTACATATCGAAGCTTGCAATCATAGGAATTGGGAAAGGGCCAAATTTCCACATCAAATTGGCACCAATTCCCCCATGGGATCAAGAGTTTGCTATTTAAATTAGGATTTCATCTTTGTCTTATCATTTTTCATTGTGTTCTTGCATATTTCCATTCCTAGTTTGAAATGTAAATGGATTCCATGGGGTATCCTTGTTTATACTTGCAATATCTAACTTAGGGTGTTTAATCTTTTCATTTTGTAGGTACATAGATTGGGGGTTCACATTTTGGCTCTAGAAGGAGGGCTAGACATCATAAATTCTAATATTTCCTCAAAAATTTTGTGTTTTCTTGACACACAAGAAATTCTGAAGCGGTCTCCTCAACGCCGCTGTTTTTAGCACCGCGAGCTTGTCAGTGTCACTGTTTTAGCACCACGGTCTCGCTAGCATTGCTATATAGCACCATGCAAACATAAACTCCACTGTTGGACTCATCCCGCCAAGAAATTTCAAATTTAAAACTGCGCCGCTAGGCTCGCCGATCTGCATAAGTTTTGAAAATTTCTCAAACTCCAACACTTTCGAAAATTGTGATGTTGGGCAAAAAGAGAGACGCTATTGTTCTCTCTGTCCCAACACAGAGTGTCGCTAAATGGTAAAGCGGCGCTGTAAGAGCGACACTGAGAGGAAAAAACAGCGATGCCTTCACGAGTTACGACGCTGGAAGACAGTAAAAGGAAAAAATTAAATTTTTAGCACATGCTTTAATTTATGATTGCTTCTTCCTTTGTTTTCTGCTTTTCAATTTCTGTGTTTTTCCAAAATTTACCTATTTTTCTTCTTTGTAGGCTGGAAGCCAAAAGCAAAGGAACAAGGAGCATGGTGATGATATCTTATCTAATCAAAGTGTTTTTAAACACTTAAGTGTTTGTTTAACACTTCCTTATGGAATTTGTCATCTTTTTCTTTCTTTAGAACACTAGCTTTCATTTGGGTTTAAAAAGGATTCTTTTTGTTTATTTCTTGCAAATGGATTTAAAAAGAATCTTAGAATCTACAACTTACTAGATTTTGCTTATGGATTAAACAATTGAACAAATGTCTTTCACTTGTGATTTGGTGCTCTAAAATGAGCTCACATTTTGCTTTGAGGGTTTAAAAAGAACAAGTTGTGTTTTTCGTGAGGGCTTACTTAGACTAAAGCCATTGGAAAAGGAAGTATGCGCTTCTCTTGCGCTTTATAGTGATCTTGAGAATCAAAAGGTCTTTTCCATGACTTTGGGTTAAGACAAAGCAATCACTTCCACACTTAGATTTAGGCTTAAAATTGAAAAAACTATTGTGCGAGTGTGAGTGGGGGGCATTTTCGCGTACATTCTCTCTCTTTGTTGCTATCAAAGATTGATCGAGTTACGGATTTTATTCTTCATTCACTTTTGTTTATCTTAGAGGGCCTGCCTTGTGGGAAAAAGTAATCACCCAAGGGAATGACTCAACTGGTAACACTCTAAAGCCAAGAGTATTTCCAGTCGGGATATAAATGTTGATATTGGAAGAAACGCCAATATCACGTGGTTGACTTTGACAAGATGGATCTGAAAGGGGACTCTTGCCACGTTGGGTCAACTCCTACGAATAGAAAGTCCTTACTAGAACCCATGTGCTAGAATTTTTCAAAATCCTTTTATCTATTTGTTGGTGCAAGAACGGTCGTTCTAAAACTGCCCCACACTTTTACGGTCTTCTAGTCAAAATGGAAAACATGCCATAGGAGTTTCATGGGTGTTGATGCTTGGTTGCCCCATATAAGTGAGTGTCGTGGAGGGGAGCTAGTGGGGTCAAGCATCTAACCATTTGCTAGAGATAAGCGTAACTGGACTTGTGCAAGTGGGAATCCAACAAATATTTTCTTTCACATCCATAGGATTGTACTTATTCTTCGGTTACAAAATGCATTGCTTGATTGAAAAAATCATGGAAACAAACACTTAACATTATCCAAATTTCAAACCCTTTTGAGGACAAATACAATTGACTCAATCCACATGTTATTGCTTTCCCTTGGGATTACATCCTTAGAGGTTTCTAAACATTGGATTATATCTCAATTTGTCTCCTTAAGTAAACAATAGGAAACCCTTGCCTTAAGGTCATTAAATTTCCACATAACATATCTTGTGGGGTTTGAAGAGATTAAGACATTGGACATCTTAGTTTGAAAACCTAATCAAAGAAAGTGTTTTTGGTAAAATAAAGACATTAAGAAAAGCTAAACAAAATAAATTTTCATATGTGTTGAAGACTCCAAAATCCCAAAAGCAAAAAATCATTGATTGGAAACATGAATGTTCAAATGAAATCATTTCTTGGTTACAAAGGTCTTTAGGAAGCATATGCATGCTCTTCAATACCTAGGTCTTGGCAAACAAATTGTCCTTTTAGCTTCATCTTAGGATCAAAACATTATCAAAATATTTCTTCCATACATCAAAACAAAATCCACCTCATCATCACCTTTTGATAAACCTTGAAATCATCCTTGATACTAGGCTTTATGGCAAAAAACCAAACCATCATCAAAATTATTGAGATAAAATCCTTGAGAACATTATCAAAAACACCTTTGGCTAAGTATGTGTAAATGCATCCTTTTGCATATGCTTAGTCAAAGTTATCAAAATCATCTTGTCTAGCTTAGAGTATGTAGATGAATCCTTCTTCATATGCTTAGTGAAACAATCATCTTGTTTGAATAGGTGTGGGTAGATGCATCCTTCTCCTCACACATATTCAAAATATCATTCTTTGGACAAAGCTATCCCTTAGATCATCATCCAACATCTTAGGATCTTTTTGTTCAAAAATCCAAATCCAAATCAAAAGCATAATCAAAAGTCAAGGACAAAATCTCAAAATCTCAAAATCTCAAAATCTCAAAATCTCAAAATCCAAAATCAAAATCCAAAGTCCTAAAAAGCCTAGTGTCCCATTCAAGATTCATCAAAAGCCAAGAACATCCATATCACCCATCCCTAGTATCATCATCACATCATCACCTTTGATCCTCAAAAGCATCCTAAAAACTTTCACTTTGGGACATAAAATAGAGATCAATCCAAAGAATCAAGAGATTTCATCTCCCATATTCTTGATCCTTGTTTTATGGTCCAAACAAGATCTCAATACAAGAAGAGTATGGAAGCCAACAAAGAAACACCCACTTCAAGTGACCTTAGCCAAACCAATGCAGAAATGAATCCAACAGAATCAAGCAACCCATTAACCCTCTCATCATCACAACATCCCCAAGAAGAAAATCAAGGAGATGACCTCACTTTCAGAATGTCTCACGAGGAAATGGCAGAAATGCTCCAAAATCCAAACAACCATAGAATCATCAACATTATGATGAGACTTAACCCTTCGTTGTACATGCTTGAACTAGCAAAACAAGGGGCCAAGTTGCCATCGGATTTTGATGTAAGTACTATCATGGACACATCATTTCCCCCAATCTCATCCACCATCCCCATCTCATCTACACCTCCATCCCAAAATTTCACACAAAACATCCCACAAATCACAATATCATTTGCTCCAACCTAGCCCAATGTCAACAAGGGAAACACATTTCTCAATGCTCTTCAATCACATCCCCTTGTTAGTAATCAAAGCTTGGATGCAAGCACCACATTGGAACAAAATATACCCAAAAACTCATTACACAAGAATTTTCCTCTCACATTCCATCATGATCCGTCATCATCATATTTTCACATAGCACCACAAACACCTCTTCTCACAAATTCACAAGAAGAGGGAGATACGTTCGGACTAGGGGGCTTATTCGACACCACGAAATTTTCACAACTCATGCCCCTCACCTTTCCACCTCTTCTGCCATTACCATTATCATCTGCACCACTCCTTGGTTTAGGGCTTCCTCCCCTACCAAGTATCAATCAAACCTACATTCCAACCATCAATCAAAGCATTGCACCAAACACTCAAAATTTATTGTTGATATCGCAACAACAAATGACAAACACACAAGCAATGGCAACATCATCAAACACACTTCTCACATCACAAAGCATGGTCTCACAAGGACCAATCACATCAATACCATTATCCAACACGCAAAACATCAACACAACATCATCATCTACCACCATTTCAAATCCACCACCACCTCCACCACCTCCAACGTTCACCACATCAAATCAATATGATGCAGCATTGCAAGGTGCTTTCCAAAGAGGATACCAACAAGTTCAGACACAAAAATCCATGCAACAAGTTGCTCGGGCTGCACAAGCTGCCAAAGTTGCACAAGCCGCAATACAAGCACAACAAGCACAACAAGCCCAGGCATTATTGCAACAAAAACAACAAGCCACCCAAGCTGTACAAGCATTACAAGCATAAAAGAGTCATGCAAGCACAACTTTTATTACAGCAACAAGCCGCACAAGTGCAAGCCCAAGCTCAAACGCAATCTCAATATCAAGCACAACAAGCACAAGCACAAGCACAAGCACAACTTCTTGCACAAGCAGCGCAATTGCAGGCATATCAACAAGCATTGAAGCAATACCAAGAGCAACAAGAAGCAGCAGAATTGGCAGCCCAACAACAAGCATTGTGGGAACAACAAGCACAACAACAAGTGCAACAACAAGCCCAAATCCTAACGCAATAGCAACAAGATCAACAATAGGCATCGCTCATACAAAAGCAAGTAGAAGCCTACTTTGCTTGCCAAAACATGCAGATACCATCAAACAACATACCAACCAGCCCATCCATCCAACCCATAACCCAAACCACAACCCAAAACACTTTCATCCCACCCCCTGATCCCCAAAGTGATGTGATGACACAACTTAGGTTGCTCTTGCAACAAGTGCTCAACCTCCAATCGGGGTAGACAACTAAAATGCCAAGCAACTTGTGTCCCTATCCATTCTATAGGAGCCTAGACATGAAACCATTCCCCAAAGGATTTGAAATCCCAAAATTTGACAAATATAGAGGGATGGGAAACCCTGAAGATCACATCAGGGAGTTCCAGGTTCATTGTATGGAAGTCGCATATGACGATACGTATTTAATGAGGATATTCCCTAGGAGCTTGGCAGGTCCTGCTATAGAATGGTTCTCTCACTTACCCACAAGCATTAGAACATTCCAAGAAATCAGAGATGAATTCATTAGGAATTATGCATGTAACATTACAATGGATGTCAATCTCAAAGAAATCTCCGCTTTAAAACAAGGAAAGAATGAGTCTTTCACCTCATTCCTTCAACGATGGCGATCTAAGGCCAATCGGAGCAAGTGGACCATGCTAGAGGAACAACAAGTCTACACAATCATAAGCAACCTTGAAAGCCGCCTGTCATTTCATCTCAAGGTTCAGGGAATCACTACATATGAACAATTGATCTCCAAGGCGCTCAGCATCGAAAGAGCCCTTGTGATCCAACCTACCGAATCAACGTCATATCACAAGCCACAAAACAATCACCCACCATCAAACTACAATGATAAACCTTGTACATGGGCAAGAAACAAGAACATCACTAATGATGGCATCGTCGATGCCAAGGTGGTCATTAGTGGTCCACACCAACATACACCCACACTGCAAATCCAAACACAACATCAAAACACTCATCACACAACATATCAACCTAATCACAATCCAATCGTCAACAATCTCAATGACCAAAGGGGACCGCCACAAGGCAAAACTTATCCAAAATGCAAATACGCTATTTTGAGGGAACCATTGGAGGACATAATGAAAAATTTGATTAATGAAAAACTTATCAAACCTCCTACATTTGAAAACTACCAAGAACCTGATGTCAAACCTCCGTGGTATAACGAGAACCAACTTTGCGAATTTCACAAAATCAAAGGTCATACCATGAACAGCTGCATGAGACTCAAAAATATCATCCAGGATCTTATCGACAAGAAAATCATAAACGTGGAAAAACCCACAGGAAATTAGTATCTTAAAATCTACATGAATCTGATGTCGAATCATGGAAACAAAGGAAATAGAGGTGATAAAGGGAAAGGCAATGTAAATCATGTCTATGAATATGTCGTTTCCTCACTAAATAAAGACTGCATGGTCATCACTATCAAGGGCGCCCATGCTGAAGATTGTGGAGTCACCACAAGAGGCGGAAAAGTCACCATTGTAGGATCATCCCAACCAAATAGAGTCCATACATCAAGAGCCATTTTGTATAGCTACAATGTTGTAGACCAACTCAAAAGAATGCCAGCACACATCTCCATCATGGAGTTGTTAAAAATCTCATCAACACATAAAAAGATCCTTGAGGAAGCATTAGCCCCATCCACTATCCCCACAGATCTTGATGTGGAGCAATTCCAAGTTATGGTCGGAAATATCATAACACCTAATCTCCTTACATTCTCTGACCAAGATTTCCCTACCCAACCATCTCACAACCACGCACTTCACTTGGAAGCTATTGTAAACAAGAGCAAAATCAAAAGGGTCTTGGTGGATGGAGGTGCAGGTTTGAACATCTATTCTCTTAGCCTCATCAAGCAGTTAAAAATATCAAAAGATTCCATCGACAAAGGCAAGGGCATCACAATCAGAGCATATGATGACCAAGAAAGAGTGTCTCAGGGCACAATTAAGCTCCCTATCTAAGTAGGGCCAACACTCATGGAAACCACATGTCAGGTCTTGGACCTCGAACTACCATACAATATCCTCATGGGATGCCCATGGATTCATGCAATGAAAGCCATAGCATCAACCTTCCACCAATGTGTTAAATTTACACATAATGGACAAGAGGTTACCGTCCATGGAGATCCTGAGTTGTTTTCATATTACAAGAATCTTGAGGCCAAGTATTACAAAATTCCCCAAGTGCCAAAAAATAATGAGGGACCATCCACAAAATACATCGATCCCACCACTCTCGCGTCCACTTATGCGATAGAGACACCCGCCATTCCCACCATATCTGACATCAAGCTCATCATCCAAGAGGACGGTTGTGGAAGTTATAGGCTCCCTAACAATGCTTTTGTGATAGGAAAGTTACCACAATCTCCTAGATCACGAGGATGCCCACAAGAAAATCAAGCTTCCACATCACAACCGTATCCTGAGGATTATCCTGAATTCACAAGATGGGGAGACCCTAGTCATGAGGTCATTGAAGTAGATCCATCTCACATGTTGTATCAAGATGAAAGATCGGCAGCTAATTTACCAATGGACGAAAGAAGCAAAGGCCTACACATGATGCTTGCAATGGGCTATGACCAAAATCAAAGACTGGGACAAAATGACAATGGGCTCATAATACCTATCATGCCTGAGATGCGACCCATAACAAACCTTGGTCTTGGATGTGCCACTCTGAGAATAACCATATGTGGCTGAAGTCCTCCGGTTAGAGCCATTAATGTTTCTCCTTAGCCAGTACTAGTACAAGTACACTCACCAATAGTCACAGGTAGGGACA
Organism: Sequoia sempervirens; assembly: GCA_007258455.2. NCBI lineage: Eukaryota > Viridiplantae > Streptophyta > Pinopsida > Cupressales > Cupressaceae > Sequoia > Sequoia sempervirens. The sequence continues at coordinate 211,581,605 of VDFB02105785.1, read as the reverse complement.
CACATAATTTTATAACTGAGCCCTATATTAGTAGCGATGACAAAGATACCTTGACCAATCTACCTAGGCTATTTGAAGATACCACCCTGTGTATGATTAGTACCATATCCTTTGAACCAAATAACCAAAATCATGAGATTCATTTAGTCTACCCCCAACTGATCGACTATGACCAACGAGGACCACCAGTTCTTGATACATTTGAAAATGATGAAGTGCTCTCAGAATTCATGGGATTGATGGATAACATTTCGGATGGGGATCACAAGTCGGGATTTATAATGGAGTTAGAAACATAGGCATATTATGGGGAAACAATTGAATCCTTCAGTCGCAAAAGTGAGAAACTAAGAATCATATCCAAGTCCTTGAGTGAAAACCACACTGTGGCACTCTCTGACAACAAAATAGTAAAAAGAAAGGACGTATCCAATGGTGAAAACCTCTCTGAGGTGCCTGAGAATGAAGGATTCAATCTTCCTTTAAGAGCTATTCATCAGGAGAAATTAGCAGTCTTGGCTGAAAAGTGCAATCCAGTCAACATAGGAACAGAGGAGACCACGCATATCACATTCTATACGGAATCACTATTAACAAAAGAGCAAGAACTCCTAGTAGCATTCCTAAAGGAAAGACAAATAAACTTCGCATGGAGTTATGCTTATATGCCAGGGCTAGATCCAGAGACAGTGGTTCATCATTTAGCAGTATATCCAAAAGCAAAACCAGTCAGACAAAAGCTTCAGAAAATGCATCCCTAAATTGCCTTATTGGTCAAAATGGAGCTCAAAAAGTTGTTGGATGCAGGATTTATCCGACCAATCGATTATCCAGAATGGGTGTCAAATTTGGTACCTATTTCAAAACTTGATGGAGCCATCAGAATTTGTATGGACTTCAGAGATTTGAACAAGTCATGTCCCAAGGATGATTTCCCACTTCCCAATATTGACATGATTGTAGACATGATAGCGGGGCATGAGATGCTATCACTAATGGATGGCTTTTCAGGATATAACCAGATCATGATAGCAAAAGAAGATCAACATAAAACTACCTTCACTTGTCCATGGGGGACCTACTACTGGAGCATGATTCCATTCGGCCTAAAGAATGCATGAGCAACCTATCAAAGGGCCATGACACTAATATTTCATGATATGATTCACAAGATAGTTGAGGACTATGTTGATGACATCTTAGCAAAGTCAAGGAAAAGACAAGATCATATAGCAACCTTAAGTGCTATCTTTGACAAACTGAAGGAATACAAAGTTAGACTAAATCCCAAGAAGTGCGTCTTTGGCGTACAATTAGGTAAACTGCTAGGATACATAGTCTCCATGAGGGGTATTAAGGTGGATCTGACAAAGGTGAAGGAAATCCTTGAGATGGAAGCACCAAAGACACTAAAGCAACTGAGAGGCCTCCAGGGCCAACTTCAATCCATCTGACGGTTCATAGCACAACTGGCAGACAAGCAGAACCCATACTCTCATCTACTCCACAAGGGGGTAGCATATAAATGGGATACAAAATGTGAAGAAGCATTTAACAAAATCAAGGAATACCTACTGAAACCTCCAGTGTTAATGCCACCTATCCCGAGAAAGCCAATAATCTTATATGTGTCAGCAATAGTAGCATCCCTTGGAGTTCTTCTTGCTTAGCATGATGAAAACAGAATGGAGAGAGCCATCTACTATATCAACAAGACAATGGTCGGCCATGAGCTAAATTACTCACTCATCGAGAAAGCTTTCCTTGCAGTAGTGTTTGCATCCCAAAAATTTAGACACTACATGTTGGCACACAAGATCAAGCTCATTTCCAAAATTGACCCCCTTAAATATCTTTTATCAAAGGCAATGCTCACAGGTAGAATGGCAAAATGGGTCATGATATTATCAGAATATGACATCGAGTATATGGAAAGAAAATCCATCAAGGGTCAAGTTATTGCAGACCAACTAGCAGAAGCACCTATGTATTCTGAGAATCCCCTTATATTAGAGTTTCCTGATGAGTCTATTTTTAACCTCAACGTAGCAGGCCACTAGAAACTATACTTCAATGGTTCATATACACAACATGGATCAGGAGTTGGTGTCTTCTTCATCACCCCACAAGGGGACTGCATACCAATAACATAGCATAATACGAGGCTTTGATTATAGGTCTCAGGATAGCAGTACAATGGAATATCATAGCTCTCAAGGTCTATGGAGACTCACAATTGATCATAAATCAAGTCAATAATGAATATCAGACTAAGGATGATAAGCTCACTCCATACAAGAAATTGGTGGAGACTCTAAAGGAATCCTTCATTGACATAACATTTGAGCAGATTCCAAGAACCAACAACAGAGCAGCCGATGCGATGGAAACAATAGGATCCTTACTAAATATCCCTAACAATGTACCAAGATATGAATTTCTGATTGAGCAGCTTCTTGTTCTAGCATTCGAGGTACCCGAATCAGAATTTGTGTGTGAAATCGTTGGTCTAGGTGATCCTTGGTACCATGACATCTACACATATCTTTGCATAGGATTCATACCCATTGACTTACCATTGAGCCTAAAATGAACCTTCATCAAAAAAGCATCTAGATTTGTCATCCTAGGTGATATTTTATACCGTAGAAGCATAGAGGGTACTTTACCACACTGTATAAATGCTAAGGAGGCATTAACCGCTCTAACCGAGGTTCATAATGGTATATGTGGCTCACACTCGAGCGGAATAACCATAGCCAAGAAACTACTGAGGCTGGGGTATTATTGGCCCACAATGGAGTGAGAAGTACATGATCATGCTAAAAGGTGTTTACAATGTCAGCAGCATGGGGACTTCATCCATGCTCTAGCTCAAGAGCTTCACCCGATTATCACACCATGGCCCTTTTTGTAGTGGGGACTCGATCTCATTGGGAAAATTTCACCCACCTCATCCAATGGCCACAAATTCATTATAACTGCAACTGAGTACTTCACAAAGTGGGTGGAAGCTATACCCATGACGTATATCACTGGGAAGCAAATCTCAAAATTTATCCTGAACTATCTCATCTATCGTTACAGTGTTCCACAAGCCATTATCTCAGATAATGGGACACCATTCAAGAACCAGGAGGTTCGCGACTTGTGCGAGAAATTCAAAATCCACCATCGCTTCTCCACTCTGTACTATCCCCAAGGAAATAGCCAAGCAGAAGCCACGAACAAAACCATCCTCAAAATCCTCAAGAAAATAGTCAATGGCGCAGGTCGTGACTGGCACTTGCAGCTTAATCCTGCCCTTTGGGCTTATCGAACCAGCATCCACACACCCACTGGCGCCACCCCCTTCTCCTTGCTCTATGGATCAGAAGTTCGTACTCCCCATTGAGATCAAGCTCCCATCCCTCAGGATATCATTGCAAAACCTCATCACGGATAAGGACTATTGGGTGTCAAGACTAAATGAGCTAGAGTCACTAGATGAGAAATGAATAGATTCTTTGAATCATTTGCAAGTCTATCAAAATAGACTCAAATGAACCTACAATAAGAAGATCAGAAGCAGGACTTTCCAAGTTAGAGAACTGGTCTTAAAAGAAAATCAGAAGAATGTCCCAAATCCCAGCAGCAAAGGCAAGTTCGAACCCAATTGGTTAGGGCCTTTCATTGTCACAGCAAGCTATAAATCAGGGGCATATCAGTTATCAACACCCGAAGGGGAACCTTTCCAAGAGCCAATAAATAGCTCCCATCTCAAAAAGTTTTATGCCTAATTCTTTCAAGGTATAGAACCAAAAAATCCAAAAAATTAGAAAAAGTCTTAAAAAATGGTTACTTCGGCGAAAACCTGGTAAAACAGGCATCTTGGTAACAACAAAAAAATCAAGAAAGCACAAAATCCAAAAAATCAAAAAAAGGATCAAAAATCATCCTCTAGTGAAAACCACTTCGGTGGCACTTTGGGCAAGTACCTCGGTGAAAACCTGGCAAACAGGAACCATGTGTAAATAAGCACTTTCCATCCACCAGGATCTTTATGGCCTTATCTACATCATCCCTCCCATCATCCATCGCATTTAGGTCTCCATCCATCACACATCCACTCGCACCGCACCATAGCTTGGTCCTGTGTTCTTATCATGATCCCTCCTAGTACTACTTGGCCCATCCTCAAGGACAACTTGTCCTGCCTTTATCGAAGTAGTCTATTATATCACGCTGGGGGCACGTTCTCATCGGATCAGATTCGTGTATGGTCTTAAAGTCTTCAAATCAGAAAATCCAAAAACATCAAAAAATTAGAAAAATCCAAAAACATTCAAAACATATCAAAATCCAAAAATAAGTTAAAAAGTTATTCAAAAAATCCAAAAACAGGTTAAAAAGTTATTCAAAAAATCCAAAAACAAGGTCATCTTGTCGAACTACGTCATCTCTAAGCTTGAATGTAGGCAAGGTTGATCTTTGATCATCCCCCGAGACATTTAGGTCAATCCTATAGGAGTCTGTCATAATAAACTGACATTTCACCATGTATATCATCATCTGTAAATCGGTCGAGTCGTTAGTCGAACTATGTGGTCTCTGTGTGTATAACGTAGGCAAGGCTCATCTGTTGATCAGCCCCCGAGGCCCCTAGGATAGGTCTTTAGGTTAGTCTCTTGGTCAAAATCTCAAAAAATCCCAAAAACATTGGAAAATCCAAAAAATCAAAACATTTGTAAAATCCAAAAACATAAAAAAATAGCCTCAAAAACATGTCAAAACATTAAAAAACATCCAAATATCTAAAAAAATCCATCCGCATCATTTCACTTGCACCCGCAATAAGCACCATCCATAATAAACAGATCGTCATCCTCAACCTTCAGTGAAACAATCAGAAACAAGTCTAGCAGGTTTACAAATAGAACCTCAAAATGCCAAGTCTTAAGTCTAGGTCAGTGAGTAAACAAATTGGTCATCTCTTCGTATCGGTAACACCATCATCTGAATTTGTCCCATATCAATCATCCCTTATAAATGAAATGACGTACCACCATCCACTAACATGTCCTAGGATGAATCCTTCCTACAATGGGCATTATCTTTTGGCAATAAGTTTCACTTATCATCTTAGAAATTACATCTTTTTCCGTTAGCGGTATTGAATAGCATTAGTCTGTTTATTTACTTGGTCTTTTCTTTTGACTTATCTTATTTTGCACTCATTCCAAGGACATCTCGATGATATCCCAAAACAGCGGATTTAGAGAAATAGGAATGGGGCAATGATCTTTATGTTTTGTCTGTTGTGCTTGTTGGACGTTCTTGCAATATAACCTTGGTGAATACTTGCTTTGTTAGGAATATATGGAAGAGGTCTAGGACAACTTGTTGACTATTATAGGGATAGGTTTACCTTTCTGTGTTTTGGTTCGAGATTTCTGAAACTTCTGAAGTGCATCCTAGCAAGGTTTCTGTATGTCAAGTGTGAACAAGAATACTCCTATCTGATTGTTGAGTCAAAGTCCATCACACTAGGTACCACACCATCCTAGTTGTCTATACCTTGATGCCTCGTACCACATGTGTTATCAAACATAAGAAAATTTGGCCCTTTGAAAATCCCAATTCCTCAGCAAGTCATAATCATCATCATCATCATTACCGTCTGCATTTGTGTCATCATGCATCTTGTTGAAATGACTTCTTCTTTTCTTACTAACCATGCTAATCAAGGTACTATGACAGTTGCTCATCATCACCATCATCACCATCGACCCTGCATCCACACATCATTAGCATATTACATAAGCACATCATATAGATATCATTAGCACATTGCATTGCATATCATATGTGAAACATTGCATTCTCATCATCATATCAATAGGTGCATCCATATCATCACATTTCACCCATTACATTGCATCTCATAGCATTATATTAATCATTGCATAAACATTGCATTTGCACTTCATAACCATTTCACATTACCATCTAAATCATCACATAACATTTACAGAATCATTTCATAATCATTTATTGCATAATCACAAAACAAATAGGCATATAAGCATTTAATTCATTACACATCAGCATATCACTTTGCATTGACATATTGTTGCATCACATACATCATTTAGGATAATAACATTTGCTATTCTAAAAAATATCTCTAAAACCATTTGTATCATATCACGACCATCACATCATATTACATTCATAAATCATCTCATAATTAAGACTTATACACATTATTGCACATCATCGCATCACATACATCATTAGAAATAAATGCATCCATAACATATAAAAGAGGAATCATACATGCATAAATAAAGAAGTACACATGGCATCACATCAAAATCAGCTCATATATATATCATAGCATCCATATCACTGTCATAGTACAAGAATAATCAGATCACTGTATGTGTATGTCAATCGGTACAAAAATGCCCATCGGGGCTATAAAAAATGAGCCCATAAGGCACCAAAAATGTGTATCATTTGAATCATGCCTGATCTCCATGGATGCTACCCTCGCCCCTGTCACCATGACCCTCTGGTGGTCTCTGACTAGCCCACTCTAAATACTCTAGAACCCAGGCTACTCTAGGCAAATGGTCGTGATAGGCCCGGCGGTAGTACTTTGCCTCTCGAACAGCCTTCCTATAAGATCAGACTGCACTATACCCTATGAGGACGAAGTGACTGTCATGCTCTCTATCTGCTTCCTACAGCCCAGCTCTGTAGCTACATGTACCTTTGTGACCTGTCACTACTATATAGCTTGATCTCTCTCTGCTTTGAGCTACTCTCTCTTAGCCCGTGCCTGGTCCCTCTCAGCCGTCACTGCCTGCACCTGTGCCTGTAGCTGCAAAATCAAGGCATCCCATGTGTTTTCCTGCCCTACTGGCTGTGCTCATGGCTGTACAGGAACCTGACCCTCACCCTCTGCTCATGGTGGTGGGACTGGCAGATCCTGCTGCTGGTCTTGCATGGGGACATCTCCATGATCTAGTGGAACTAGGGGCACCTCTGGTGGGTCCCATCGGATCTAGATCCTTGGACCTCGCCCTCATGCTCATCCTCTGCCCCTGCCTCTGACCCTGTATGCGTCTGGGTCCTCACCTAGAATAATCAACCAAAGAGGAGGCCTGAATCAATCCCTGTATGCCTGTGTTGTGCCCAGATCTGCCAATCCCTGATCGTAGGCCCAAGGTCAGACCACCAAATGTCAGAATTTGTCCACCACCTCTACATTAGGAATGCCAGGCCCCATGAAACTTGTTTCATGTTGCGTGCAAACACAGCTATGTAGCCATCATCTGGCCGATCCTGCGGCTCTCCAAATTGACACTACACACGCCTTGGCAGGTACCTCTCTATCATAGTATGCTTTTTCCCCTGCATGTATCTGTCCTAGCAACAGTAGAAGAGTTGGTCTGCATCATCAATCCATCTAGGCTTACTAAGGTATGGCCTCCAAGTAAACACGAGCATCTCATCTATGACCTACCTCCAGTACAGGATCTCGTGCTCTCCAGTGTGTGTGAAGGACATACCACCTCTGTACCGTGCCACCAAGGCATCCTCTACCCCCATCGGAACCGGAACCACTCATGGACATAGCACAAAAATGTGCTCCCACACCCAGACATGCAGCAAGGTAACTTTGGCTCCCAATGCTCTGCCATCTGCATAGGCATACTCATGTAGATCCCTGTAGAGTGAGGCCAAAAGCACAGGCCCCCATGCAAATTGAACTGGCCTGTCTCGAACCATCCTCTCCTAGCAGTATCCCTATTCGAGACTAAAGTACCACCCTCGTCTGTCTGGGGCAACCAAACCTAAAATAATAGCCGCAATCGCCCAGTGAAAGGGAGGTGCTATAACTCTGTACCTCTCCAACTCGATCTGCCCCTCACAGTAGATAATGTCTCGAGTGACAAGGACTCAGGTGCAGCAAGTGCGTCCCTCCTCCATGTCGTAGATCACCTGGCGACCATGAATGGGCAATCATAATATACGCTAGAAATCCTCCAATGTGATGGTTACCTCACCAGTGGGAAGATGAAATGACGACGTCTCGCTATGCCACCACTCCACCAGCGCTGACAACATCCTGAGGTGTGTGCGCACGGGTGCCGCATACACAATGTGCCATAGTCCTACGACACCCAGCCGATCCTGATCTCTCTCGCTGAAGTCCTGGAGAACACTCGCCAAATCTCGCGACCGGTGCTCCTGCGAATAAAGCTCCCTAGGTCCATCCTGCAGCAAGCAAAGTTAGCATGTTAAAATTTTTGAAAAGATCCAAACCTAATGCTCTAAACTTGCATCCATCAGCGTAGTTTGTGAAGGCATTGCAGTTTGAGTTTTCTCAAACTCTGACGCTAGACCCAAAATATCCTTAAACCAAGCCGCCGCCACACACTTTGGCCCCCAACATCGCAGTTTTCATGAAAAGGGTGCCGCTGCGGCACAATTTTCCAAATTGGCATGCGAGTCCGAGCTGAGCCCGAGCCCAGCGGTGGAGATTTTAAATTTTAAATTACACCGCTGCAGCACAAGATGGCAAAAAGTGGCAAGCTTTAAACACTGAGTAGCGCTATAATAGCGCCATTGGAGGTGAGTTCATCATTAAACATGCAATAAATGTGTTAAAACAAAAAAATAAAGCTTCAGTTAGGGTCACATACCGGGGCACCGATGCCAGGTGGCCGCTAGTAGGTCCGAACTTGGTCCAAAATATGCAGAGGAAGCTATCATTGTGTCATATCGTTAGGAGGTCAAAGCTCGATTCTTAAGGTTTGCTAGCGGAGGTGTGTGAAAATGACTTGAAAGTGACCCCTCGGGCCCCTTTTAAGCCTAAAAATTAGGGTTTTTTGACCCTCTAGGGCTGTCCTGCTAGGGCTTTGGACCCCCGAACCTGTATTCATCTGTTCAAGGCTTGTTTTTCATTTTTTTATTGCATTTAGACACATTTTTAGCCTCTTGGACCCCTTTTGGACCCGTTAGGAACTTAGTCACCTTTTTTTGCGAGATCACCCAAAAAATTGAAATTTTTGTCCGATCTCTCGAGGGGGCATCATAATGGCATGTTTTCTCTTCCCATGCAGTAGTGGGGCAAGTTTTGATACTGAAATTTTTTGGCTTTGATCGAGATTGTTTAATCTTTGAACCAACGCAGCGAGTGCATTGTTTCAAAGAGGGGCAAAATGTAGACATCGAAAATATACTAATTGACATCATGCATCTGATCCTGACTTACTAACATCGTTTCTTCCTAAATCATCCCTCAGTCTAACCGTTTAATCAAATTCCCTTATTTGATTAAATTCATCAATATTCGTCTCTTAATTAAATAAACCATTTTGTCTAATTAAGTCACTTTCTCTTGTTAATTAAATCAATCCATCTGATATAATTATCCCTATTTAATTAAATAATCAATTTATTTGATTAAATCTCTAAATTCTATCCATTAAATTAAATAAATTAAAACCTTATTTGATTTAATCTAACACCATCCCTTTTGATTTAAATAAATCAAAATATTTATTTAATTAGCCTCTTATCATATTCCTCTTTATTTAAATAAATCCATAAATTTGAGTCAAATAAGTCACATCATCTAAACTCCTAAAAATTAATTAACCCTTGATTAATTTAACCTCATCTCATGTCACATCCTCTAGATAATGCAAGTTGCACATGAAAATAGATTTAATTCATTTATTAAATCCCTATTTTCCCTCACATGGCATCTTTTGGAATATTCTCTCAATTTGAATTCAAAAATTCCAAGTCAACATGTACATCCAACAAGGCATTTAAGATCTCTTACATGTCCTTTGCCTTGAGCCAAGTAGCATTTATTGCATTTTCTCTTCCCTCTTACATGTCATTTCAACAAATTTGAATTTTAAATTTTGGCATTTAATGGCACAAACCCAAATCTTGCACAACCATCATCCATTCATAGCTTGACAAGTGGCACCATATCCTTGGATGAAAGTTAGTCCCACATTGCTCGAATTTGGGCCTTCATCCATCTTGAAATCCTATAAATGAAGAGCTCCTCTCCTCATTTCATCATCCACAATTTGAGTAAAGCTACCATGCTTAAATATCTATCAAGTTTCACACCTTTGAGATCATATCTAGGTTCTTTTGCAGATTTGGCTTGGAGTCTTCATCATTCATCATCAAAAGTGGATCAAAGTTCATCATCAAGTCTACATATCGAAGCTTGCAATCATAGGAGTTGGGAAAGGGCCAAATTTCCACATCAAATTGGCACCAATTCCCCCATGGGATCAAGAGTTTGCTATTTAAATTAAGATTTCATCTTTGTTTTATCATTTTTCATTGTGTTCTTGCATATTTCCATTCCTAGTTTGAATTGTAAATGGATTCCATGGGGAATCCTTTTTTATACTTGCAATATCTAACTTAGGGTGTTTAATCTTTTCATTTTGCAGGTACATAAAATTGGGGGTTCACAGTCCCAATACCTCTATATGCCCTTTATTTTTATTTGGCTATAATATCATCCACATAGTCTTCAACTATTTTATAGATCATATCATGAAAGATTAGGTTCATCACCCTCTGATAGGTTGCTCCAACATTCTTTAGCCCAAACAGAATCATGTTACAATAGTATGTTCCCCACATACATGTGAATGCAATTTTATGTTGGTCCTCCTTAGTGATCATGATTTGGTTATAGCCTAAAAATCCATCCATAAGTGATAACATTTCATGTCCTACAGCTAGATCGACAATGATGTTGATGTTGGGAAGAGGGAAGTCATCTTTCAGACATGATTTTTTCAAGTCCCTAAAGTTTGTGCATATTCTGATATCCCCAGTGGGTTTGGAGACTTGCACCAGGTTGAAAACTCACTTAGGATAGTTGATTGGTTAAATAAATCCAATGTCAAGGAACTTCTATAATTCTATTTTAACCACTAATGCTATATGAGGTTGCATCGTTCTCAATTTCTATTTTATTGGTTTTGCTTTAGGATAAATTGCTAATTTATGTACAACCACTTCAAGATCAAGTCCAGGCTTATCTATGTAGGACCATGCAAATTTTTCCCTTCATTCTTTGAGGAATGCTACTAAGTTTTTCTACTCTTCATCTAATAATTATTTTCATAGAAAGATATCTTAGGAGCCTCTTCCATCCCTACATTCACTGGAGTAGCTTTCTCTGCCAGTATCACTGATTTCTTTGGATGCATTACACTAAGGAGATATTGAATCCCTCATCTACTTGTGCCTCAGAGAGGTTTTCACCTTCAAATGTGTCCTTTCTTTTTACTATTTTATGATCAGAAAGTGTCACAGTGTGGTTTTCACTTAAATATCTACACATTATTCACATGTCATTAATTTTGTGACTGAGGGATTCAATCATCTCCCCATAGTACGCTTGTGTATCTAGCTCTATATCAAATCTTGCTTTATGATCCCAACATGGAAAGTTGTTGCAGAGTCCCATAAATTTTAAGATCACTTCATCATTTTTTGAACATATCCAAAATTTGTGGTTCTTGTTGGTCCCAATCAATCAATTGGGGATATACTAGGTTTAGTTTAGAGGTTTGGTCATTTGGGGTAAAGGATGTTGTGGTTATCATAAAGATGGAGGTATCCTCAAACAAGTCAGCAATGTCAAGGGGAAATTCATCTAGGGTAGTATCACATGATGTTGGTAACCAAGAGGAAGCTTTGGCCTATTTATTAGAAGTACCCTTTCCAATAAGGGTCACCTTACTAGTAGTACATCCTAAGCCAAGATTCTTTGGTCATCTCTCAGAAATGAGGGGTTCAATCAAACCATTTTCATTTTTTCCTAGCTTTTCATTCTTGTTATACTCCCATCACATCATTAGTTGTAATCCTTTATTTTCATCTACCATTGGAAGAATGAACGTCTACCTTCTACAATGATTTAACAAATAGGCCTTTACAGTCGTGATTCGGAGATTGGACATCTAACCTAAATAGCTATCTTAATCATCATGAAGGTGCATTTAACTTGTCAACCTAGGGACGTGAACTTGAAATGGGCTAGCACAGTATGTGCACTAGAAACCCAAAGTATCCATTTTCATTCTACAACTAAGAAAGACACAATGTTGAAAGTAAATTGCTTGGAAAGGAATAACATAAATGATAATCATCAACCAACAACTACACCAATCTGAAATGCATAACAAAGATGAAAATTTGAGAAAACAAATAGGACACTACTTTGTTTGCTTTGGCCATAGGAACAGTCACATAATGGGATTCTAGTGGTTGCAGGAACAGTCGATGCCATATTCTTAACTAATTACTAAATAGAAAGTAATACTAAACTAAAAGATGAATTACTCACCAAGTGGGTCCCCTTGGATAAGTATCCTCTAAAACTAATGAGAACTCAAATGATCAAACTTAGAACTTCATTTTATTCATTGTAAATCATGAGTACAAAAGAGTAATATATCTGTATCATTGAAAACTCAAGAATGCAAGTACAATATCAAATTACGCAACCTTCCAAGAAGGAGCATCAAATTCTTATTTATACTATCAACTAAACAAGGTATTCAACTCCACGAACTGGTAGGATGCCATTTTAGGGAAAGTAGAGAAAGTGGAGTAGTGGCGGTTATGCATGCATGGAATCCAGTCATACATGTAGGTCCAAATGAAAATTTAGCACAATAGTAATGCCCATGTTTGCTCAACATCATTAAAGACCACTACAAGGTGATTACATTCGATTTTCATTGGGATCTATCATTGACCTCCTTTGACCTTTGAACAATTCCCTAGCTGGGTGTTATGGTGCATGCCCATCTGGCAGTGTCTTCCTCAATTTAGCATCCTCAAATTAAATCTACATGGCAATGTTAGTATGCAAAATAATTTCATATTTGTAACCACCTTAAAGAACATTCATTAACCACATGCAAAATTAATATGGATAGTTTGTATAACATGCCATTATCATTAAAGGTTTGCAAAAATAAGATTAAGGCCAATGTCAATAGTTCTGAGGAAATATCATAAAAAGTATCAACACTTAACATCAAGATCCATAATATCTTTAGAAAATAAACCATAATTTCTACGCAAAATAGACCATAAACTAGGCTCATCACTCCCCCCAACCTAAGGTCTTACTCATCCTCTAGTAGGGGAAGGGAAGTTCTTTTGCTTGGTCAATGCTTTAAAATTTGCAACTGACAATTGTCCCACATCAGAGTGTGTTGTGCATGGATCAAGATTCCAATAGAATCCTCCCAATCTATCCAATCTTATCCATCTCTATTTCTCTACAACAATATCATATTGGCAAAACCTGAAGTTCGGTACAGGCCACATTAGAATGGGTGGCTGAAAATTTAGGGGAAGCCAAAATCACTCTTTTGTCCTTCGAATGTGAATATATCTGTCAATTCTTTTAAGAGTTTTTGCATAGTTCTAGATGGAATGAGGCTCAACCTGCTTGAGATCATTAGTTAAGTTGTTCCATCTTTGTGAGAGGTATCTCTTCATAGTTTCCTCTCTTGCTTTTTCCTTTGCCTCATATTCACTATAAACTGCTTATATCGAAGGCATAATCCTATTACCATAGCTAGGTTTGAAAAGCATTATGTATCATTCCATGAAAATATCCCCCAAATTCCTTGATTCATCCCTAATAGACAAGGGAATGTTGGATTCCATTTTCTTATAAGCCCCATATTATTGTCTCCAACTAATCTCATTTTGCACCCAAGACATTAATTCCCTTAATTGGACATCCCCAACATACAACAATGGATTCCAATCATGGTCTTGAGTCACAACATAGTTATGCAAATAAAATTCACATAGCAAATTCTTCATTTTAGGGGAAGCAATCTGATAAGCATTGAAAAATTCAGTAGGAGTCTCTATAGAAGCGTTCAAACCTGAGACAATTCTTTCCAGCCTAAAAGAAAGATATCTCTCCTTAAAATGTAGAGTATAGACCCTTGGAGGGGTCCTACATTCCAAAATTTGTGGTACCAAGGCTGCCATATCATCCACCTTCTTCTTTAAGGTGGAAATTTCTGCATCTTTGTCTTCAATTTCCTTGTCTCTCTTTTGAATTTCCTCTTCAATCTTCATTTTTCCTCTTTCCATTCCTCTTCTCTTCTCTGCATCTCTTTCCATAAATGCATGGCTACCTTGTGCATTAAAAAATCAAGGGGGTTATGTATTCCTACCGACATCTTTTCTGGCACTAGTGCTAACTACAAGGATTCAAGTTTTCCTGTCAATTCTGGCTACAGGGGTACTGATTGTCCTCCCAATTTAGGCTATTGTTGTAGGATACCTTGCTTTTGTTCTTGTTCTAGATTTTTCTGCAAGATATCTTGTTGTAGGACCTCTTGCTACCAGAAATCCTGATTTTCCTCATACTCTTGGTTTTCAACTTGTTCTACAATGTTAGCAAGATCAGCCAATGTTATGTTTGTTGTTGTCTTAAATATATCTTCTTCCTCAACATTCTCCTACCCTATTGCAGCTTCTATGTCCTCTTTTGATACTTCTCTAGACTTAGGGCTTTCATGCGGAGGCATTCGAGACACTGGCCTAGTTGGTCTTGCTTTCTTAGGAGGGCTCTCATGTTTTTATTTGGTTGCTAGATGAACAATGTCAGCCTTTCTCTTCTTAGAGCTTTGCACCTCTTTTTTTGTTGGTTTCCTTTTGGATTTTCCTTTTCCTATTTCTACCTCTCTCTTTTGTGCCCTAGTTTTCATTAAAATTCCAAGTGGAACATCATCATTAGATTCAAGGGAAGAACTTTCTTTGTCTAAGTGCTTGATACTAGAAGAGCTAATTTCTATGGTTTCTTCTATTGCAGGAGGTTTTACACTAGGGCATGCACCAAAGGTTGAAGCCCCAAGAGTGGCTTCAGCCATGCTCAATCTCTTGCTAGACCTACGAGGTTGAGGTAAAAACCTAGGTTGCAAATGCTCTGGTCTAATTTGATCAATTTGTATGAATTCATCCCAAGTCATTCCAAATACATCATGCAAAGACTTCTCAACTAACAATTTAATCAGATAATGGTGGGAAATAGAATTGTCCCTATCTTTCTGAATCTCAACCACCATGATTGAAAGAAGGTTGTATAGCACGTTCTACACATTCATCCTCCTTCTATGTCTCATGTGATTCGGAAGCTTAAAGTGTACGAAATGAAAATTTGACTAGCGACCTTCACAAGTGATATATTTTATGGCATAAACAACTATCTACTTCCATGGCTTGGGAAGAGACATTCTCTTCGCTCCTTGTCTATCTATGCTCAATGGAGGGTCGTTTGGCTCTATAAATTCGACCCTAGCCAACCTGGCCTCTCTAGAAGTAGGGTAATTTTCACCATCAGTAGGTAACCCTATAACTTCTATAATTCTTTCTTCAGTTGCTATGACCTCCAACCCTTTTACCATGGCCTTCCCTTCAGACAATGTCTGGGCTAATTCTAGTGTAATGTCTTCATCAAAATCATCCAATTTCAGGAAGTAGTCTATCCACCCATAGTTTATAAATTCGGCCATGCATTGTGCATCCTACAGTAATACACCATGCATGGTGGGTTCATTTTGAATTAACCCACCTCCCATTGTCTGCAATCAAACAAAAACTTTATGGTTTCCTTCCTGCAATTCTCATTTGAAAACCAAATTCACCTTCTTGCAACACTTGTTAAATTTCCAATGCCAATGTCAACTGAATTTTCCCTTTTTACCTTTTGTTTGAAATGCAACTTGAGATATGATAGGGTCATTAATGGCAATGAAGGAGTAATAAAGGAAAGTTGTGATGGAGAGAAATGGTGGCAGCAGTTGGTGTCAATTCACACATGCAAGTCGTCCTCTCACTCAAATTTTAGATTGGCTCAATTTAAATTTTGTTGATGTACACTAGCATGGACTGACACGTGGGAAAAATATTCACATATTTTTCCTCCCCCCAACCTAAATTTGGGCATGTTTCCTCACATGCGAGATGGTGATTTGATAGGGTAGGGAATATTGGCATGCTATGGTGAACGTCCATACTAACGTACAATGATTAAATGATTACACTTAAAGAAAATTAAAATATAACAATTAATGCACACATACCTGAATGTGTGGAGGATCTGTTGCAAAGATTATGGAGAAATTATTGTTCGCCCTTTTAGGAAATAAGTTGAGCAATTAATGAAAATTAGGTGGAATGAGGGAGAGGAATGACATGATGTGATGGAAGAGAGAGAAAGGTGGAAATGGATGGGTGGATGGGTGGATGGGTGAAGAAATGGACCCCCATAGAAGAGAAAGTATTTATTATGACAAGTGTGTACCTTAATTAGCCAGAAGGAGGGACACTAGGTCCACTTCCTTCGGCTACAAGAAGCTCGGGTGCTACATGTTGAGTGAATTGTTGTTGGAATTCCTCCTTGGAATTTGGCTTGTGATACAATCTGAGGCGATGACCATTGACAAGTAGCTTAATTCTGACTAGTTCAATAGTAATGAGTTGTACAACACCATTAGAGAATATTTTAGCAACCTCATATGGTCCTAGCCACCTTTTCTGCAATTTTCCTGCATTGTCTTGATACTTTGAGTCATAGAGAAGGGCCCAATCTCTTGGTTTGAATTTCTTTTCCTTGATGAATTTTTCATGCCACTTGATTCTTTATATCTGCACCACCTCTTTGTTATGCAAGGTTGCTCTCCTTATCTCATCCAAAGCATTCAGCTACATGATTCTCTCTTTTTGTGCCTTAGAGATATCCATTCCTAAGTTTACCATAGTCCTAAGAGTCTTATGCTCAAATTCAATTGGAATCATGGTTGTCTTTCCATACAGCAACTCAAATGGAGTGAAGCCTATAGTTTTTTTCTAGGTAGTTCTATAGGCCCAAACAACTTTTGGTAATTTTTCCTCCCAATCCTCTATGTGGATAGCTACTGTCTTGGTCAGAATAGCTTCAATTTCTCTATTAGTTGCCTCAACTTGGCCATTGGCCTGGGGGTGATAGGGAGTAGACTTCCTGTGTGTGATGTTGTATTCATTGATTAGTGTTGCAATAAGGGTTGATGTGAATTGAGCCCCTTGATCAGTCACTATCTCTCATGGAACTCCATACCTTGTGAAAATCTCTTCATACAAAAATTATGCAACCTTGTTATCTCTTGCATGCTTCATGGCCTTAACTTCTACCCATTTAGTTACATAATCAATGCATGCTAGAATATAGGACTTACCATTTGATGGAGGGTCAATGGGTCCTAAAAAATTCAATCCCCACTTATCAAAGGGAGTGATTACTACCTGAGGGAAAATTGGCATCTTATCAGATCTAGTTGGTCTACCCATTCTTTGGCATCTATCACATTTTGTTGTATACCTTCTTGCATCCGTGTGGAGTGTTGGCCAGTAATATCCTGTGTTCAAAATATTCATTGTTGTCCTCTTGGCTGAAAAATGTCTTCCACATGGTTCATTGTGGCATGCATAAAAAATGTCATATGTCCCATCTTCTCTCACACATCTCATCATGACATGGTCTAGTCCAATATAGAACAAACATCCAACAATCCATGAGAAAGGAAAGGATTTTTCAATGAGTTCCCTTCTCTCTTTTGGAGAGAAATGAGGAGGAACTCTACCTATGACCAGATAATTAGCTGTGTTAGCATACCAGGGTGTTTGCACACTGATAGAGAATAGATGCTCATCAATAAAAGAGTCATATATTGCTTGATTATCTTCTAATGTAGTCAGTCTTGAAAGAAATCTGCAACAACATTGGCCTTCCTGGCTTATCCACAATGGTTATGTCAAACTCCTATATCAACAATAACCACCTTGCTATTCTACCTATGATCAAAGGTTTATTCATGACATACCTAATGGTTGCATGATTAGTGTGCACAAAGATTTGGTAACCTATTATGTAATGCCTGAATTTGTTCAGGGCATAAATCACTGCCATCATTTCTTTCTCTATGACTGTATAATTGAATTAAGCTCCTTGCAAATTTTTGTTGAAAAAATAAATGGCATTTTCAATAGCTCCTTCTTTATGTCCCAAGACTACCTCTATGGCATAATCTGATGCATTTGTATGGATGTGGAAAGGAAGCTACCAATTAGGTCTTTTGATTATAGGAGCATAAGTCAAGACTACCTTTAAATCAAAAAATTCCTTGTCTCAATCTTCATTCCACTAGAATTCAACATCTTTAGTGAGCAGAGTATACAATGGTGCTGCTATTTTGCTAAAATCCTTGATGAAATGGCCATAATAGCCTACAAGGCCCAAGAAAATCCTAACATCCTTCTATTTTGCAAGTGTGGGAAGGTTTGTGATTATCTCAATCTTTACAGGATCTACTTGAATTCCTGTGTGAGAGATGTAGTGCTCAAGAACTACACCTTCCTGCATCATCTCCTACATCATCGTGAAGTGTTTTTCACTATTTAATGATAGATTTTGGTCTTCACATCTCTGTAGGAATCTCCTAAGATTCTCCAATGCTTCATTGAAATCATTACCATAAGTAGTGAAATCACCCATATAAATTTCTATGCAATCATGAGAAATGTCTAAAAATATGCTAATGACTGCCCTCTGAAAAGTTGCAGGTGTA
This sequence comes from Sequoia sempervirens, assembly GCA_007258455.2. Taxonomy (NCBI): domain Eukaryota; kingdom Viridiplantae; phylum Streptophyta; class Pinopsida; order Cupressales; family Cupressaceae; genus Sequoia; species Sequoia sempervirens. The sequence goes on along the minus strand of VDFB02105785.1, from coordinate 211,562,916 downwards.
TTGCATAAGCCAAATGGGAGTACTGAGTAGGCATAGGTCCCCCATGGACAAGTAAAATTGGTCTTGTCCTGATCTTCTCGTGCAATTTGAATCTAGTTGTAGTCGATGAATCCATCTAGAAAAGAAAAGTATTGCTTTCCTACAAGTGAGTCCAAAACTTGATCTATGAAAGGTAAGGGAAAATGGTCCTTTTTGGTGGCAACATTAAGTTCCCTGTGATCAACAAAAACTCAACATTTCCCTCCTTTTCTAGGCACAATCACTAATGGAGACACTCACTAGCTATTTGAAATGGGGTAGATAAATCTTGCATCTAGCAATTTTTACAATTCTCCTTTTACAATTTCTCTTAGTGTAGGGTTAATTCTTTTTTGTGGTTGCCTCACTGGGGTGCAATCATCTTTGATATAAATTATGTGTGTGCAAATTTTTGGATCCAATCCCTTTATATCATGATAATCCCATGAAAATGCATGTTGATGGGTCCTTAATTAATTTTCCAATACCAATTTTTGTTCTTCACTCAGTTTGTTGTTAACATTCAAATACTTTCCTTCTGACACCTGTACTTGTGTAGTTAACTATATCATAGATGCTTCATTAACACATGGTACCTTGATTTCATATGGCAAAAATGTATGGGACATACCTATTGCTACAGGAAGTCCATTTGTAGGAATAGTGGCTTCAGGAACAGTGGCTACAGTTGGAACAGGAAAAGTATCTTGACTGGAGTAGCAGAATGAGAAGATGATGCTTCCTCCACATCACAATGGTTTTGAATGATGTTAACCAATACTTCATCTTCATCTTGAAGCTGCATGAAGGAGCTTCTACCTAACATCATATGTTGTGCCACAAAATCAACTTCCTCAACCTCTTCACCAACATGTGGCCATACGGGGTTATCTTCATCATGGAATGGCTAAGCAGGAGGATAAAGAACAAAATTTTTGGTACTCCTCCCTTAAAAAATGGTCATGTCTCCTAAATGGAATCCAATATATGCATTTGCAGTTGCTAAACATGGCCTTCCAATAATAATGGGATAACCGCCTAGTGTAGCTTTAGGAGAAAGAATCATGAAGTCTGTTGGGTACTCCCAAGATTCTAGGATCACCACAAGGTCCTCCACTATATCATCAGACTTAATACTAGAACTATCAGCAAGCTGCAGGATAGTAGGAGTATATCTCATGCTTGCAATATTTAGTTGTTGCAAGATGTCCTTGGTTATTACATTTATTGCTTCCCCTAAATCAATTAGAGCATTCTTGATTTGGATCTCATTTATAACAACTGCTACCACAGGACTACCTAGGTCATTGTACTTAGGGATAGTCAATTTTCCAAGCATGATGTCATCTATTTGTCCCACCACATGAACTGTAGTGGGGTCTTTCTTCTTCCTGTCTGGCTTCTTGAGGCATGCTTCTTTGATTTCCTTAACATAGATTGGGACATCCTTTATGGCCTAGAATAGAGGGATCTAGACACATGATATGCTTTAGTTGATCCAAGATATCAAAAGTTGTATCCTCCTTTTCTTCCTTATTCTTGGCAACTTCCAATCTCTAAGGAAATGTTGGGGCTTGTTTGGTTTGCTTGGTTGGGGCTTGTTCAGGATTTTTTAGGTGCACTTGGTTGAATGGGATCATTTAGAGATTCCTCTTCCTCTTCCGTAGGAAGCTCAACGATAATTGGCTTGGAAGGGGCTGGTAAAGTAGTTCTTGAATGCAAGTGGATGTCACTTACACTCACAACATATGCAGGGAATTGATTTGAATCAAAAGAGTATACATGTTGTTGATGTGGTTTGTTATTTGGATTGGGTGTGGGCTGAGTAGGTTTAGGTGCATTTGAGTCTGAATTAGTAGGTGGAGGCATTATAGAAGGTTGTTGGGGCTGAGAAGGTGGTTGTATGTAACTAGCTATCTGGGTAGGCCATTATTGTCCTCTCCATTGATTTTTTTGCTTCCAATTCCCTTAATATTCATGCCAATTCCCTTGAGGTTGTTTCCAGTGGGGTGGAGAGTTTTGATGATTGGGCCAAGCATTTGGAGGGTTACTCCAAGGCTGTGGTGGATATCCTCCATAGTTGGATAGATATGGGGGCTTCCATTGGTTTCTAGATGAATAGGAATTGACATATGGCCCAACATAAGAGAGTGGATCTAGTGGCATACCTTATCTTGGAGCCCAAGGCATCCTTTGTACAACATAGTAGACTTGATCTTCTTCAATTTAGATTGGCTTGAACTAGGATGCAATCTGATTTCCTTCAATATTATCTATAATCTTGAATCTGTAGTCCTTCTTCTTTTGTCTACAATGGGGGAAATACTCTGCCAACATTTCCTTTGCATCCTCTTGCTTCTTCTTGGCCTGAAGTGTATCTAGTTGAGTAGCTAGATTGTTTATAATGTCTTGCTTGAAATCTTCCAGCAAATGAGTAATCTTCATTCTTGAAACTCCATGGGTAGATCACTTACCCATGGAAGATTGGTAAGCTCTCTCTTTCTTTGAAGCTTCCCTAGAGTATTTTTGGCATATTTTATTGATATCATCCCAAGGAACTTGGGTGACATCTCCTCCTGCCATTAGGTCCAAGGAATCTGTGCAACTCTCATTGATTCCTCTTAAGAAAATAAACTTCTATGATTCTTCATTGAGGGTATGGTGTGGAGATTTATGTAAGCAAAATAGAAACCTTGAAATATAATCTTCTAGGCTCTCATCCTCCTTTTGTTGCACCCTAAAAATGTCACCTCCTCTCATGTCACTACCCCTACAATACTCCTTGTATTCCTCAAGGAATTTTGTCTTCATGTCTTCCCAAGTTTCCACACTATCTTTTCCTAGGCTCATGAACCATCTCAATGTAGCTTCTTTCAGAGTGGTAGGAAATAGCTTAAGTCTATGGGCATCGGTGGTATAATCATAACTCTTGTAGAGTATGTCAAACTCAAACAAAAAAGGTATCACGATCTTCTATGACAAGTCCATAAAACTTGGGGAGTGTTGAAGCAGGGATATTTTTTATGTTGTCAACTTCATTCTGATGGGCAATAGAGAAGGGAAAAGCTAGTTGGTTAGGTTTGTCCTTATTTGCATCACCCATTCCTGCTTGATGTAGTTCCAAAGCAAAGGGGTTCTCAAGCTGATTTTGGTCCTAAGAGGAGACTTCAGAGCTAGTCATATTAGGGATTGCATCAACAAAGTGGTCTGGATCTTCTTCTTCTTCTTCTCTTGGTAGGTTCTGATATTCAACGAGCTGGAATGGATTAGGATTGTTAGGAAGGAATATCTCATAAACATCCCTTCTCCTTTCTCTATGCATGCCACATCAACTCACTATCAGCCAGCTCACACAAAGAATTGGTAAAGAATAATGGGGGTAATTACTTCCTAAATGAGGGGTATACTAAGAACAACTTTCAAAAATACTACAGTAAGAAAACTATCAATGACTCCAAAGAGTATTCCTAGTTTGACAATCCCCGACAATGGCACCAAAAATGTCTGCCTCCTACAATGATTTAAAAACTAGGCCTTTACAATCATGATTCAGAGATTGGACATCTATCCTAAATAGCCATCTCAATCATCATGAAGGTGCATTTAACTTTTCAACTCAGGGACATGAACTTGAAATGGGCCAGCATAGTATGTGCACTAGGAACCCAAAGTATCCATTTTCATTTTATAGCTAAGAAAGACACAATGTTGAAAGTAAATTGCTTGGAAAGGAATAACATAAATTTGAATCATCAATTAACAACTACACCAAGCTGAAATGCATAACAGAGATGAAAATGTGAGCAAAAAAATAGGACACTACTCTGTCTTCTTTAGCTACAGGAATAGTCACATAATGGGATTCTAGTGGCTGCAGGAACAGTCGGTGCCAGATTCTTAACTAATTACTAAACAGAAAGTAATACTAAACTAATACTAAACTAAATGATGGATTACTCACCAAGTGGGCCCCCTTGGATAATTATCCTCTAAAACTAATGAGAACTCAAATGCTCAAACTTAGAACTTCATTTTATTCACTATAAATAATGAGTACAAAAGAGTAATATATTTGTAACATTGAAAACTCAAGAATGCAAGTACAATATCAAATCGTGCAACCTTCTGGGAAGGAGAATCAGATCCTTATTTATACTATCAACTAAACAAGGTGGTAAACTACAGAAACTAGGAGGATTCCATTTTAGGGAAAGCAGAGAAAGTGGAGTGACGATAGTTATGCATGCATGGAATCCGATCAAACATGCAGGTCCAAACATAGATTTAGCACAACAAGAACGCTTGTGTTTGCTCAACATCATTAAAGGCCACTACAAGGAAGTTACATTCAGTTTGCATGGGAAATCTCCTATTTTCAACCCCCTTTGACTTTTGAATGATTCCCTGGCTGGACATTATGGTGCATACCCATCCTGCGGTGTCTTCCTCAATTTAGCATCCTCAAATTAGATTTGCATGGTAATGTTAGTACGTACAATAATTTCATATATGTAACCACCTTAAAGAATATTCATTAACCACATGCAAACTTAATATGGATAGTTCGTATAACATGCCATTATCATTAAAGGTTTACAGAAATAAGATTAAGCCGAACTAATAGTTCTGAGGAAATATCATAAAATGTATCAACACCTAACATCAAGGTCCATTATATCTTTAGCAAATAAACCATAAATTCTACCCAAAACTAGACCATAAACTAGGCTTATCAACAAACATGGGTCGGTTGTCTTGATACAACAATTTAGATACATCTTCTTCATTGATGTCCTCTTTGTTCAAGTTCCCCCACTTGGTGAAGGTGGTGGATGCTACCTTTATTGTTTCAACTACTTTGTTGATAGGTTGAGGTTTTTCATGAGATTTGGGAGAAAGAGGTAACTATCCCATTACAAATTTATCCTTCTTCAAATTATAATCCCCACAATCATTATCCTTGATTACTTCCTTGTTGTCAGGTATACTATGTACAATGGGTGTTTTGGATTTCGAGGTAGATGTTGTTGGGAGCCTTGCAACATAAGCATGAAGTATGGATGGTTTGTGTTGGTTGTTCATATGTTTTCATTGATGTCAACATGGTGATAACTATATGGGAAGCCTTCTTGGTTTACCAAAAGTTGTTCTTTATCGGTAATGCCCTTTTGTGATGGATCAGTGTGTTGATATTTGAGTCCGGAATTCACCACAAGATATGATATGACTCCAATCTCTTAACCATGTTTTCTTAACTCATTCAAATAGCTATATCCTAGATCTTGAGACATATTTTGTTGTGAGTAGAAAGTTATCTCTGATAGAGTTTAACTCTGTATCCTACTATTGTTTTGTGTGTGGCATATTGTGTGGGAGACTCCGCATTCTACTAAGGTAAACATTCTTATGCTACAGTTTTGTTGATAGTCTCTATGTTGGTAGTATGATGGGAAATTAATGTGTTCTCAGATCCAAAAGGTGTCTTCTTTGAGGATTATTTGTTGGTTTTTATAATTGTGTTCTAGTCTTGGTTAACTCAGCGTATGCAATATATTATGAATACTAGTTATGTTTTATGGATGGTAGTCGACTTGGCATAATGCACTACATGGATAAAATGTTTAAATCTTATATGGTGCTAAAAAAGAAGGTTTTGATTATTTTGTGTTCATCTAATTAGGCTGACCTAATTGATGATCAAGATATACTTGTATATATATATATATAATATGTTTTGAGGAATTACATGAGGATGAGAAGTGGAAGTAGATATATGGAGTGAATGTTAAATGTGAAGAGGGAAAGGTGTGTGAAGATCTGAGCCTAAATGCTTTATTAGTTGTGATCAGTGCAGTTTTGTTGAGTGACTACTATGTGAGGCAATACTTCTTATTCTGAGCTTCAGTGGAACTAAACCTTGCACATTGAAGGTGTATCCTATTAGTTCAATCTTTTGGAAGTGAGCCACTATCATTGTTTCTTGGTAGTTAGCCATCTTTTGTACTCAGGAAGTGAGCCTTTTTAAGGACAACGAGTCATGGCAGTGAGCCCTATAATATTTTGTATTTGGATATAATATATTGTGAGTTAACCATCACCGTGGTTTTTCCTATTTTTGGTTTTCCACATAAAAATACTAGTGCTAATGTGTACGGTTGCATTGACTTGTTTCTATGTTCTATCTTGTTGATTCAGTAAAAAATGTGATAATGTTTAAATGGATTTTATTGTGGTTTTATGAAATAATGATTCGCCCCCCTCTCTCAGTATTTTGGATGTTCAACAATTGGTATCAAAGCTTGGTTTCTCAAAAGAAGACTAACAACTTGAGGAAGGTCCCGAAATTTGAGTATGAGAAATTTTTTCCTTTGGAAGTAATCTCTGTCAAATATTCAAAAGAAATGGAAGATCTGAAGGATAGGTTGATGAAAGAAAATGAGTACATTGAAAAGCTGCAAAGTAAAAGTGTTGAAGCATATGATATGTTGGTTGAAGGAGAAGAAATTATCTCTAACTAGCTGCAACAATTGGATGAGAATAAAATAACTGAAGAATGTTAGGAAATTGAAATTCAAAGAAAGATGGATGAATGCATAAAGCTAGAAGAAGCAGAAATCTTGAGATCTAATCTGGAAAAGGTAAGAATTTTTTAAGACAAATTTAAGATAAGATCAGCGATACTTGATGAATTGATTACCTCTCAAAGACTAGAAATGAATAAGAGTGGTTTAGGTTTTGAGGAAGGACAGAGCTCTAAAACGAAGCAATCCACTAGTAAGAAGAATTGGTAAAAAAAAGGGCAAATCAAGGATCTAAGAAGCAATTCTAAAAAAATATCTTGTCAAACGAAATGATGCTAAAAGGTATTTATCTTTCAATGGTGTTTGTTATTCCTACATGAAATTTGGTCATAAGGCAAAGGACTACAAAAGCAAAATGAATGATTCTTTATCATTCTCCAAAAAATATTCTAAGAGCAAGAAGAATGGATATAAAGTTAGTCTATTGGATAAAAGGAAAAATAGAAAGAAGAATGTTGTTTGTTGTAAGTGCAGCAATCCAGAACACCCTGATAGTAATAGCAGAAGAAAGAAAAATATCTATATGGCAAAAAAGAATGATCAAAGCTTTGATCCAAAAGAAGCAAGAAAGAAAATGAAAAGGATTTGGAGAAAGTAATCATTAGTCTTATCTGTGTCTACCTTCAGTGCAGATACTCCCATCAATTTATAAATAAAAGCAGTGGCTAAGGGGGAGCAATCATCAAAAAATATAATAAACCCCCTCATTAGTACTTGTGTCATATCATGATAGAAGTATATTTAATGTGGTAACAAGATTAGGGTATTTTATTAGTCACATGTGTGAAGGATGAAGTCTGCAGAATTTGAAAGAATGGAGGTGTACACAATTTTCGAGGCAATCTACCTACAAGTTGAAGAATTTATTGCAAAATCATTCAGAATGGAAGGGATAAATTTAGATAACTTTAAGGGCATATGTATTCGGAGAAGTGTGCAAAGTTATTTTAGAATGAAATTCAGAGTTTCAGGGTTTGAAGAAGAAATCAAGCGGATTCGAAGTGAGCTCTGGAAGCAAGATATCTATACACTTCTTGTTGGCAATTTTAGAGGTATTCCTGTTTGCACAATCTTTCATTTTTGTTGTTATGGATAGTATATTTGAGGAATGTGTTGGAAGAGTTTGTTGGTGCATTCTCTTACATCCCTCTAATAGTGTTTCCTATAGAAGATATCTATGCATTTGCTTACAGTAAGATAGAAGAGATTCGGTTAGTTCAGTTGAGCGTGCTTTGGGAAAGTGAATTGGAAGAGAACCATGATGCCTAGAGTATTAATTGAGAAAAATTTGGATGTTTGGAGGAAATTTCCATTGTTTGGATTTGAGAAGAAGTATATTCGAATAGTGTTGACTAGAATTCATGATGAATCTTTGTGGATTGATGAGGCACATTTGATTTCTAGAGAATCTATTAGAGATGTAACCGGTTTGTGTTCCTCTGGACTAGTTCCCAAATTGAAGGCTATGGATGAGAAATAAATAATTGAGGTTACCGGTGCAAATTCTAAAGGGAAAGAGATTGATCATTGATCTATTAATAAGGTATGTTGTTATGGTCATCGGTCACAAAGTTTGTATCCCTAACAATGACCTTATAGTTTCTACTACTACTATACATAATGTTGTTGATATGGTTAAAAGAGGTATGGAATATGACTTGTCTGAATTACTTTGTATACATCTTTTGAAGAATTTAAAAGAAATCAAGAAGAGTAAGAAGAATACATTTTGTTATGGCAATCTGGTTGTTTGTTTTCTCTTTTACTTTTTGAGAGAGTTATCAGTAATAGGAAGGATAAAATGGTCAAATTCAAAGCCCATTGCCTATCAAATCAGGAACTTCATGATAAATCTTGGTAGTTCATATGCACAAGAGATTTCCCTTGCTACATTCTTTGGAACATTTTAGATGAGGATGAACAAAAGGTTTAGGATTCTAGTAAGTGTTGTTGAAAGGTACTCTGGAAGCATAAATTTTCTTGTGTCTACATATTTTTGTCACATGGAAGCAGTTGAATCAAGGTTAGTTTGGATATTTGAATTAGATTATGGTGTTTCAAAGGCTGAAGTTGATAATTATGCTAAAATTATTTTGGAAAGACCTAATAATCTCAATGTAGAGGGCACCTCTGATAGCATGACTGGAATAGGGAAGAAAATGAAGAGTGTTGTTAAGCAAGAAGTTGTAGAAGGAAGTGAGCTTGAACATGAGCATGAAAGAATAAATATTTAGAGAGATCTGGAAGAATTGCATAAGGTTATTCTCGGTGCTAATTTTGATTCATCTATTTTTGTTGTGGAGAATCTCTGTGGCATGATTGATTCTTTAAAGGTAGACATCTCTAGAATTTAAGTGTCTATTTGAATAAAATCTGATGAAGGAAATTTGGAAGATATCAAAGAAAAATGTGTGAATGCACACAGCCAAGTGATTAAGGAATTAGAGAGTGTACAAGGTTGTGAAGAAGAGGCACGTGAACTACTTTCTTTTTTCCTAGATTGGTCTAGAAGTGCACTGGATATGAGAAATGAGATAAGGATGAGTGAGTCTCAGTTGAGAATTCACGCAGATACATACAAGTTAGCAAAAGATAAAGATAATCAGAGGTGGTCCTACATTGTGCAGCTTTAGGACAAAATGTTTTCTCTATAGGATCAAAGGATAGATGTTATCAAGAAATTTGTGGCACTCAGAGGCATGATTAAACTCATACATACTTTTTTTTCTAGTGCTCTTGGTTGTATTGGTGAATTATTAGAGATTAATCTTAGTCCCAATATCTAAAAAAATGGTGGAGTCCTTAACTAAGCTTGAGCTATTTTACAAGACTCTTGTAAGTGAAAAAGGTTCATGGGAATAAGGTAAAGCATTGTGGAAGGCTATCTTGGAGAGTCTCAAAGGTTTTTCTTCAGGTTAATTCAATTTTTTGTTCATATCTTTTTTGTTACACTTTGATGTATATATACATATATACCAGACCCCTTCCTTTTTCATTGATGTCAAAGGGGAAGAGATAGAGAGATGAGGGGAGATAAAGAGATGGATAGATAGAGAGACAGAGGAATTTTTTTTTTGTGAAGAATAGTTTTGATAGGGGGAGTATTCAATTACTAGAAAATGTTTTTGTTGTGCATGTTCCCATCAATGCCAAAGGGGGAGATTGTTGGGAGCCTTGCAACATGAGCATGAAGTATGGATGGTTTGTGTTGGTTGTTCCTATGTTTCCATTGATATCAACATGGTGATAACTATATGGGAAGCCTGCTTGGTTTACCAAAAGTTGTTATCTATCAGTAATACCTTTTTGTGATGGATCAGTGTGTTGGTATTTGAGTCCATAATTCACTGCAAGATCTGATATGACTCTAATCTCTTAACCATGTTTTCTTGACTCATTCAAACTACTATATCTTGGATCTTGAGATGTCTTTTGTTGTGAGTAGAAATTTATCTCTAACAAAGTTTAACTCTGTATCCTACTATTGTTTTGTGTGTGGCATACTATGTGGGAGACTCCACATTCTACTAAGGTGAACATTCTTATGTTGTGGTTTTGTTGATAGTCTCTATGTTGGTAGTATGATGGGAAATTAATGTGTTCTTAGATCTAGAAGGTATTTTATTTGAGGATTATTTTTTGGTTTGGAGAATTGTGTTCCATTCTTAGCGGACTCAATGTATGTAATATATTATGAAGACTAGTTATGTTTTATGGATGATAGTTGATTTGGTATAATAAACTATGTGGATAAAATGTTTAAATATTATATGGTGCTAACAAAGAAGGTTTTGATTATTTTGTGTTCATCTAATTAGGCCGACCTAATTGATGATCAAGATATAATTGTATATATATAAGATGTTTTGAGGAATGACATGAGGATGAGAAGTGGAAGCAAATATATGGAATGAATCCCAAATGCGAAGAGGAAAAGTTGCATGAAGATTTGAGCCTAAATGCTTTATCAGTCATGATAAGTGCAATGTTTTTGAGTGACTACTGTGTGAGGTAGTACTTCTTATTCTGAGCTTCAGTCGAACTAAACCCTACACATTAAAGGTGTATCCTATCAGTTCAATATTTTGGTAGTGAGCCACTATCCTTGTATCTTGGTACTTAGCCATCTTTTGTACTTAGGCAGTGAGTCTTTTTAAGGAAAGTGAGTCCTGATAGTGAGCCCCATAATATTTTGTATGTGGATATAATATATTGTGAGTTAACCATCACTGTGGTTTTTCCCATTTTGGGTTTTCCACAGAAAAATCTAGGTTTTCATGTGTATGGTTGCATTGACTTGTTTCTATGTTCTCTCTTGTTGATTCAGTTACAATTTTGATAATTTTCAAATGGATTTTATTGTGGTTTTATGGAATACTGATTCACCCCCCCTCTCAGTATTCGAGATGTTCAATAGATGCAAGGGAAGATGAGTCAAAAAATGAGGAGAAGGATGTAGGCCCTTCATCATTCTTAGGTATTTGGGGGATCTTGTAGAATTTAACCTCAAGGTTCTTGCAATAGTAAAAGGGCTCAGGATTACCATGGATGGTAACTTCTTTATCCTTAAATGGAAACTTGACACATTAGTGGTACGTGGAAGCTACAACTTGCATGGAATGAATCCATGGCCAACCAAGAAGGAGGTTGTAAGGAAGGTGAAGATCTAGCACTTGACATGTGGTTTCAACAATAGCGGGTCCTACTTGGATAGGTAGCTTGATTGTACCTTGGGACACCTGCTCTTGATCATCGTATGCTCTTACGATTACCCCCTTTATCTTTTCAAGAGAATCATCTAAGTAACCAAAGTTTCTGACTAACTAAAGGGTGCAAATGTTTAGACTAACACCTCCATCCACCAATACCCTTTTAACTTTACTTTTATAAACAATGACCTCAAGGTGCAAAGCGTGATTGTGAGATGGTTGCATTGGGAGTTCTTGTTTCAATAAGGTAAGAAGATTGGGAGTGGTGATATGCCCTATCATAGCTTGAAATTTCTCAATATCAATATTCGCAGGTATAGAGGAAGTTGATAAGGAATTTTCTAATACATCCCTATGTGTAGGGGATAGCTTCAACAATTATAGGATAGATATATATGCAAGGGTTTTCTTTAACTAATCTAGGAGACTGTAGCCACTAGGACAAGACGTCACAAGTGTGGCTTATGCCCTAGGTTGGGATGACACTCCTTGGATTGTAACCTTTCCTTGACATTTGGTGACTCCACACTCAACACTAGGTCCTTTGATGTTGATGACTGTAACAAAATTGTTGCAAGATGTGACTACATTAGAATATACATCACATATGTTCTTGTAATCTTTCCCCTTGCCATTATCGTTTTATTTTTGTGATCTGGTATTCATTTTGTGTATATCTTTAGGTCATGGTTACCTATTGGTTGATCAATAGATACATCCCCATTATCAATGAGATCATGGATAATGTTGTTTAGATTCATACAACTTATCATTGTATGTCCTTTAATCTTGTGGAAGTTGAAAAGATCCTTCTCGTTATACCATGGCAGTTTAACTTGAGGTTCTTGATAGTTTTCATAGTTGAGAAGCATGATTAGGTTTGATTGTACCAAATTTTGCATGACAGATTCAATGGGTTCCCCCAATGGTGTGTATCTATATTTTGGGTAGCTATTCCTAGGGGGTGGTCCTCTTTTTTGTGCATTGGTATTGTTGATTTGATTGTTTTGTGGTGGCGTGTTGGTTTGTTGTACATTATTTTGTGTGTTGTGATGGCACTTTCAAATTTTGCAAAATTCTAGTGTTCTCATATTAAAATCCTAAGAAATTTTACCTAAAAAGTCTTTGTTACATCTATTGTAGGGTTCTTATATAAGGTTTAGGGTTTTTTTCATTTTAGATTGCTTGGTGTTCTATTCTATTGTTTGCTGGTATTCCCTATTTTCAGTCACAAGGAATCTTTTCTTGTATGTTAAATATCATCATATGACTAGCCTTTCTCATGTCTAGGTTTGAATCGCCTAACCCTTTACATCCATTGTATTGCATGATTCATAAGTCTTGAGCCTACTATCATCATGTCATCCTAGAGAAGTCCCCTCTTTTAGAACAACTAATGAGCACGTACTTAAAAAGTTCCCACTTATGTTTCGATGGCCTTCATGGCTATATCACTCATCACTGATTTATTCATTGGTTCACACCTTGAATTAGTGATGAGTGATGGATTGATGTTTTCCCTTTGACATTGCTCATCGCTAATGGCTTTTGAGCTTTCATAATTGTAATAGCGATGAGTGATGCTTCTCACTTTATATTCTTATCACTCATCGTGAATGGCCAAAAAAAGATAAACTTGGAATAATGATGAGTGATGTGATGAGTTTTCCTATATATCGCTTGATCGCAGATATGTGTTAAATGTGAAGTCTCACATCAGCAATACATGATGGAACTTACAAAAGTTTTAAATCTTCTCATCGCTAATTGCTTGCAAAACATATGAGGAGAATCAGCGATGAAAAAAGGCCTTATGTAATAACTTCATTGCTCATCGCGGATTTGATTTAGAACTTGAGTTATGAATTAGCAATAAGTGATGGACGTCCTCTAAAGGTTTTTTTCTCTCGCTAAAGTGATATGATCCTATGAGTGATATCTTTTGTGACATTTGTTTTATGCAGGTTGTACATGTCCAAATCTGGTACTAACAAAACATCTCCCGTCGCAGATAGAGTCCTAAGAATAAGGTTTGAATTAGTGATGTGTGACAAAGGGATGAACGTGACCAAGGGTCGGGCCATAGAACCATGGGCTAGAGATCATCGTCGAGATTTTTACACCATTGATGGAGTCGAGTGAAGATAAAGTAGATTGGCAACAAGCGATGACCATAAATGAAAAAGGAAAATAAGGCATGATCCTAGGGATTTCACATAAATCATAAAGGAAAACGGTGAAAAAACTGGGGAACCGTTGATAAATCCTTAAATAAAGATGATCTGATGGATTGAAAATCATCGCATAAATGACTTCATCTCTAAATCCTACCCTAAAATTTGGGGAGAATTAGTGATGAAACATCTAAAGAAGGTTTCTCTCTAAGAAATTGGTCATATGTACTTCGCCAATATTAATGAAAAGCATGAATTAGGTTAGCGATACATGCTAATTGTCAAATCAACTATGATTAATCAAGGTTAAAAAGGAACATGGCATCATTTGAGATAGCCTCGTTATTTTCAAGAAGCAAGTTGATAATGATAAAAAAAAATGCTCACGGCCACCTTAGATGAACTTTCAATTGTTATAAGATGAACGGTCCAGATTCAGAGCCAGGATGATAAGTTACCAATTCACTCACATAGGAATTTTGAATCATTAATTATGCATGATTGAATTTTCTATTTAAATGCAGGTTGATCATTGTTTATTCACACTATCTTTTTAGTCTACAAAATAATTAAGGCATGTGTAGTAGAAGAGATTGAGGTTTCCTAAGCAAAGTTTCAGTGTTTTCATCTTGAGAAAATTGGTATGAGATTAGGTTCTTTGGTCTATTTGGGATTTTAGTTGCTCAATTTATCAACAATTGTTGGGATTGGGTTGCTTCTCTTGTGGGTCTTAAGTCAAGAATCCTTTTAACTATCTCTCTATTACCTATAGAGAAAATGGAAAAATCTGGTGCATCATTTCCACCTGTTAGGAGGTCTAGCCGGCTAAGTATGTTTGAATGTCATGAGGAAATAGCTGAGTAGGAAGCAATGGGTTCTCCTGAGGTTTCAAAGGGTAAAAGGAGGGCTAGGAGCCATAAAAAGAAGATTGTGTTGAGTACATACCGTTTGAGAAATAGGACCCTTCCAGGTGAAGTGGTTGAATGCAAAGGCAAGGAACTGGAATTGATAGTGAAGAAGGCCAGGAAGAAGGAGAAGAGTCACAGGGTCCACCTGCGTAGGCACAATTCTCCTATCGTGCTTTCGGACTCACCTTCGGATGTTGAAGTTGATACTAACTCGGACTATGGCCAGTACCTATGTTCCCTAGTGCCATATGGGAGTTCTGATGATGATGTGCTGGTAATACCTCTAATTTGCATCAAGGACAAGGAGCGGTCAGGCATTTTCAAATGCTGACAACTTTGAATAGGGTCATCTCCTATTTTATTTTTTGATGACACCATGGTCTTTGCATAGGAGGTATCTGTTTTCATATGCCTATGGTTTTTCTTTTGTTTTCTCATGCTAATGTCGATGGTTTTCAAGACAATATGGATCGAATCTTTTTTGTTATAAACAGCGAATACTGTGACAATGATGAATAATATCCTACACATGTTTTTTGCCTCCCCTATTCTCAAATGATTGCATATGAGACCACCTGGGGAGTTCTTCAAGGATTTAGTTAGAATTAGGTTTTTGAAATGAACTCTGTATACATCTAAAAATTGTCATGGTTAATCAAGCTTGTTAATTAATTAAATATTAATTATTTAATTAATCTTCTAAAGTAATCTACATATAAATAAATTTAATTATTTATTTATATCGTTCACTTTTATAATTCTTCTACCTTAATTAAATAAATAACTTTATTTAATTATTACCACCTTCCATATTCCTCTTAATGAAATTAAATAAATTTTATAATTTGTTTAAATTAATTATCATATTATTCATAATTTGAATGTTTAAATTCAAATAATGGAATATTCCTCCAAACACCTTCTTCATCTCACAGTTAAATTAAATATTACAAATATTTAATTTAACGCCTTTTCTCACTCTACACATAATTAATATTTAATTTCCTTCCATTTTCATCTCTCACACATAATTAAATATTAAATATTTAATTATGGAAACTTCTAAATTCATTGTCTCATGTAATTAAATAAATTTATTTATTCAATTGTGGGATTTATCTTCAACTACAAAACCAACTCATAACTAAAGATGACAAATGACAAGTTGCCTCTATTTTTGAGTGAAAGGTTTTGTGGGAAGGAAACATCTTCCATTATTCTCTCAACCTTCCATCTTTTTCTCAACTTCTAGAATCTCTCACCATTCATCTTAACAAGCGTGATTTCAACCATTGATCACATCAGCCAATCAAAAGCTTTCAAAAACTCTATAAATACCCCTGCAAATCCAAGCATTGGTTATACACATAAACACGCATTAGAGACAGGCGATTAGCATTTTAGCATTATTATTCATAATTTTGTAATTTTATATTCTGGAAATCATGTTTAGTTTAAGCATGTTAATCATATCTTAGCATAGTGTGCATTCATCTTTAATCTTGTTCTCTAGGAATATTGTTTGTTGAGCCTAGCACACGATCTAAGAGCAAGCTGGAATCGACAAAAACACTGGAGATAGAGGACAATAGGACATCATTGAAGAAAATATTGTTATTAACAGTTTACTTTAGTTTTTAATTGGTTTACTTCAGTATAATGTCTTATTGGTGTGTTGATTTTTTTTAATCTACATTTGATACACTTAATTTCAACCACACAAACTCAAATGAAAGTAAAAGTGTACTTCAGTCGGGTGCTTGTTGCTCCCTTGTTTATATAAAGGGGATTTCATGGTTGAAAAGAAGAGAGCTCAAAATTTTGAGTCTAGACATGGTCACAATAGATACTATTATATAATAGTAGAACAAAATGTAAATAAATACTCTAGTAGATGTATCAAAAGCAAGATTAAGATGAAAGTTATACTGTGTATGAATCTTAAATATGGTTTTACAATGAGATACCAAAAATGAAGAAGAATTTTAGTTTCAAAATATTGCTCTCCTATGTATTTTCTTCCAAGTTATGAATGAAGATTGTTAATGACAGCTTCATTTGTCTTTTGTCATTTTCACAGAATGTATGAATTTGTTTTATGCTTCAATTCAATGAATTGATTAAACATTGGAATGAGCTCATTAGCTTGTGAGAAAAGAATATAGGATTTAGTAAGGAAGTGATATTTTTTAGACACGGTGAGTTAGATGTTACAAAGTGACACTCTAATGGTCCACTAATTTCTGAGGTTGAGTCCAAATTGTATTACTGATTAATTACCAGTTGTAACTCATTTTTTGCCTTAGATGAAGCAATGATTATTTTGTTAGTTTATCTTATAGTCAGTTGAGCTAGTATTGAATTGGGCATAGGATTCCAGATGAAGAATGATTCAAAATACTTTAAATTACAATGTCCCAACTCTAAGTATGAAGGTGCACTCCTTGAAAATAAGTAACACCTCTATCTGAGGTATGCCAAGCTTTTAATAAGGTGATTTTCATGGAATAGTGCAGATGTGTGAAGAAATACTCTTGACCAATTGTGAAAAATTATGAGTATGTATGGGATTACCCTCCCTGGGTCTCACAAATCCCGAAGAGAAGAAGTAAAGTAAGAATTACTCTACTTAAGTGTTGGCCAATCCTCAACCTAGCTGATAATTGGGTCATGGCAAGCTCATAGGTTAGGATTGAGATTAAGTTTCATTCTAAAAAAATCAGCAACAGAAATGGCGACTCCGCTAGGGACACCTTTGTATCCTTGATACAACTATGTCGAAGACCATTTTAAAGAGTTAAAGAAAAATGAACATCTGGTTCAAATGTTGAAAAAGTTCCAAATCTGCAAATTAGTTTGTTGTAGCCCTAAGGAAACTTTGCTGGAAGAACTCAGATAAAGATATCCGTGCTTCAAAGTTTTTCCTCTTGTTAAAGAGGTGGCAACTCTGCTCCAGAATTTCTACACATGAAGGGTTGTTGTTTGTTACTATAACTTGAAAATTCTCTATTAAAAGTTGTAATAACTGGAGGTGTGAAGGTACATAGTTCTCTACATATTTTCATTTACTAAACATGTCGTATAAATTGCAATTGTTGCTCCACTTGAAGTCTTCTTCACAAACTAGCAAGTATGGATGGATAGAATGAAGTTGTATATATTAAGAATTATTATCTATTTGCATTTTTTCTTCATATTGGTATAGTTGTGATTGTGCATGTAACACCTCACCATGCAAACCCCAAAGGACAACAACTAAGAAATAACTGCACAATTTCTTTTGAAAGTGAAACATTGCATAAGATTAGTATGTGCATACATTACATGAAAATCAATTATGCATTTATGAAATCATCTACATCCTCTAGGGTACACGAGATAGCATTACAAGACCTAGACTCTTACCAAAATAATAGTGAATAAAATCCAAGATTATAAGAAAATAATCATACAACCATCCATGATCAAAAGAGATGAAAGATAAAAATTGTTTATTACATTTCAATTCATAGTTCAATATTACAAATTGTGGGGCATATTTCCATAGATACAACATATCAAGGATACAATGGTACATTACATAATGCTTCCCTTATATCAACGGGAAAATTACATCGAGTACAAGAATGATACATCAATGAAGAATAGGGTACAAAATGAGGAACAATCTTCAACCAAGTGAATCTTTGGAACTCTGCATTCACTTTTGCATCGCGAACACAACCTAAGAACCCAATGGGATGCATAGCATTTTCCACCTAACCATGTGGACCCAAAAGACCACCCCTTGTGCTAGGAGTTGACAAGAAAGACTCCTATTCCTCAACCAAAATAGTCGAACGAACCAAAAGCAAACCCAACTCCACAACAAGGATAACAACAATATAACATAACATTCCCATCACATAGCCACAACAAAATAATGAAAAGTCCAACAAACCAAATGCCAGTATTATAGATCAACACCAAATAACCATCAGAGGTTCCAACAATAATAGGATCCAAAAACTTCAAATGAAATTGCAATTTCAACCAACAATAAATGTCAAGGGCACCTTTTATTAACATCAATCAAGTTTCCATGAGGCATGTGTGCAACACTAAAAGATAGAATGTGGAGGCTTCAACAACAAACACCAAGAACCAATTGCCTCAACAACATCAACAATTCAAACAACATTCCCAGATAATGTGCAATACAATTACTATAAACAAATGAACTCAACAGTAACAAAAATATGATACCAACATTCAACTAAATGACTTACTCAATTGTCACAAAGGCCAAAAGTGGAGAGGCATTACAGTGCATCATTAGTTAAAACCGGATTTGCATGCATCCATGGATTATCAAAGAGAAAATAACCATGCCATTAGAAACTTGGATGCATTTAGTTAAGAAGCTTCATAAGTCTAAAATCCTCAAACTATTGATATCAAAAAGTGCATGAACCCAAGTGTAAATAGGCCTAGGATAAGGCCAGAATGGAAAGCTATATTCAAAAAGGGAGTTAAAGAGCTGAACAAAAGGAACCTGATGGCTATACAAGCCTAGTTAAGAGATAATCATATTAGATATGTTGTTGCACCTTTTTTCAATTCATTTGACTCATTATATGGCCAACTAGACTTGTCATGGGTTGATTACAAGGTTAAAAGTATGTCATCTCGAGTCTATAAGTAGATGCCTAGGTTTAATGGATGCAATGTGTGTGAAGGAGATGCACATGTCCAAAGTCTATATAGTTTCATGGTGAAACATTGATTTGGAGATCAAGATATGTGGATGATATTTTTTGTTAGATCTCTTGAAGCTAGATCTAGGGATTCGTACTTAATTTTTTCTGAGAAGTCCTTTTCTTGTTGGGATAAACTAGTGGATGCTTATAGAGAAGAATTTTCAAAAGAACCTTATGATCTTGTCACAAAGTTTAAAAAACTTAAGAAACAAGATGATGAGTCAAGTATTACTTCCAGTCACAAATTTGTTGTTGCTCTTGCACTAATCCCTGAAAGTTTCAGACCTAGTACACCAGATTGCATTCATTTATATTTTGAAGCTTGTGAGGAGGGATCTAGTGCATTGATTAAGGATTTTAGAATATTGAGTATGCAAATGGCTTACACATGTTTTGATAATATGGAAAAAATGAGGAATGAATATGTGAAAAGTTTGATGTCTTCAATTATGGATAAACATGTGGATGAAAAGAATAGTTGTGTGAGTAAAAAATATCAGATACATGTAGTTTTAGATACAAACATTTCCATGCTTGAGAAGGAAGAGGTTAAGAGTGTTGCAATGTTAACCAATGATGCTCATAATAGTGAAATGCTTCTCTTTATTTTCAAGAAGATATAAATGGTCAAATCAATGATGAAATCTAGTCTATGAAGTTTCTATATTTTGATAATGGTAATACCTTGGTATGTCCTAAGTTACAACCTAGTAAGGCATGTTTTTTCTGCTAAAGGACAAGAGGAAGAAATGGTTGAAAGAATGGACTAGGATTGTGGTCTATTAAGTAGTGAAAAAATTTCAAATTTCTTGACCATTAAATATCAGAAATATGCACATATGAGTAACCCTCAGTTATTGTGTAATGCTCATATTGATTTTGACAGTGATACTAGTCTTTATTATGAAAGATAATAAAAATGGGTATCTGATATTCCTTCCAGTTATGAACAAGCTAGTTACCACGATGGTAATATAGTTCAAGGAAAACAACCCTTTGCTTGTGAAAATTCATTAAATGACGAGCAAGAAAGTATACAGGATGATGCAAACTCAAAAACTTGTGTTGATGAGTCAAGGACAAGTAACCATGAAGTTGTATATCTAATAAGAAATACTTTGAAAATTTTAATAAGTATATGTTTCCTAATGTATATGAGCCTAGTTATGAGTCTTTTCATGTGGATATGGATGCTAACTTCAAAGAGAAATTGGATTATGTTTTTGAACCAAAATTTCTCACTTTTGAACAAGCTTTGGATTCTAAAGATATTGATATGATGTGTCCAGAAGATGTCAAAGTGAGTAAGAATAAGGATAGGGTAGAGATTCTTGATGATTCCCTACACCAACATGTTGAAGCACAATCACATGGTGTGCCAATATATGAGTGTATTTCTTTGCATACACTTGGAGATAGTTTGCATGAGATGGATAATATTTTGATTGGTCCTTGTAATCATTTCACTTTTGATATGCAAACTAATAATAAAATTGAGCTTGATGATCCTAGCTATATGGAAAAGTATGAGTGCCAGATTTTTTAGCTGGATGGAATTTTCTTACAGTGTGGTAATGAGAAAAACATCAAGGGAAGTTGTTTTCAACTTTACAATATTTTGACAAAACTTATGATTCATTACCACATTGTAATCAGTATTTTAAGGGTATGCTTAATTCTCAGATGCAGGGTAGTTGTGAATCTATTGATAATTTTATACTTGTTAAGTTATTAAGAGCTACCAACATTTTTAATTAGGCATATTCCTGTAATTTCTTCAGATTGGATGCAGTGAGGTGTGATGAAAAATTTGTCTATGACAAAGGTAAGAGATAGCGTTCATTTTTTGGTGGCCTTGGGCCATTAAATATGGTTTGACTTGTAAAACCAAAGCAAGTGGGGGTCAGAGATAACCTTTTGACTCTGTCACCCAATGAAGTAGGCACTCAGTCTACTTCTCTAGAGGATCTAAATTCTTGCTCTATTCATTAAAGAACAGACATCCCCAAAAAGAGCCACTTAATGGCACTTTCAAATTTTGCAAAATTCTAGCATGCTCATATTAAAACCCTAAGAAATTTTACCTAAAAATTCTTTGTTACATCTGTTGTAGGTTTCTTATATAAGGTTTAGGATGTTGTTCAGTTTAAATTGCTTGGCATTCTATTTTGTTGTTTACTAGTATTTCCTATTGTCGATCACAAGGAATATTTTCTTGTACATTAAATATCATCATGTGACTGGCCTTTCTCATGTCTAGGTTTGAATCGCCTAACCTTTTACATCCATTGTATTACATGATTCATAAGTCTTGAGCCTACTATCCTCATGCCATCCTAGAGAAGTCCCCTCTTTTAGAACAACTAATGAGCACGTGCTTAAAAAGTTCCCACTTATGTCCTAATGGCCTTCATAGCTATATCGCTCATCGCTGATTTATTCATTGGTTCACACCTTGAATTAGCGATGAGTGATGGATTGATTTTTTCCCTTTGACATCACTCATCGCTAATGGTTTTTGAGCCTTCAAAATTGTAATAGTGATGAGCAATGTTGATCACTTTATCTTCTTATCACTCATCACAAATGGCCATAAAAAGATAAACTTGGAACAATGATGAGCGATGTGATGAGTTTTCATGTATATCACTTGATCGCAGATATGTGTTGAATGTAAAGTTTCACATCAGTGATACGTGATGGACCCTACAAAAGTTGTAAATCCTCTCATTGCTAATTTCTTGCAAAACATATGAGGAGAATTAGCGATGAACAAATCCCTTATGTAATAACTTCATCGCTCATCGCGGATTTGATTTAGAACTTGAGTTTTGAATTACTGATAAGCGATGGAGGTCCTCTATAGGGTTTTTTCTCTTGCTAAAGTGATATGATCCTATGAGTGATATCTTTTGTGACATTTTTTTATGTAGGTTGTACATGTCCAAATTTGGTACTGACACAACATCTCTCGTCACAGATAGAGTCCTAAGAACAAGGTTTGAATTAGCGATGCACGACAAAGGGATGAATGTGACCAAGGGTTAGGTCATAGAACCAGAGGCTAGAGATCATCGTCGAGATGTTTACATCATTGATGGGGCCAGGAAAAGATGAAGTAGATTGGCGACAAGCAATGACCATAAATGAAAAAGGAAATGTGGCATGATCCTAGGGATTTCGCATAAATAAAAAAGGAAAGTCGCGAAAGAACTGAGGAACAGTTGATAAAGCCTTAAAGCAAGATGATCTGATGGACTAAAAAATCATCGCATGAATAACTTCATCTATAAATTGGACCCTAAATTTTGGGGAGAATCAGTGATGAAACATCTAAAGAAGGTTTCTCTCTAAGAAATTGGTCATATGTACTTCATCAATATTAATGAAAAGCATAAATTAGGTTGGCGATACATGCTAATTGTCAGATCAGCTGATGAGCTCAAAATATCCTCATAATTTGAGTATTATGATGTATTTTTAATATCCCTAATCTTATTGCTAATGGATGTTTTAACTCTTTGATTAAAGACTTTTTATCTAAAAATGGGTAGTATCCTGTAGCAATACATTCCTATATTCCTGTAGCTTAACGTCTCTATGTGTCTATACTAATTACCTTGTTTGACCTCCTAAATGATTGATATAATGCATGTGGTTTTTGGATAATGAAATAGATTTAATATGTGATTAATGAATGTGTATCATGTTATTTTCCATGCATTCTTTCTTTCACTTATGTTGTCATGTGCATCGCAAGTTGTTGAAGGGAGCATGAACGAGTCAAGCGCAACAGATTTCGGCCTTGCAGTAAAGTCCATTTCTAGCACGGTGTCAAGGAAGTTGTTCTAGCGAAGACTCTCTAACCGGGTCATTGGGAAGAAATCTAAATGATCATTAATCTGGGAAGATTGGAATGCTAAATTCTCTCTGGATCGTGTTCAATGGATATGCTTTCATTTATGAGAAGTTTGTTCCTTGGTTTTAGGATACATTTATGTCCACGACTTTCTCTGTTAGAGTCAGGTAATTAGTTGCTTTTCTAGTTTAAATAAGTGTTCCTCCTATTTGAGTGAGCAAGAAGAGTATGTAAAATTTAGTATTATGATAAGAATCAGAGCTTTGTGTTAGTTTTCTTAGAAGCATAATAATCAATGTATATGATTCCAAATTTATGAATAAAAGTTGATGAAGTTCTGAGTTCAATTCTTGCATAACTAGTTGATTCTTGCTAAGGGGGCCCACTTAGTAAGTATCTAAAGTTAGTTTTTATTTCCTTTTGATTATGAGTTAGATTTCATTCTTGAAAGTTTCAGCACAAATTCAGTCTTATATTGTTCCTACAGCATCGGGAATCCATCCCTGTGTTTGTTCCTGCAGCATAAGGCCAGTTCATAGTTTGTTTCTTAGTCATAGTTGTCATGATTTCTGCTTTGATTAAGTTTAGAAGGCTTCTCATTACATTCCTATAGCATAAGTAGAATTCCTCTCATGCATTTATTTCTGGTAAATCGTGACTGAAACTGGTTCTTAGTGCACATACAGTGCCGCTCCATTTCAAGTATACGTTCCCTAGTTTGACAATGTAAATGAACGACCATAAGAAGATGTTAGTCGCCTGTTGGAATGTCCAATTCCCAGGTTAGGATTTTTCATGACTTGTATATCCTTTTATGGACACGACCATCAGCTATGATTAATCAAGGTTAAAAAGTAACATGGCATCATTTGAGATAGCCTCGTTGTTTTCAAGGAGAAAGTTGATAATGGTCAAAAAACAATGCCCATGGCCACCTTAGATGAAGTTTCAATTGCTATAAGATGAATGTTCTAGATTCAGAGCCAAACTGATAAGTTACCAATTCGCTCATGTAGGAATTCTAAATCATTAATTTTGCATGCTTGAATTTTCTATTTAAATGTAGGTTGGTCATTGTTTATTCACACTATCTTTTCAGTCTAGAGAAGAAGTAAGGTGTGTGTAGTAGAAGAGATTGAGGTTTCTTGAGAAAATTGGTATGAGATTAGGTTCTTTGGTCTATTTTGGATTTCGGTTGCTCGAGTTATTTGCAATTGTTGGGATTGGGTTGCTTCTCTTGTGGGTCTTAAGTCAAGAATCCTTTTAATTATCTCTTTGTTAGCTCTAGAGAAAATGGGAAAAGTTGGTCCATCATTTCCACCTGTTAGGAGATCTAGACAGCTAAGTATGTTTGAATGTCATGAGGACATAGTTAAGTAGGAAGCCATGGATTCTCCTAAGGTTTCAAAGGGTAAAAGGAGGGATAGGGGCCATAAAAAGAAGTTGATTGTGCATAGTACATACCATTTGAGGAATAGGAACCTTCCTGGTGAAGTGGTCGAATGCAAAGGAAAGGAACTGGCACTGCCAGTGAAGAAGGCCAGGAAGAAGGAGAAGAGTCACAAGGCCCACTTGGGTAGGCACAATTCTCCTATCATGCTTTTGAACTCACCTTCAGATGTTGAAGCTGATACTGACTCGGACTATGGCTAGTACCTGCGTTCCCTAGTGCCATATGGGAGTTATGATGACGATGTGTTGGTAATACCTCCAATTGCATTGAGGACAAGGAGCAGTCGAGCATTTTTGGATGTCGACGACTTTGAATAGGGTCACCTCCTATTTTATTTTTTGATGACACCATGGTCTTTGCATAGGAGGTATCTATGTTCATATGTTTTTGATTTGTCTTTTTCTTTTCTCATGTTGATGTGGATGGTTTTCAAGATGATATGGATCGAATATTTTTTGTTCTAAACAACGAATACTGTGAAAATGACAACTAATATCCTACACATTTTTTTTCCTCCCCTATTCTCAAATGATTACATACGAAACCACCTAGGGAGTTCTTCGAGGAGTTAGCTAGAATTATGCTTTTGAAATGAACTCAAATGAAAGTAAAATTGTAATTTAATCGGGTACTTATTTCTCCCCTGTTTATATAAAGGGGATTTCATGGCTAAAAAGAAGAGAGTTAAAAATTTTGAGTCTAGACATGGTCACAGTAGATACTATGCTATAATAGTAGAATAGAATGTAAATAGATACTCTAGTAGATGTATCAAAAGCAAGTTTAAGATGAAATTTATACTATGTATGAATCTTAAATATGGTTTTACAATAAAATGCCAGAAATGAAGAAGAATTTTAGTTTCAAAATATTACTCTCCTATGTATTTTCTTCCAAGTTATGAATATAAATTGTTAATTACAACTTCATTTGTCTCTTTCCATTTGCATGGAATGTATTAATTTGTTTTATGCTTCAATTCAATGAATTGATTAAACACTGGAATGAGCTCATTAGCTTGTGAGAAAAGAATATATGATTTAGTAAGGAAGTGATATTTTGTAGACACAGTGAGTTAGATGTTACAAAGTGACACTTTAATGGTCCACTAATTTCTGAGTTTGAGTCCAAATTGTGTTACTGATTGATTACCAGTTGTAACTCATTTTCTACCTTAGATGAAGCAATGATTATTTTGTTAGTTTATCTTATAGCCAATTGAGCCAATATTGAATTGGGCCTAGGATTCAAGATGAAGAATGATTCAAAATAATTTAAATTACAATGTCCCAACTCTAAGTATGAAGGAACACTCCTTGAAAATAAGTAACACCTCTATCTGAGGTATTTCAAGCTTTTGATAAGGTGATTTTCATGGAATAGTACATCTGTGTGAAGAAATACTCTTGAACAATTGTGAAATATTATGGGTATGTATGGGATTACCCTCCCTGGGTCTCACAAAGCCTAAAGAGAAGAAGTAAAGTAAGAATTACTCTACTTAAGTGTTGGCCAATCCTCAACCTAGTTGATAATTGGGTCGTGACAAGCTCATATGTGAGGATTGAGATTAAGTTTGGTTCTAAAAAAATACCAAAATGTTGGTTGGTTGATTGGTGTTTTGTCTAGGATTACTTATGACTACTTTAGCATCAATGACACCATCATTTGTTACATTCTTGTTCTTAGCCCACACATGGGGCTTATCGTTAGAACTTGTAGATGGGTGGTTTTCTTTATATGCTTGTGTGGTTCCATGTGAGAGTAGGGCTCTCTTGATGTTGAGGGCCCTAACGATAAGATCATCATATGTGGTGACACATTTCATTTTTAATTGGAAGGATAAGTCTGTGTCAACATTTTCTATGATGATCCCTACTTGTTCTTTAGGAATAGGCCACTTGCTCTTACTAGCTTTGTACCTCCAATTTTGTAGGAAATTCATGAAGGATTCTCCCTTGTTTTTCTTTGGAGTGTACAACTCTTCTAAGTTACATCCATTTCTAGGTTAAAGGAGAAATGGTCTATGAACCTATCAATTATTTCTTGGAAGGTTTTAATTCTCAGAGGCAACTGTGAGAACCAATCGATTGTTGGACCTGCCAAACTGCATGGGAAAAGGCGCATCAAGTGGGACTCATTGTAGGCAACCTCCATACACATTACGTTGAATTCTTTGATGTGATCCACTATATTTCCCATCCCTTTGTATTTATCAAATTTTGGAACTTCAAATCCAGGTAGGAAAGGTACCATTGTGATGTTCCTATCGAAGGGGTACGAACATAAGTTTTGTTGCACATGTGGTTTCTTGGTTTTCTCAATTTGAATGTCCTAGATTTGTTGTGTGAGTGCCTTGATCTATGATGAAAAATTATCTTGTAGATTTGGTGGAGGAGCATATGTAGTATAATGTGGGATGGTGGATGAGTTGTAGGTGGTATTTTGGTATGGTGGGGTGTTGTATGGTGTGTATGATGGATTTTCATACTAGGTAGGTGATGGTGAGAGTGGTGGAAGTGTATATGCTCCTTTTGTATTTGGATTTATTACATTTTATTGCATGTTGGCATATAATTGGGGATTGTAGTATAAGCCCTGTTATTGTTGTATAAGACATATAACTTATGTTCCCTCAACCGCTGTAATACTATCCTCAAATGCTTCTCATGTTCTTCCTCTGACTTAGAATATATCAAGATATCATCAAGGAAGATTAAAAAAAAGTTATCTAAGCAGTCCCGAAAAACATTGTTCATCAAATTCATGAAGGCTAGAGGGGCATTAGTTTTCCCGAACGATAGCACTAGAGATTCGTAGTGCCTATACCTTGTCCTGAAAGTAGTCTTGTGAATATCTTCATCCTTTATTTTCAACTAATGGTACCCCAATCTCATATCTATTTTTGAGAATACCTTGGAATCTTTTAACTAGTCAAACAAATCATCAATATAGGCAAGCATGTATTTTTTCTTGATAGTAACTTTGTTAAGCATCATGTAATCAATGCATAACCTCAAGTCCCATCCTTCTTCTTCATAAATATAGCAAGAGCTCCCCAAGGCAACACATTAGGTATAATGAAACCTTGTTTCAACAATTCCTCCAATTGGGATTTTAGCTCATATAACTTTGTTGTGTTCATCCTATATGGGGCTTTAGAATGAGGTTCTGCGCCTGGTAACAAATTAATTGAAAAATTGAATACGCGCTTAGGTGGTAGCTCAATTAGCTCTTCAGGAAAAAAACATCCTCAAATTCTTTTAGAATCACATGATCATTAACTGATGATTTTGTCTCATCAAGGTCCTTGACCTTTATTGCATATATAGTGCATCCCTTTTGGCTTGCCATTTTTAATTGCATGGCAGAGACTTGCCTAAGTTCCAAAGGCCTTTCTACACCACAAATCTCCACATGATTTCCTTGGTCATCAAAGAACCTTATTGATTTCTCTTCACAATCCACAAGGACCTTATGTTCAAAAAGCCAATTTATCCCTAAAATCACATCATAAGATCCCAGTGGTGCTACATACAAATTATCTTGTGTTTTAAGACTAGGGAGTTCAAGTTCACTACAAAACAAGCATTGCTCTACCTTCCTCTCTACCTGGTTCCCATATTGAACTTTCCATGAATTTTCCATATAGCCCGGTCTAACTGATAATTTAGATACAACATGAGGATCCACAAAACTATCAATGGCACCAGTATCAATCAAAATAGAAATAGGACATCCAAAAAGTTAACATGATAGCTGGATATGAGTAGATTGATAATTTTCTTGGTGATTGTCAACTGCCGCATGGATATGATGTTGATTCCTCTTATATTTTCTATTAACCCTCTGAGGGCACACACTAGCGTAATGCTCACCACCACAAGTATAACATCCCCCACAAGGCGCTTTGGGCCTATCAGAAAAATCCCTCTTATTATTGTCGTTCTTCTTATTGAAATTAGCCCTCTTATTGTTATTCTGGTTTCCATCATTATAGTTCTAAGGACTACCACTCCTTTTTAAATTTTTGATCTACCTGTTATTATTTCCTTGGTTACCCTGATTGCTCTGATTTCCCTAGTTATTGTTACCTTGGCAATTTCCTTGGAACTTCTTATTGCCATACTTGGCTTCCCTTCTTTTCTTGTAGTTTGCAATTTGCTACATTTTATGTTCCTATAAAAGTGCCAATTCAAAGGCTTCATCCATGGTAGTCAATCTATGCATATCCACTTCATTTCCAATTTGAGGCCTAAGCCCTAGAATGAATTTTTGAATTTGAAACCTCTCATCATGTTGGTACTAAGGTATGTACTTAAGCAAGTGAGAGAATTTCTCCCAATATTGTGTCACTATCATTCCTCCTTGAATGAGCACATGGAATTTTGTCATTTTCTTATCAAAATAAGACTATGGAAGCCACCTCTTCCTAAAATTCTAAAAAAATTGTTCCCATGTTACCTTGCCAAGAAAAAATTGTTTATCATCCCTTTCATTCTCCCACCACATAGTAGCTTCACCTGTGAGCTGGTAGGATCCCCATTATGCCTTAGTTTCCTCAGATAGGTTCTGAAGGGAAAAGTACCTTTCCATTTCAATAATCCATGCTTTTGCCCCATCACCAAAGGTTTTACCATAAAACTTGGGTGGCACAACCTTCTTGAGGTCCTTATCCAATTCTTTAGCTACCTTTGTTAGCTTACTTTGATTCTTTTCAGTTTCAGGGTTTTCTCCATTTGGTTCATTTTTGATGTTTTCACTTTCACCAAGATCAGACCTTGTTGGCCCAGTTTGTCTTGCCTACTCAAGGTTATCAATCATGGCATCTTGCCTACTTAAAAAGGCCAAAATCTGATCCAATTTATCATTGGGATCACCACAAGATCCTCTTCCCCATTCTTGCTGATAATATCTACCCTCCATTAGGGTTACCTTGGCAAAACATAGCATCAAGCATAATTAGGCATAGGTCCTAGAGTTGAACCTTGTTGCTCTGATACCAAAATGTAACACTCAAGAGATGATGCTCATATAACCACATCATTTTCCAAAACTCATTACATTCAAAAAATAATAAAAGTAAAGGATGCATAGATTAAGATCTTTCCATAAATTCTCAAAAGGAAATTCAGTAATAAATTTACATTCCATGTATACAAAAGAATTAAATTGCACTAACAACAAAGATCTTTGCAATGATACATATGTAAATTCCATTTGCATATCAATGAGTTTCCATAAATTTATTCAATTTTCAATTACATCAAAAATTTCATTCCAATACATCTATTTCAATTTTACAATACTGAATTTCAAATAGAGTTACATTTACAAGTGGGCTTTACAAGCCATTCAAAATAATACATGAATACATTTATAGCATGTGAACCTCTGAACCTCAACCGTCTTGACACCATTGGTCTTCTTGCAAGCTGGGGCCAAGAGTGTGATTAAGGCACATTTTCTGCCCAACCACGAAGTACAAGACTTCCCCGAGTTTCTTCCTAACTCGAAGAAATCATTGGGCCTACATGAGGAGCCTAGCAACCTAAAATAACAATGCAGGAGGGAAGCTCTTGATGCAATCCTGATGCCTATATGCATTCCTAACATGAGAATCACATATTTCTTGCAAATAGGAGGTGGCAAAGACCTATATACATTTAGTTCTATGCTTTTAATTCCATCTATTTCAATGGTGCATGTGCTTGGCCAAGCATAAAAAAAAAAATGATAGTTTTAGAAAAGGTAAAACTACCTTCTCTATGGGTCCACCTTCGGCATCCTATCCCAGAAGTTTCTCTAAATATAGTGAATAATGCATTTTTCCTTCTAAGTTCTCATTCAATTTCACACATTTTTAATTCCAAAGAAATTATATCATTATCCAATGTTCACACAAAGATTATCAAAATAGATTTTCATACATACACTCAGTATGAGATATTTTTCTATGTGTATTTCTATTGATAGTTACTATGCAATTTAAAATCAATCCAAGTTCTGTTTTCTAAAATAGTGATTTTGATAGATTCAAAAAAAGAATACTAGTATCTTCAACCTTATAAATATGAAGTAAAATCATTGCACGTAGATTACTTTCCTATTGAACAGGAATATGTCTACAATTTTATGAGAAAGAATTATAAGTTAAGTTTTAAAGAAAAGAAATAAAAATCATACATGTTTAATCATAAAGTTACAAAATCAGGTTGGCAATCTAATCACTCTTCCAGTAGTGAAAATAACAAAGCTTTCAACAAATTGAAGTGTAATAATATTTTAAATACAACCCTTGTGTTTTATGTTCAGAAAATTCACTAAGTTTAGAAATGATATATGGCGACTCCTGCATTGCATCGATATTCAGAAAAATAATCAGTTTTAGAGAAGAAAAACAATGTAGATAACCAAATTTACTTATGAATACATGTTTGCTACTATACACAGAGTTGTTTATGTGAAATTATTCTGCATATTTTCTAGGTTTTAACTTTTATATATAAAAGTTCACCTTACAGATTTATATATATATATTTATATATGTATATATATAGTTGTGTGTGTGTGTATATATATATATATATAATTTATACAAAGTTTTACATATCATATAATTTTCAGCGCATAAACCAGAGAATGTATAGTTCACATTCTTATATGGTAAGATGGGGCCAATGCCTCCCCCATAGGGGAAGGCGCTACCTGTGAGGGGGCCAGTGCCTCCTCCACAAGCCTTGGCCTGTGGAGGATGATGTGCCTCTCACAGCACCACCCCTTCCTCTATGGGTCGGGGCTGGGGTTTGCTCCCCAATAAACAATTTCTTTCCATAAAAAAAATTGACGCCTTTCAAATAATTCATACAATTTACTATGAAATTCTCATGAATTTGAATAGGTATAAGGTAATGAAAATATATATATGTTATATGTGTGTATATAAATATATATATATATATATACAAAATCTCAGCATAAAGATTGAGCATTGAGAAGCAAAATCATGAGCTACAATTTGCGAAGAAGAGAAACCCCAATCCAAAAATGAAGAAATTATGCAATTTCTTTCAATGCATACAAAAGAATGAAAAGATTTTCCCAATTTTCACAGCTTTGCAAAGAATTTCAAGCACTTAGTACTCAAATTCCAGCGACAGTATTGTCATTTTTCAAGCAAGATTCATGAAAAGAGAATAGAAAACCTAGATATTCCACTTCTAGTTGTAGTTGCTCTGTAGGCAGATTCTTCTCTTTGCCTCCTCTTGAACTAGTTTTCTAAAAAACTTCTTCTCCCCTTTCTTGTAGCTTCACTAATTCTTCATTTTTCTACTATTACCAAAGATTCATTCTGAAACCTCTAATTTTGATAAATTGCACATTTTCTTGGCAGCCATTAGAGCAAAATTGTGGAGCTTATTTTCAAGAATGATTTCAAGAACCGTTGCCTCTCTCGGGAAGTTATTTTCCTTTTAATAATATTTTTACCTTTCCATTTCCT
Source organism: Sequoia sempervirens (assembly GCA_007258455.2). NCBI lineage: Eukaryota > Viridiplantae > Streptophyta > Pinopsida > Cupressales > Cupressaceae > Sequoia > Sequoia sempervirens. The sequence continues at coordinate 211,530,974 of VDFB02105785.1, read as the reverse complement.
ACCCTAATCTTGAAAAATGGATTTTAAAAATGAAATTAAAATATAAATATAACTTTGTTTTTTTTACATTTCATATTCATAAATAAGAGATGTAAAAATAATCCACAATTACCGTTGCACAAAGGAAAACCTTTTGAAAATACTCACCCAAGGCTAAGTTCAAAATAAGTATTTACCTAACATTTAAATAAATGTCAATTAATTATTATTTAATTTTATTATCACAAGAATTTAACACAAGTTAAAGAAAGTAGGATTCTCACTTAGATTTATATCATGATAATCATTTAAAACCCAAATTAAATTATAATTATAATTAATTCCTTTACTTTATCATTCTTTCATTTCATCATTTATTTAATTTACTAATTGTTATTTAATTTGCAAATAATTCAAAACAAACACACTAAAATTGACATTCCTAAATGCAATCTACATGAATCTAAGTGCTCGTGTGTGTGATCGAGAGGACTTCCTGCTTAGTCCTGTCAAGAAGCTAACCTCCTCTCCTTAATCACACCCTTGGTCTTCGACCTCCTACAACTCAAGTGCACTCAGGCACACAAAAATAATTGAATTAGTATCACATAAAGATATAAATCAAGCAATATAATACATAAATTTAAATATTTCTACTCTATTTTGCTTCATCTTCAAAGTTAAACACATTCAATACTATTCAACTTTTCATAATTTAAGTAAACACTTTCATATTCCACCACACCAAAACACCATAATATTCATTATTATTCTGCCACACACATCAAATCATATAACAAATCCACACAAAACCAAAAGTAACATGCATCAGTGCTGAGACGTGACATTGTTGTTGTGTGGTGAGTGTTTGGGGATTTTTTTTCACTATCATTCCTTGTAAAATTGTTGATTGGGATGGAGGAATGTAGGTTTGGGGTCTTGTTTAATTTTGCATGGCTTGTGGGAGAAACAATAAAGATGATGGTACCATTTGTTGTTTCAATATTAATGGCATATTTTGACCTTGGACCAATTGATTAGAAGGGTTCCCTTGACTGATGTGTTGAGGGTTTCCTTGTGTTTGATTTGGGGCCAAGGTATTACCTTGGTTGATGGGATTTGTGAAAAATGGTTTGATGTGGTTGGTGGGTTGGTTTAAGTGGCTTGTGGAACCACTTGTTTTGATGTGTCAATGGCGTTGTTGGAACCACTTGTTAAGGGTTGACCTTGTGTGAGGGTGTTTACTTTCCTTTGTTGTTCTACTTGAGGTACTTGGCTCACATTACTCTGTGCAACATTAGGCACACTTTGGGTACTCCTCGTAGTGGAAGAAGATGGTTTCACTCGAAAAGTCAAGGTTGTTGTGGTGTTATGGAATGTAAGTGGTACATGTTTTGTAAGTGGTGTGATGAGCTTGGTTTTTGGTCCAATTTTGGGTAGAATCTATAGTTTATTTGTCGATAGATGTCATGGACTTTAATGTTAAATGTTGGTATTTTCATAATGTTTCCCTCAAACCATTGATATTGGACTTAATCCTATCTCTACAAGCTTTAATTACATTTGGCATAATATGTGAATTATCTATATTGATTTTGCATGTGGTTGATGAATGTTTCTTAAGGTGGTTATATATTTGTAGTTATTATGTGTACTAACCTTGCCATGCAAAATTAATATGCTAAGTTGAGGAAGACAATGCTAGTTGGGCATGCACCATAACGTCCAGCAAAGGAATCGCTCCAAGTCAAAGAAGGTTGACGGCAGAAGATTCTTCATGCAGCTGAGTGTAACCACCTTATTGTAGTGGAATTTAATGATCAAGAATGCACGGGGGTTAATGTTGTATTGAGTATGTTTCTGACTTGCATGTCTAACTAGATTTCATGCATGGATAACCGCCATCACTCCACTTTCCCTTTTTTCCCTAATTGGTGTCCTTCGAGTTGTGGATTTGACTGCCTTGTTTAGATATTAGCATAAATAATAATATGATGCTCCTTCCTCCGGGATAGTCATATGATAGTAGAGGAAGAGGTTGCACGATTTGATAATGTACTCAAGTTTCAGTAATACATTACTCTTTTGTACGCATGATTTACAGTGAATAAAATAAAGTTTTGAGTTCAAGCATGTAAGTTCTCTTAGTTTTAGAGGATGCTTATCCAAGGGGGCCCACTTAGTGAGTAATCTATTTTCGTAGTTTAGCATTAGTTTAGTATTACTTTTTGTTTAGCACTTAGTTAGAAATTTGGCATTGACTGTTCTTGCAGCCACTAGAAGTCCATTTTGTGTATGTTCTTGTAGCCAAAACAGACAAAGTAGTTTCATGTTTGTTGCTCAGATCTTTATTCCTATTATGCATTTCATCTTAAAATAGTCATTGATTGATGTTAAGCACTTGTTTCATTCCTTTTCAAGCAATTTACTTCCAGTATTGTGTGTTTCTTAGTTGTAGAATAGAAATGGCTACTTAAGAGTTTCTAGTGCACATATTGTGCTGGACCATTTCAAGTTCTCATCCCTGGGTTGAAAATTTAAATGCACCTTCATGATGATTGAATTAGCTATTCAGGTTAGATGTCCAATCTCTGAATCATGGCTGTAAGGGCTGAGTTATCATATCATTGTAGGAGGCTGACATTTTTGGCACCGTTGTCAGGGATGGTGTCAAACTAGGGAGTCTTTTGGATTCATTGTTAGTTTTCTTGTTGTAATGTTTATGGAAGTTGTTCTTAGTATATCCTCATTTGGCAAATAATGACCCCCTTATTCATTACCATTTTTTTGTGTGAGCTGATTGATAGTGAGTGATACCGCATGCATAGAGGAAGGAGAAGGGATGCTTATGGGAGATTCCTTCCTAACAATCCTAATCCATTCCTACTAGTTGAATATCAAAATCTTCCAGAAGAAGAAGAATATCCACACCTGTTTGTTGATGCATATCCTGATCTGACTAGTTCTGAAGTCTCCTCTGAAGATCAAAATCAGCTTGAGAACCCCCTTGCTTTGGAACCACATCAAGCAGGCATGGGTGATGCAAATGGGAGTAGACCTAACCAACCAACTTTTCCTTTTCCCATTGCCCATCAAAATGAATTTGACAACATTAAGAACATCCCTACTTCAACATTCCCAAAGTCTTATGTACTTGTCAAAATAGATCCTGATACCTTTTTATTTGAGTTTGACATACTCTACAGGAGTTATGATTATACTACTAATGCCCATAGGCTTAAGCTATTTCCTACTACTTTGAGGGAAGCTGCATTAAGATGGTTCATGGGCTTAGGTAGAGATACTGTGAAATTTTTGGAAGACATAAAGACAAAATTTCTTGAGAAATACAAGGAATATTGCAAAGGCAGTGACATGCAAGGAGGTGACATTTTTAGGATGCAACAAAAGGATGATGAGAGATTGGAAGACTACATTGCAAGGTTTCTATTTTTCCTACAAAAATATCCACACCATACACTTAATGAAGATTCACAAAAGTTGTTTTTTTTCTGAGAGGAATTAATGATAGTTGCACTGATGCCTTGGATCTTATGGGAGGAGGATATATCACCCAAGTTCCTTGGGATAATATCAAGAAAATATGCTAAAACTACTCTAGGGCAGCCTCAAAGAAAGGGAAAGCTTACCAACCTTCCATGTGTAAGTCAACTACCAGTGGAGTTTCAAGAATGGAGATTACTCATTTGTTTGCAAACTTCAAGAAAGATATTATAAATAATCTAGCTACTCAACTAGATACACTTTAGGCCAAGAAGAAGCAAGATGAGGCAAAGGCAATGTTGACAGAGTATTTCCCCCACTGTAGACAAAAGAAGAGAGACTGCAGATGTAAGATGGTGGCTAACCTAGAAAGAAAGAAGGTTCCACCTGAGTTCAAGCCAATCCAAATTGAAGAATACCAAGTCTACTATGTTGCACAAAGGAAGCCTTGGGCTCCATGATAAGGTATGCCACCAGATCCACTATCATATGTTGGGCCATATTTTAATTCCTATTCATCTGGTAACCAATGGCAACCCCCATATACGTCCAGTTATGGAGGATATCCATCACAAAATTGGAGTAACCCTCCAAATTCTTAGCCCAGTCATCAGAGTTCTCCACCCCAATGGCAGCTACCTTGAGGGAATTGGTAGCAATTTCAAGGGCATTGGCATCCACCTTTAGGAAATTGGCAGCAAACAAATCAATGGAGAGGAGGATAGTAATGGCCTACTTAGGCTACCAGTTACATGCAACCACCTTCTTAGCCCCATAAACCTACTATAATGCCTCCACCTACTAATCCAATCTCAAATGCACCTAAACCTACTCAACTACCAGCTTAGCCCACACCCAACCCAAATAAAAAACCATAGCAACAACCTATATACTCTGCTTATTCAAATCAATTCCCTACATATGATGTGAGTGTAAGTGATATCCATTTGTGTTTAGGAACTACTCTACCAACCCCTTCCAATCCCATTATTATTGAGCTTCCTATGGAAGAGGAAGAGGAACCTCTGAATGATCTCATTCAGCCAAGTGTACCTAAAAATATTGAACCAGACCAAGTCAAGCAGATCGAGCAAGAACCACCATTTCCTCATAGATTAGAAGTTTCTAGGAAGAAAGAAGAAAAGGAGAATACCAATTTTGATATCTTGGATTAGTTGAAGCATATATGTGTCCATATACCTCTATTTCAAGCCATAAAGGATGTTCCAATCTACGACAAATAAATCAAGGAAGCATGCCTCAAGAAGCCAGGTAGGAAAAAGAAAGACCCAACTATAGTTCATGTGGTCGGCCAGCTAGTTGGCATCATGCTGAGAAAATTGACTATTCCCAAGTATAATGACCCAGGCAGTCTTGTGGTAGCAGTTGTTATCAATGGGGTCCAAGTGAAGAATGCTCTGATTGATTTAGGGGCAGCAATAAATGTAATGACCAACGACATCCTGCAACAACTAAACATTGCAAGTATGAGATCTAATCCTACTATCCTGTAGCTTGCTGATAGCTCTATTGTTAAGCTTGATGGTGTAGTGGAGGATCTTGTAGTAGTTTTAGACTCCTGGGAATACCCAATATACTTTATGATTATTTCTCCTAAAGCTACACTAGGCAGATATCCCATCATTCTTTGAAGGCCTTGGTTAGCAACTGCAAATGCATACATTGGATATAGGTTCGGTGACATGACCATTTCAGATGGGAGGAGTACTAAAAATTTTGTTATTTATCCACCTGCTCAGCCATCTCATGATGAAGATAATCTCGTATGGCTACATGTTGGTGAAGAGGCCAAGGAAGTTAACTCTTTGGTGCAGCTTATGATGCTAGGAAGAAGATCCTTCATGTAGTTCCAAGATGAGGATGAAGTATTGGCTAACATCATTTAGAACCATTATGAAGTAGAGGAAGAATCATCTTCTCATTTTTCTACTCCAATCAGAACACTTCTGCCTACTCTTCCTGCAAACACTGTTCCTGTAGACGTTCTTCCTGCAGCCACTCTTCCTGCAACAAGTATTCGTGCACACAAACTTCTTGCAGCAATAGGTATGTACCATACATTGCTTCCATATGAATTGAAGATATCAATTGTTAATCAAGCAACCATGATAGAGTTAACCACACAAGTACAAGTGTCTGAGGGAAAGTATCTAAATGTTAATAGTAAATTAAGTGGGGAACAACAATTGTTATTGGCAAAATTATTAAGAACCCATCAACATGCATTTGCATGGGATTATCATGATATGAAGGGTTTGGATCCTAAAATTTGTACACATATAATTTACATCATAGATGATTGCACCCCAGTAATACAACCACAAATAAGAATCAACCTTGCACTAAGAGAAATTGTGAAAGGAGAACTATAGAAATTACTAGATGCAAGATTTATCTAGCCCATTTCAGATAGTCAGACGGTGTCTCCATTAGTTATTGTGCCCAAGAAAGGAGGGAAATGGAAAAAAAAATTATTATAGGGAACTAAATTCTTCTACCAAGAAGGATCACTTTCCTTTACCCTTCATTAATCAATTTTTGGATACACTTCCAGGAAAGCAATACTTCTCTTTTCTAGATGGATTCAACAGCTACAATCAGATCCAAATTGCACCTGAGGACCAATAGAAGACTACATTTACCTATCCATGGGGGACCTATGCCTATTCGGTGCTCCCATTTGGCTTATGTAATGCACCTATAAATTTTTAGAGGGTAGTCATTAGCATATTTTCAAACATCTCTCATGATTGCATGAAAATTTATATGGATGACTTTACCACTTATGGCGTTGATTTTAATCAAGCATTGGAAAATATCAGGAGAATCCTACAGAGATGTGAAGATCAGAACTTATCCTTGAATAGTGAAAAGTGCTTCATGATGATGCAAGAAGGTGTAGTTCTTGGCCACTACATCTCCCATGAAGGAATTCAAGTAGATCCTGCAAAGATTGAGGTAATTACAAATTTGCCCACACCTGCAAAATAGAAGGATGTTAGGAATTTCTTGGGTCATGCAGGATATTTTAGACATTTTATCAAGGATTTCAGCAAGGTAGCAGCACCATTGTACACTCTTCTCACTAAATATGTTGAATTTCAATGGACTCAAGCTTGTGATAGGGCATTTTCTGACTTGAAGGCAGCTTTGACTCATGCTCCTGTACTCAAAGGACCAAATTGGGAACTTTATTTCCACATCCATACTGATGCATCAGATTATGCAATAGGATAAATATTAGGACAAAAAGAGGGAGCTGTTGAAAATTTCATTTACTTTGTCAGCAAAAATTTACAAGGAGCTAAATTCAATTATACAGTGACAGAGAAAGAAATGTTGACAGTAATCTATGCATTGAATAAATTTAGGCATTACATAACAAGCTACCAAATCTTTGTGCACATTGATCATGAAACCATTAGGTATCTCTCTCATGAATAAACCTTTGATCACAAGTAGATTGGAAAGATAGTTATTGTTGATGCAGGAGTTTGATATAACCATTGTGGATAAGCTAGGGAAGGCCAATGTTGTTGCATATTTTCTTTCAAGACTAACTACATCAGAAGACAATCAACCTATAGATGACTCTTTTCCTATGAGAATTTATTCTCACTCAATATACAAACACCCTAGTATGCTAACATATTCAATTGCTTGGTCACAAATATATTTCCTTCTCACTTCTCTCCAAAAGAGAAAAGGGAACTCATTGAAAAATATTTTCCTTTCTCTTGGATTGTTGGATGTTTGTTTTATACTGGACCAGACCATGTCATGAGGAGATGTGTGAGAGAAGATGAGACATGAAATTTTGAATGATTGTCACAATAAACCATGTGGAGGACACTTTGCATCCAAGAGGACAACAATGAAGATTTTGAACATAGGATATTACTGGCCAACACTTCACAAGGATACAGAAAGTTATACCAGAAAATGTGATAGATGTCAAAGAATGGGTAGACCAACTAGATTTGATGAGATGCCACTTTTCCCTCATGTAGTAATCACTCCCTTTGACAAGTGGGGATTGGATTTTGTGGGACCCATTGACCCTCCATCAAATGGTAAGTCTTATATACTGGTATGCACTAACTATGTAACTAAATGGGTAGAAGTTGAGGCCATGAAACATGCAAGAGATAACAAAGTTGCAGAATTTTTTTATGAAGATATTTTCAAAAGATATGGAGTCCCAAGAGAAATAGTGACTGATCAAGGGGAATAATTCACATCAACCCTTGTTGTAGCACTAGTTAATGAGTACAACATAAGGAACAAGAATTCTACTCCTTATCACCCCTAGGCTAATGGCCAAGTTGAGATGAACAACATAGAAATTGAAGTCATTCTGACTAAAACAGTAGTTGTTCATAGAAAGGATTGGGAAAACATATTACTAGAAGTTGTTTGGGCCTACAAGACAACCTAGAAAACAACTATAGGCCTCATCCCATTTGAGTTGTTGTATGGAAAGACAATTATGATGCCAGTTGAATTTGAACATAAGACTCTTAGGACTACAGTAAATTTGGGGATGGATATTTTGGATGAACAGAGAGAAAGAATCATGTAGCTAAATGCTTTGGATGAGATAAGAAGAGAAGCCCTACAACAAACAAAAGTAGTGCAGAATCAAAAAATCAAGTGGCATGACAAATTTATCAAGGACAAAATATTCCAACTAGGAGATTGGGCCTTGCTCTATGACTCAAGATACCAAGAAAATGCAGGAAAATTGCAAACAAGGTGGCTAGGACCATATGAAGTTACTGAGGTGTTTCCTAATGGAGCTATTCAGCTTACTACCATTGGCCCTGTTAGGTTTAAACTACATGTCAATGGTCATCGCCTCAGATTATATCACAAGCCAACCTCCAAAGAAGTGTTCCTACAACAATTCACCCAACATACAGCACCCAAGCTTCCTACACCCGAAGGAAATGGACCTAGTGTCCTTCCTTTTGGCTAATTAAGGTACATACTTTTCATAATAAAGACTTTCACTTGCATGGAATTCTATTTCTTCATCATCCACCCATCCACCCATCCATCACCATCTTTCTATCTCTTCCATCACTTCATTCCACCTCACCTCACTTCATCTTCATTAATTGCTCAATTTATTTCTCTAACAAGGTGAGTGGTACTTTCTACATGATCATTGTGGCAAATCTTCCACACATTCAGGTATGTGTGCATTGATTGCTATCTTTAATAAGCTTTTAAGTGTGTTCATTTAATCACTATACGTTAGTATAGATGTTTGCATAAAATGCCATCATTCCCTGTCACATCACCACTCCCATCTCGCATGTGTGGACACATGTCCAAATTTAGGTTGGGGGGAGGTGAAAGAAAAATATGCAAATATTTTGTGAATTTATTGCCCATGTGTCAATTCATGCTAGATTATGTTAGAAAATTTAAAATGAGCTTATTTAAAAAATTTAAAGGACAGATTGCATGCATGAAGTGACAATAACTAAAACTGGCATTTCTTCCCATCATAATTCCCTTTTATCACTCCTTTTCTTTCCATTATTTCCCCTATTGTAATATTGAGTTGCAAGCAAAAATGTGAAACAAAGAAAAGAAAATTTAGTCGATATTAGCACTGGAAATTTAGCAGATATTGTAGGAAAGTGAGCTTGATTTTCATATGGGAATTGTGGGACAGAAGTTGCAGAGCATTTGTTTGATTGCAAACAATGGGAGGTGGGTTAATTCAAAATGAACCCACAGTGCATGATGTTTTATTGCAAGATGCACAATTCCTGACCAAATTCAGAAACTGTGGATGGTTAGACTACTTTTTGAAGCTGGATGGCTTTGATGAAAGCATTGCCCTTGAATTTTCCCAGACATTTTTAGAAGGAAAAGCCACATTAAAAGGGTTGGAAGTTGTGGCAACTGAGGACATAATTGTAGAGGTAACAAGGTTAGACATGATAACATTCTGCATTTTCAGGTTCATTCATCAACCGAACTGGATGTTGCACAGAGCCAAACAACCCTCCATTGAGCATAGATAAACAGGGTGCAAAGAGAATGTCTTTGCCCAAGCTGTGGAAGTAGATAGCCATTTATGTGATCAGGTACATCACTTGTGAGGGTCTCTTGTCAAACTTGCACTCCGTGCACTTCAAGATTTTGAATCGCATGAGGCACAGAAGGAGGATGAATGTGCCTAACGTGCTCTACAATCTTCTCTCAATCATGGAAGACGAGACCAAAAAAGCTAGGGATAATTTTGTTTCCCACCATTTCTTGATTAAATTTTTGGGTGAAAAGTCTCTACATGATGGAATGACTTGGGATAACTTTATAAATGTTGATCAAATTAGACCTGAGAAGTTGCAACCTAGGCTTTTACCTCAACCCTGTAGGTCTAATAGGAGATTGAGCGTAATTGAAGCTACTCTTGATGCTTCAACCTCTGGTGTTGGCTCTAGTGTGAATCCTCTTGCAACAGAAGAAACCATAGAAATTAGTTCTTCTGAAACAAAGCACTCAGAAAAAGAAATATCTTCCTCCTCAGATTCTGATTATGATATTCCACTTGGCACCTTGGTGAAAACTAGGGCACAAAAGAGAGAAATGGAAATGAGAAAAGGAAAGGCTAGAAAGCAGCCGACAGAAAGAAAAGTGTCAAGTTCTAAGAAGAGGAAGGTTGATACTATTCATCCTGCAACCAAAGAAAAATGTGAGAGTCCTCCTAGGAAATCAAGACCAGTTTTGCATGTGTTTGGTACGCCTCTGTAGGAAATCCCTAAGCCTAGCGATACATCGTAGGAGAACCCTAAAGCTCTAATGGGGCAGGAGAGTGTCAAAAAAGAAGACATATTTAAGAGAACAGCGAATATAACACTGGCTAGTCTTGCTAACATTGCAGAGGAGTTTGAGGAAAATCAGGAAGTCCTGCAACAAGAATTCCTATAGCAAGAATTCCTAAAGCAACAACCCGAACCAGAGCAGAAGTTCCTACAACCTCAGCAAGAACAAGAAAAAGAGTCCATGTAGCAAGAGGTGAAAGAAGAAATAGTACCCCTGCAGTGAAAGATAACTGGACAACCTGAGTCAATGCAGATAGTGCCATATGAGGAGTCTCCATCTACCAAAAGACTAGTAGGAATTCATAATCCTCTTTATTTTACAATACATGCAACAATTTTAAATTTATGGAAAGAAATACAAAGAAGGGAGGAAGAATGGAAAAAGGAAAAACATAAATTAAAGATGGAAATTCAAAAGAGGGATGAAGAAATTAGAGATAAGGATGCAAAAATTTCCACCCTGAAGAAGAGGGCGGATGATATGGAAACTTTGGTACCACAGATTTTGGAATGTAGTACCCCTCCTCAGGCCTATGCTCTACTCCTGAAAGAGAAATACCTCTCTTTTAAGTTTTCAAGGATTGCCTCAGGTTTGAATCCATCTATTGACATCCATGTTGAGTTTTTCAATGCTTATAGGATTGCCTCCTCTGAAATGAAGAATTTGTTGTGTGAATTTTATTTGCACAATTACATTGTAACTCAATACCATGATTGGAATTCATTGTTATATGTTGGGGATGTCCAATTAAGGTAATTTATGTCTTGGGTACAAAATGAGATCAGTTGGGGACATCAACATGGGGCTTATAAGCAATTAGAGTTTGATATCCCTCTACTCGTTAGGGCTGAGTCAAGCAACCCAAGAGATATTTATAGAGAATGGCACAGAATGCTTCTTAGACCTAGTTATGGCAATAGGATTAAGGCAATTTACAGTGAGTATGAGGTAAAGACAATAACAAAGGAGGAAACCATGAGAAAATATCTATCACAGAGATGGAATAGTCTAACTGATGAGCTGAAACACGTTGAGCCCCATTCCATCCATAATTATGTTGCAACACTAAAAATAATTGATAGGTACATTTAGATTGGGAGAATGAAGGGATGATTTTGGCTTCCAATGACTTTACAGCCACCCATTCTCATGTGGCCCATGCCAAACTTTAGATTCTAACAGTATGACATTGTTGCAGAAAAGCAGAGGAGCAAATTTGACAGATTAAGAGGATTCTATTGGGATCCCAATTCATGCACTGCAACCATTGATGTTGGAAAGCTATTAGTTGCAAATTTCAAAGCTTTGACCAAGCAAAAGAAAAACTCTTCCCCTACTGGAGGACCAACAAAATGTTAGGTTGGGGGGAGTGATGAGCCTAGTTTTTGGTCCAATTTTGGGTAGAATCTATAGTTTATTTGTTCATAGATTTCATGGACTTTAATGTTAAATTTCAGTATTTTCATAATATTTCCCTCAAACAATTGACATTGGACTTAATCCTATCTCTGCAAGCTTTAAGAACATTTGGCATAATATGTGAATTATCTATATTGATTTTGCATGTGGTTGATGAATGTTTCTTAAGGTGGTTATAGATGTGCAGTTATTATGCATATTGACCTTTCCATGTAGACTTAATATGCTAAGTTGAGGAAGACACCGCCAACTGGGCATGCACCATAATGTCCAACAAAGGAATTGCTCCAAGTCAAAGAAGGCTAACAACAAAAGATTCTTCATATAGCTGAGTGTAATCACCTTGTTGTAGTGGACTTTAATGATCGAGCATGCACGGACATTACTGTTGTGTTGAGTCTGTGTCTGACTTGCATGTCTGACCGGATTCCATGCATGCATAACTCCCATCACTCCACTTTCCCTATTTTCCCTAATTGGTGTCCTCTGAGTCATAGAGTCAATTGCCTTGTTTAGCTATTAGCATAAATAATAATCTGATCCTCCTTCCTCCTAGGTAGTCATATGATAGTAGAGGAAGAGGTTGCACGATTTTATATTGTACTCCAATTTCAATAATACATTACTCTTTTCTACACATGATTTACAGTGAATAAAATAAAGTTTTGAGTTTGAGCATCTAAGTGCTCTTTATATTTAGAGGATACTTATCCAAGGGGGCCCACTTGGTGAGTAATTTGTTTTCTTAGTTTAGAAATGCTTAGTATTACTTTATATTTAGTATAGTTAGATCAAATATTCCTTCAGCCACTAGAAATCCATTTTGTGTTTGTTCCTACAGCCAAAGCAGACAGAGTAGTTTCATGTTTGTTGCTCAAATCTTTATTTCTATTATGCATTTCAGCTTTTCATAGTCATTGATTGATGTTCAACGCTTGTTTCATTCCTTTTCAAGCAATTTACTTCCAGTATTGTTTGTTTCTTAGTTGTAGAATAGAAATGGATACTTAAGAGTTCCTAGTGCACATACTATGCTGGCCCATTTCAATTTCACATCCCTAGGTTGACAATTTAAATGCACCTTCATGATTATTGAAGTAGCTATTCAGGTTAGATTCCCAATCTCTGAATCATGGTTGTAAGGGTTGAGTTGCCAGATCATTGTAGGAGGTCGATATGGATGTAGAGGGTGTTCAGGAATGATGGTGGAAGAATGTGATGGGGCACCAAATGGTTGTGTCCAATTTATATTTTGGGGAAGGTTGGTGTCTTGTGTACCCAAATGTGTGTTTCCTTCTAAATTAGAAGTGAGACCAAGGTTGGTTCCAATTCTAGTTGCAAGAGTAGAAGTTGATGTTTGACTTGGTACAAGGTATGAAGTTGGTTGATTTATAGATTGATTCAACCCTTGTGCCAAGGGTTGTGTGATGAAAGTTTGAGGATTTGAAGCCACATTTCCTAAGGTTTGTTCCCTAACTGTGTCAAAGTCAAATGTAGAAGGGAGTTTAGCCCCTTCTTTTGCTAAAGCTAGCATATATTGTGTAGGGTTCTTTCTCATCAAAGTTTTGATGATGTGGCTTTTTTTAGGATCTTGTTGATATTCAAGGAGTTCTTCCTCAGTAAGCTCAAGTGGGTTGTTTGTGACATCTTCTACCTCATACCCCTTGTCTAGTGGATTTTTTAGTTGTTTTGATGGGGTAGAATGGCTCCTAGGATGAAATTCTTGTGGGTTTAGATCACTTGTGGTGGATGAAGTTTTGGTTTGCTCCATGTTTATCTTGTGTTGTGACCTTGTTGTTACCATAAATTGTGGGTCAACTATGGGAGATGTGTGTTGAGATTTATAGTGTTGGAACTCTCTAGTTGACTCATATTTAGATAAAAGGGACCCTCTAAGTTGTTTTGGACCAATGATGCGAGTGGATAGTGAAAAAAGGGTGAGTGAAATTGGGGATGAACTTTCTAAACTTTTGGACAACACTTTAGACTTAAAGGTTTGATGTTTTGATGTCTTGGATAAAAGGTGCTAATGAAATTTGTAAATCTAAAGGTAGACTTTTGGCCTTTCAGATAGACTATTTCAAAAGGGATGATGACTAACTCACCTAAGTGTATCGAAAAGGATTCATTTACACACAAATAGCTAAGTTAGGGGATTGGTTTGATGATAGACTAAGTCTAGAATGTTGATGTGTCCAAAAGTTTCTAAATTTGTTTTGTGAAGTGGGATGTAAAATGTGTGAAGTTTTGACCCAAAATTTGTTAACCTAAAAGGGACCTTTGTTTTACAAGACCAATATGGTGAGAAACATGCTTTACCTCTAAAGTGATAAAACCTAAGAATTCCATGTTTTGATAATAGAAATTGGATCAAATGTTGGAAATATTTTCCTTGTTTCACTTTGTTGCTTGGGAGTCAATGTGTTTTAAGAATAAGCCCAATGTGTGGTGTGTTCATTTGGTTTTAAAATTTGATTTAGGGATATTTCTCTTACCACATCAACAATTATTAATTAATTTCAAACTAAAATTTGTATGTCTAAGAAACTTTCATTCTACAAAGTCTAATATGTGAAAATCAAGAATCTAAGGCCATAGCTCCCTATGTTGACTTTGGAAAGTGTGAATTAAGATATGAGTCCAAATATTTAGAAGCCTCTAAAGATAAAATTCTTAGGGAAGAGGAGAAATATAAGAATTTTCAAAGGTATTCACACTAAGTCCAAATGATTTGAAATTTGATTAACATGTTGATGTTTGTTTAATTTGTTTTGAAACCAAGAAAAGTGTCAAACTGACTCAAGAATCAATAACAACCCTAGCTCAAGTGGGTACGTTCTTCTTGGTAGGCTTACCCCATGCCCTGAAGGGATGATTTTACATGAAAATTATGGAGGAAACAAAGAGATCATATCACCACCTCAAGATTTTGTACAAGAGAATGAACTCTTGAGCTCTATGCCTCAACCATAAATCAGAATTTGTAACTTCTTGGAAGTAAAATTCCAATGGGCCACTTTCAAAGAACATTTCAGAAAACAAGGTTGGCATATACACAAAGGTTTTTAATGACACACACCGAGAACACCGAGATGGATAAATAGTCTACAAGACACTAAAGAAAAGTTAGCCATTCCTATCTAGCCCATATGTCCTGATAGGATGAGGCACGATATGTTATTCCCACTATAGATTGAAGCCACTATTTTTCAGTTTCACAACCTTTATATAGCCTATCAGTAAATGTGCTTTATTGAGAGTCGCTTAGATGAGTTCTCCATTGCAGGATGTGTCTCATTAGTAGGCCCTTTCTTAATAAGAAAAATTTTATTTCTCTTCACCCAAGATTGCATGAAGCACAAGTGGAGTGGATACGCACTACAAGTCTACACAAGAAAAGCACTCACGCAATACACTCATTCTTTTTAATACACAAAGGCAATGATGACTTCATTTTAAGCATCGAACTAAAGTTTATGTTTGTATTTGTTCAATTTTAACTGATATTGTAATAGTAAGGATGTAATATCCTCAACCAAAAATAAATGAATTAATTCATATCTGAAATTAGATTGGCAAATATTATGCCAATGTCACCCAAAATCACCAATAATACAAGACTATTTTTGCATAAAGAGGACAAAAAATTCATGAAACTTATAAGGAGAACCATTGAAATTATTTTTCTGATATCCAAAAAAAAAAAATTGTCTTAGACCTGATCTAAATATCAGAAAATTATTTTACTCTTTTATCCAAAAATCTCAACAAACCCACAAACTATGTTGAAACCAAACTACCCGATTTGCTCCAAACTTCATTGAAAGAACACCAAACCAAATGAAACTTTATGGACAAAAGGAATGAATTTTTTGAAATATTTTAGAATACAACAGGTCTGAGAATCATTTTTTCATCTTCAAACCAAAATTTAGCTTCACACACCAATTCTCTTCATACATATCACCAAACTAAATAATGCTACCCAATCTTCTCACAACTTCACCCAACTAAAAATATATGCTCATCAAATGAAAATAACAGTAAATAGGACTTATTACAAACTCTATAAAAAAAGCATATTGTTCTAACACTATCTCAAATTTTTCACAACATAAAATAGAAAAACTATGCTTGAAAATCACACAAAACTGCATTTGAAGCACACCTGTAAATCTCTTGAGGCCAAATTAGAAATACCCAGCTTCTCCAATCTGATTTAAACCTCTGAAATAGATGAAACACAACTCCTACAATGACATGCAACAAAATTCAACAAGGAAAAATCCAAAAAGCTCCAAAAATCAACTCCAACACACAAAACACTGAAACTGCCAAAATCTCTCAATTCCTTCTGCTTAGATTGACGCCACTTTTTAAAAACAACTTGAGTTGCTAGGATGGGGGAACTTTTCATTGTTCACCTTATGATTTTCAATTACTATTCACCTTTTACTATTCCATTAAAGAAAACCTTAAAATTTCCACCTTAACCCTAGATTCATCTACTGAACTCCAAACTAAAAGGCTCATAAGGTTCCCAGCTAAACTCCACAACCCTCAATTGGGTCCCCTAACCATTTTGTTGACCTATGGGAACCCTAATAGTAGGCCAATCTCTGATAGTCTGAGCTACCTAAGGAAGGGACATTACAGTCCTCCCTTCCTGGGATTGCTTGCCCCCAAGCAGCTACAAAGTTGGATGTTGAAGTATCATCTCTCCTTCCCATGTGGCATGCTCCAATGACAAGTCCTTCCATCATACCAAATACTCCCTGATAACTCTGCTATCACCTAACACCAAGTCCACAAAAGATAAGGTATCATAACCGTACAACACTTAGAAGGAAGTCATACCAATTAACATGTGATGTGTAATTTTGCAACAATACTCGCCCAAATACAACCATTGCACCCAAGCCTTTTGTTGTCCTAAAATGTAGTTATGGAGGTAACCCTCAAGCCAACATTGATCACACTGTTGCTCCACTCTAATAGTAACATCTGTGTACCATAACCTGTGAAGCAACCTCATGGAATCCATGCAAACACCATCCGCCCATAGTGGATCACAATAAGAAGTGATCCTCACCCAGCTACCTGCTCCCCAAAAGGCATAATACTACTTGTCAATGGGCCAACAAAGTCCCCTGCACACTCTACCAAAGGAATAGCATCATGCTTGGAAATGGGAGTATCCCCCTCAAAAGATGTCAACTAACTCCCAAATCTCTTTGGCCTATAGCCTCCATTTCCAGCAACACTCATACACCAAGGAGTCTCTAAGTGTCCAGTGAGTGTAGTCTCACCAACATCAAACTAGAAATCACTGCCCAACCCAAAAAATGGATTGTCATAAGTCCTATCGTCACCCATCTCAAAAAATGGGTTATCAATACAAGAATTTTAACTAGGCATACTAGTTACACCACTCTCCATCACTCTATGATGCATGATAGGCCACCTACACCAAATATCTAATTTCCCCACTCTAATACAATCAATATCATGTCAGAAAAATTGAAGCAACACATTGTGGTCCTGATGGAGTAGTGGATTCAAATCAATGTCGAGGACCCAAATGAACCTTGATAGGCTACAACTCCATCTACCTGAATCACTACCCCATGATGGAGTAATACTAATGCCTCCATTAGAGACAATAACCAAGTCACAATTTGACGAGTTGCCAAGATCCCAAATGTTTTGGTGGAATGCACTAAGATCAATTCTCTACACTAATTAAAAAAAATAGTATCATCCATCCCTGACAGACCCCGTTACTCTATGTCACAACTTCCACCATCGATGCATTTGATCACTAGACCTATGGGTGATGGACCCAAACAACTGCCAAAAAAGATGAGTATCTCCTAACTCATTTGCAAGTGTTGGTGTCCCCACAATACTCCAACTACCAAGGTAGAAGAGTGCTCCTAACACCAACTCATAAAGCCAGTTGCACTAATCAATGCAACTATGAAGGCCTGATCCCTCTCATCATTGAATCTCATTTGATCAAACCCTACCTCTCTATCTTGTGTGCCAATAATACATCCATCCTAGAGAAGTATTAAAGGGGTTTTATCAAATATCACTCCATCCCTTGCAGAAGGGACCACCTCATACCACATATTTTCCCCTCTTATGTGTCACACAAAGCATCAACTCATTTGGAAGTGTGTTGAATACAAAGGAATGTGTGAACCTCACAGTGAAATCACTATGAATTGCACCAAGGGATTCTGAGGGAAGTCCAGAATTAACACTATCCAAAATAGGAGCCTCAAAACTTGAAGCATAGGGTGTAAAAACTGCTTCAACAAGGTTGACTGTTCCCCATGACTAACTGAAATTGTATCACCCTGCTCTACTCTTATAGCCATGTCATAGGTATTCTCCATGGTAGTAGATCCACTACTACTACTAGATACCTCATCCCTCTTAGCATCAACGGAAGTGGATATATGTTCCTCTTCCCTCATGAGTGCACAAAGCAATTGCCTAGCAAGCATGAAAGCATAACCTTTATCTATAAGCAACTACATGGCATCAAATCTCATCTTGTCAAGCACACATCTAACCAAGTGTAAGCTGAATGCAGAGATTCCATTCTTATTCCCATCTAGTGCCCCATCAAACTGAGTTATCCTAATGAGGTAATCAATCCATCTATATACCTTATCATATCGTCCTAAGACGCATGCCACCTCATCCACTGTTGAATACTTATCCTCAAGGAATAAGCCAAGAGGTGAAGCCTGCTGCAATTCATGCATGTTCTCTACCAAATCTCAGACAACACGGCTACAAATGGCATCACTATGTGGATTTTTTGCCTCTACAACATGCAATTTGAGGCCCTTAATGAGGATTAACTCTTCCTCATCTAAATCTGATTCCAAATCAGCAACATGTTCATTTACTAAAATTGGTTTCAAATCATGCACATGGTTACCATCAACATCACAATGTGAGAATTCATCATTTCCTTCCTGAACCTCATCATGTAGCTCTTCTTTTTCCTCATTTCCTTTTCCCTCAATCTCATGCACAACGCACGATTCTTTCCCATCCAAAGAGGCTACAATAGAAGACTAATTTTCTTATTTCTTTGGTGAAGAATGATCCAAACTCAACTCCATGCTCAACTCCTCAATCTGATTTTCTCCCATAAGGGGAGTCACTTGAGAGTATTCCAAAAAATTTCTAGTCTTCACTAGCTCCATAGTGATTTGATCAACCTATTCCTCTTTCCTCCTCAATGCATCTAAATATATGACACCCAAATCAAGTAGGTGATCTCTATCAGAAAGAAGGGCTAAATAATTATTTTCCATAGACTCCATGGTTGTCTTAAATGCTTGCAAATCAGAAATAGATGAAGCCTCTTCAACGCCACTATGTCTCCCCTCAAGTTGGACCCTTCATAGGTAATTTCCCACCAACTTATGGGAATGATCAAAATGGGACAGTGTTGCAGGTATCTTATCTTCACCAACCTTAAGTTATCCAAATCATGCTTAGGGAAAAGGTAAATTCATTAGTTGAAGTAGTGGGCTGCCAATGGAGAGCTTGACTCTCATCAAAAAATGCTTCTAAAGTGTCTTCTTGCTGGTCTAGAACTAAGCCAGTATTAGTTCCCAGCACAAACTCTTCATCATCACTCCAAAAAGTGGTCTCAATGGATGATGATTTACTATCCTCATGCAGAGAGGTAAGACCACTCTTAGGACTATCAAAAGAGTCCCCAAGCATAACCTCCATGTTTCCTACTAGGATACTCATGCAACCTTGTCATGTAGGCTTCCCTGTTTCTCCCTCTCTACCTTCTGTAGAATCAAGTGGATGAAGATCAACTGAAATAGACCCAATCCCTATATAGCTTCTCCTTACTTCCCCTGTTGAATTTTCTTTGCTATCTTTTTATTTTTCATGTGTAGGTGATATGACATTATTGGACTCAACTATCGGGTGATCCCACAATAGTGGTTTACAATTTTTGGCCAAACTAGACACTATTTATTATTTTTTAACTAAATCTTCACATTCGGGCACCTATAGCGGTTAAACTGTCAGAAATCTAAAGATGATGCAAACTAGAGTCTTGTCACATTTTGTTTGTACATTCTAAAAATATTTTTTTCAAAATTTTTGGAATCAGATTGCACTTCTTTTTCTATCTCCCACGAAAATTGGTTTTTTTTTTTTAAATAGCATTTTTAAAAAGTGACGCACACCGTATAACGCATAACTTTTTCCTTGAAAGATAAAATTCTAATTCTTTCGAATTTAGATTTGTAACTCTGATATCTAGTGCTTCCACTTGGTTAGATAGTTTTTTATTGAATATTTTTTCTTTTTAATCAAATTTCAAAGTAAAATCAATTACAATTCACATAACGACCGTATAATGCATAACTTTTACTGTATGTATCAAATTTTATTTTATTTTTGTTGGATCAAGGACTCCAATATCTGGTGCACTCATATTTAAAAAAAAAAAATTGATAATCTTCTATTTTTCCACATGTGCAGAACAAAGAGTTTTGTTTTTGGTGAAAAACCTATATTTAATAAAACTTTAAAAAAAAATAGATAATATAATCAAAACATATTAAAATTATATTCGTTGGATAGCTCATTTTGAGGGAAACCTGATACTAGTTGGGTTTCTGAGATCTCCTCCATTTTCATTCTCAAATTGAGCTTCGAAGTGCAAAATTCTGAGCAATTTTGGTGCTTGAGAGGATGTGGGTGAAAATAAGTGGGTTCAGTCGAACCCCCTTTATTAAAAATTAATATTTAATATCAATATAAATATAAATTATATTCTTTTTAAATTATAATAAATAATATACTTATTATTGCAATATATTTTAATAATTATATTATTATAATAATATATAACTATTATTATAATATTAAAAGTATATAATTAAAAACTATATATATTATTATTATAATATTAAAACTATATATTAATTTTTTCTAATCATGGTTTTTCAAATCTTGGATTTTCAGGCTCAACATGTGTCGTGAAAACACTCTCCTCAGGAAGGATAACGAGAAGCTTCGCTTGGAGAACATGGAAAT
Organism: Sequoia sempervirens; assembly: GCA_007258455.2. Classification (NCBI taxonomy): domain Eukaryota; kingdom Viridiplantae; phylum Streptophyta; class Pinopsida; order Cupressales; family Cupressaceae; genus Sequoia; species Sequoia sempervirens. Next base: position 211,510,112 of record VDFB02105785.1, on the reverse strand, counting down.
TAAAGAAGCCATGATAAATCCCATATGCACCAACTGCAGAGCACCTATTGTTATTGCAGAAGTCTATCTTCAAGAGCAACAACTGCATATTGAGAATATTCGGTTTGAAAGATGAGGTCCGTTTGCACAACCTAACTAATTTGATGATCTGCATATTCCAATTTTTTGTATTCTCAAAATGTAAACTATGGTTAAAAGGATTATGAGTCACTCATTTCTTAGTTGTTCCTATTCTAATTCTAATGTATTTACAACCCTACGAACCTCCTAGATTTTATTTTCTCTAGAAATCTTTTTAGTGCAGTGATTTTCCCACAATGATGAAATTGCTTCATATCATATACTATATAAGATTTAGAGACCCAAAAGGTTATTTTATTCTGATGCTTTAAATCACCTAAGCAATGAAGTTGAAGATTCGTTATCTTTGTGCTTATGGGTATTCTTTAACTATTCTTAAGTTTTTTTTAATGGGACTGCATGGATTTTTTCAGCTAGAGAGAATGGCAAGTATGGCTAGAAAATTTTATGAAAGGCCCATATCATTGACTTGAGAGAGAGCTATGGAGGGAGTGGGAGA
>VDFB02105785.1:211484443-211509432 GCA_007258455.2 Sequoia sempervirens | reverse complement strand
ATGGCTATAAGAGTAGAGCAGGGTGATACAATTTCAGTTAGTCATGGGGAACAGTCAACCTTGTTGAAGCAGTTTTTACACCCTATGCTTCAAGTTTTGAGGCTCCTATTTTGGATAGTGTTAATTCTGGACTTCCCTCAGAATCCCTTGGTGCAATTCATAGTGATTTCACTGTGAGGTTCACACATTCCTTTGTATTCAACACACTTCCAAATGAGTTGATGCTTTGTGTGACACATAAGAGGGGAAAATATGTGGTATGAGGTGGTCCCTTCTGCAAGGGATGGAGTGATATTTGATAAAACCCCTTTAATACTTCTCTAGGATGGATGTATTATTGGCACACAAGATAGAGAGGTAGGGTTTGATCAAATGAGATTCAATGATGAGAGGGATCAGGCCTTCATAGTTGCATTGATTAGTGCAACTGGCTTTATGAGTTGGTGTTAGGAGCACTCTTCTACCTTGGTAGTTGGAGTATTGTGGGGACACCAACACTTGCAAATGAGTTAGGAGATACTCATCTTTTTTGGCAGTTGTTTGGGTCCATCACCCATAGGTCTAGTGATCAAATGCATCGATGGTGGAAGTTGTGACATAGAGTAACGGGGTCTGTCAGGGATGGATGATACTATTTTTTTTAATTAGTGTAGAGAATTGATCTTAGTGCATTCCACCAAAACATTTGGGATCTTGGCAACTCGTCAAATTGTGACTTGGTTATTGTCTCTAATGGAGGCATTAGTATTACTCCATCATGGGGTAGTGATTCAGGTAGATGGAGTTGTAGCCTATCAAGGTTCATTTGGGTCCTCGACATTGATTTGAATCCACTACTCCATCAGGACCACAATGTGTTGCTTCAATTTTTCTGACATGATATTGATTGTATTAGAGTGGGGAAATTAGATATTTGGTGTAGGTGGCCTATCATGCATCATAGAGTGATGGAGAGTGGTGTAACTAGTATGCCTAGTTAAAATTCTTGTATTGATAACCCATTTTTTGAGATGGGTGACGATAGGACTTATGACAATCCATTTTTTGGGTTGGGCAGTGATTTCTAGTTTGATGTTGGTGAGACTACACTCACTGGACACTTAGAGACTCCTTGGTGTATGAGTGTTGCTGGAAATGGAGGCTATAGGCCAAAGAGATTTGGGAGTTAGTTGACATCTTTTGAGGGGGATACTCCCATTTCCAAGCATGATGCTATTCCTTTGGTAGAGTGTGCAGGGGACTTTGTTGGCCCATTGACAAGTAGTATTATGCCTTTTGGGGAGCAGGTAGCTGGGTGAGGATCACTTCTTATTGTGATCCACTATGGGCGGATGGTGTTTGCATGGATTCCATGAGGTTGCTTCACAGGTTATGGTACACAGATGTTACTATTAGAGTGGAGCAACAGTGTGATCAATGTTGGCTTGAGGGTTACCTCCATAACTACATTTTAGGACAACAAAAGGCTTGGGTGCAATGGTTGTATTTGGGCGAGTATTGTTGCAAAATTACACATCACATGTTAATTGGTATGACTTCCTTCTAAGTGTTGTACGGTTATGATACCTTATCTTTTGTGGACTTGGTGTTAGGTGATAGCAGAGTTATCAGGGAGTATTTGGTATGATGGAAGGACTTGTCATTGGAGCATGCCACATGGGAAGGAGAGATGATACTTCAACATCCAACTTTGTAGCTGCTTGGGGGCAAGCAATCCCAGGAAGGGAGGACTGTAATGTCCCTTCCTTAGGTAGCTCAGACTATCAGAGATTGGCCTACTATTAGGGTTCCCATAGGTCAACAAAATGGTTAGGGGACCCAATTGAGGGTTGTGGAGTTTAGCTGGGAACCTTATGAGCCTTTTAGTTTGGAGTTCAGTAGATGAATCTAGGGTTAAGGTGGAAATTTTAAGGTTTTCTTTAATGGAATAGTAAAAGGTGAATAGTAATTGAAAATCATAAGGTGAACAATGAAAAGTTCCCCCATCCTAGCAACTCAAGTTGTTTTTAAAAAGTGGCGTCAATCTAAGCAGAAGGAATTGAGAGATTTTGGCAGTTTCAGTGTTTTGTGTGTTGGAGTTGATTTTTGGAGCTTTTTGGATTTTTCCTTGTTGAATTTTGTTGCATGTCATTGTAGGAGTTGTGTTTCATCTATTTCAGAGGTTTAAATCAGATTGGAGAAGCTGGGTATTTCTAATTTGGCCTCAAGAGATTTACAGGTGTGCTTCAAATGCAGTTTTGTGTGATTTTCAAGCATAGTTTTTCTATTTTATGTTGTGAAAAATTTGAGATAGTGTTAGAACAATATGCTTTTTTTATAGAGTTTGTAATAAGTCCTATTTACTGTTATTTTCATTTGATGAGCATATATTTTTAGTTGGGTGAAGTTGTGAGAAGATTGGGTAGCATTATTTAGTTTGGTGATATGTATGAAGAGAATTGGTGTGTGAAGCTAAATTTTGGTTTGAAGATGAAAAAATGATTCTCAGACCTGTTGTATTCTAAAATATTTCAAAAAATTCATTCCTTTTGTCCATAAAGTTTCATTTGGTTTGGTGTTCTTTCAATGAAGTTTGGAGCAAATCGGGTAGTTTGGTTTCAACATAGTTTGTGGGTTTGTTGAGATTTTTGGATAAAAGAGTAAAATAATTTTCTGATATTTAGATCAGGTCTAAGACAATTTTTTTTTTTTGGATATCAGAAAAATAATTTCAATGGTTCTCCTTATAAGTTTCATGAATTTTTTGTCCTCTTTATGCAAAAATAGTCTTGTATTATTGGTGATTTTGGGTGACATTGGCATAATATTTGCCAATCTAATTTCAGATATGAATTAATTCATTTATTTTTGGTTGAGGATATTACATCCTTACTATTACAATATCAGTTAAAATTGAACAAATACAAACATAAACTTTAGTTCGATGCTTAAAATGAAGTCATCATTGCCTTTGTGTATTAAAAAGAATGAGTGTATTGCGTGAGTGCTTTTCTTGTGTAGACTTGTAGTGCGTATCCACTCCACTTGTGCTTCATGCAATCTTGGGTGAAGAGAAATAAAATTTTTCTTATTAAGAAAGGGCCTACTAATGAGACACATCCTGCAATGGAGAACTCATCTAAGCGACTCTCAATAAAGCACATTTACTGATAGGCTATATAAAGGTTGTGAAACTGAAAAATAGTGGCTTCAATCTATAGTGGGAATAACATATCGTGCCTCATCCTATCAGGACATATGGGCTAGATAGGAATGGCTAACTTTTCTTTAGTGTCTTGTAGACTATTTATCCATCTCGGTGTTCTCGGTGTGTGTCATTAAAAACCTTTGTGTATATGCCAACCTTGTTTTCTGAAATGTTCTTTGAAAGTGGCCCATTGGAATTTTACTTCCAAGAAGTTACAAATTCTGATTTATGGTTGAGGCATAGAGCTCAAGAGTTCATTCTCTTGTACAAAATCTTGAGGTGGTGATATGATCTCTTTGTTTCCTCCATAATTTTCATGTAAAATCATCCCTTCAGGGCATGGGGTAAGCCTACCAAGAAGAACGTACCCACTTGAGCTAGGGTTGTTATTGATTCTTGAGTCAGTTTGACACTTTTCTTGGTTTCAAAACAAATTAAACAAACATCAACATGTTAATCAAATTTCAAATCATTTGGACTTAGTGTGAATACCTTTGAAAATTCTTATATTTCTCCTCTTCCCTAAGAATTTTATCTTTAGAGGCTTCTAAATATTTGGACTCATATCTTAATTCACACTTTCCAAAGTCAACATAGGGAGCTATGGCCTTAGATTCTTGATTTTCACATATTAGACTTTGTAGAATGAAAGTTTCTTAGACATACAAATTTTAGTTTGAAATTAATTAATAATTGTTGATGTGGTAAGAGAAATATCCCTAAATCAAATTTTAAAACCAAATGAACACACCACACATTGGGCTTATTCTTAAAACACATTGACTCCCAAGCAACAAAGTGAAACAAGGAAAATATTTCCAACATTTGATCCAATTTCTATTATCAAAACATGGAATTCTTAGGTTTTATCACTTTAGAGGTAAAGCATGTTTCTCACCATATTGGTCTTGTAAAACAAAGGTCCCTTTTAGGTTAACAAATTTTGGGTCAAAACTTCACACATTTTACATCCCACTTCACAAAACAAATTTAGAAACTTTTGGACACATCAACATTCTAGACTTAGTCTATCATCAAACCAATCCCCTAACTTAGCTATTTGTGTGTAAATGAATCCTTTTCGATACACTTAGGTGAGTTAGTCATCATCCCTTTTGAAATAGTCTATCTGAAAGGCCAAAAGTCTACCTTTAGATTTACAAATTTCATTAGCACCTTTTATCCAAGACATCAAAACATCAAACCTTTAAGTCTAAAGTGTTGTCCAAAAGTTTAGAAAGTTCATCCCCAATTTCACTCACCCTTTTTTCACTATCCACTCGCATCATTGGTCCAAAACAACTTAGAGGGTCCCTTTTATCTAAATATGAGTCAACTAGAGAGTTCCAACACTATAAATCTCAACACACATCTCCCATAGTTGACCCACAATTTATGGTAACAACAAGGTCACAACACAAGATAAACATGGAGCAAACCAAAACTTCATCCACCACAAGTGATCTAAACCCACAAGAATTTCATCCTAGGAGCCATTCTACCCCATCAAAACAACTAAAAAATCCACTAGACAAGGGGTATGAGGTAGAAGATGTCACAAACAACCCACTTGAGCTTACTGAGGAAGAACTCCTTGAATATCAACAAGATCCTAAAAAAAGCCACATCATCAAAACTTTGATGAGAAAGAACCCTACACAATATATGCTAGCTTTAGCAAAAGAAGGGGCTAAACTCCCTTCTACATTTGACTTTGACACAGTTAGGGAACAAACCTTAGGAAATGTGGCTTCAAATCCTCAAACTTTCATCACACAACCCTTGGCACAAGGGTTGAATCAATCTATAAATCAACCAACTTCATACCTTGTACCAAGTCAAACATCAACTTCTACTCTTGCAACTAGAATTGGAACCAACCTTGGTCTCACTTCTAATTTAGAAGGAAACACACATTTGGGTACACAAGACACCAACCTTCCCCAAAATATAAATTGGACACAACCATTTGGTGCCCCATCACATTCTTCCACCATCATTCCTGAACACCCTCTACATCCATATCGACCTCCTACAATGATCTGGCAACTCAACCCTTACAACCATGATTCAGAGATTGGGAATCTAACCTGAATAGCTACTTCAATAATCATGAAGGTGCATTTAAATTGTCAACCTAGGGATGTGAAATTGAAATGGGCCAGCATAGTATGTGCACTAGGAACTCTTAAGTATCCATTTCTATTCTACAACTAAGAAACAAACAATACTGGAAGTAAATTGCTTGAAAAGGAATGAAACAAGCGTTGAACATCAATCAATGACTATGAAAAGCTGAAATGCATAATAGAAATAAAGATTTGAGCAACAAACATGAAACTACTCTGTCTGCTTTGGCTGTAGGAACAAACACAAAATGGATTTCTAGTGGCTGAAGGAATATTTGATCTAACTATACTAAATATAAAGTAATACTAAGCATTTCTAAACTAAGAAAACAAATTACTCACCAAGTGGGCCCCCTTGGATAAGTATCCTCTAAATATAAAGAGCACTTAGATGCTCAAACTCAAAACTTTATTTTATTCACTGTAAATCATGTGTAGAAAAGAGTAATGTATTATTGAAATTGGAGTACAATATAAAATCGTGCAACCTCTTCCTCTACTATCATATGACTACCTAGGAGGAAGGAGGATCAGATTATTATTTATGCTAATAGCTAAACAAGGCAATTGACTCTATGACTCAGAGGACACCAATTAGGGAAAATAGGGAAAGTGGAGTGATGGGAGTTATGCATGCATGGAATCCGGTCAGACATGCAAGTCAGACACAGACTCAACACAACAGTAATGTCCGTGCATGCTCGATCATTAAAGTCCACTACAACAAGGTGATTACACTCAGCTATATGAAGAATCTTTTGTTGTTAGCCTTCTTTGACTTGGAGCAATTCCTTTGTTGGACATTATGGTGCATGCCCAGTTGGCGGTGTCTTCCTCAACTTAGCATATTAAGTCTACATGGAAAGGTCAATATGCATAATAACTGCACATCTATAACCACCTTAAGAAACATTCATCAACCACATGCAAAATCAATATAGATAATTCACATATTATGCCAAATGTTCTTAAAGCTTGCAGAGATAGGATTAAGTCCAATGTCAATTGTTTGAGGGAAATATTATGAAAATACTGAAATTTAACATTAAAGTCCATGAAATCTATGAACAAATAAACTATAGATTCTACCCAAAATTGGACCAAAAACTAGGCTCATCACTCCCCCCAACCTAACATTTTGTTGGTCCTCCAGTAGGGGAAGAGTTTTTCTTTTGCTTGGTCAAAGCTTTGAAATTTGCAACTAATAGCTTTCCAACATCAATGGTTGCAGTGCATGAATTGGGATCCCAATAGAATCCTCTTAATCTGTCAAATTTGCTCCTCTGCTTTTCTGCAACAATGTCATACTGTTAGAATCTAAAGTTTGGCATGGGCCACATGAGAATGGGTGGCTGTAAAGTCATTGGAAGCCAAAATCATCCCTTCATTCTCCCAATCTAAATGTACCTATCAATTATTTTTAGTGTTGCAACATAATTATGGATGGAATGGGGCTCAACGTGTTTCAGCTCATCAGTTAGACTATTCCATCTCTGTGATAGATATTTTCTCATGGTTTCCTCCTTTGTTATTGTCTTTACCTCATACTCACTGTAAATTGCCTTAATCCTATTGCCATAACTAGGTCTAAGAAGCATTCTGTGCCATTCTCTATAAATATCTCTTGGGTTGCTTGACTCAGCCCTAACGAGTAGAGGGATATCAAACTCTAATTGCTTATAAGCCCCATGTTGATGTCCCCAACTGATCTCATTTTGTACCCAAGACATAAATTACCTTAATTGGACATCCCCAACATATAACAATGAATTCCAATCATGGTATTGAGTTACAATGTAATTGTGCAAATAAAATTCACACAACAAATTCTTCATTTCAGAGGAGGCAATCCTATAAGCATTGAAAAACTCAACATGGATGTCAATAGATGGATTCAAACCTGAGGCAATCCTTGAAAACTTAAAAGAGAGGTATTTCTCTTTCAGGAGTAGAGCATAGGCCTGAGGAGGGGTACTACATTCCAAAATCTGTGGTACCAAAGTTTCCATATCATCCGCCCTCTTCTTCAGGGTGGAAATTTTTGCATCCTTATCTCTAATTTCTTCATCCCTCTTTTGAATTTCCATCTTTAATTTATGTTTTTCCTTTTTCCATTCTTCCTCCCTTCTTTGTATTTCTTTCCATAAATTTAAAATTGTTGCATGTATTGTAAAATAAAGAGGATTATGAATTCCTACTAGTCTTTTGGTAGATGGAGACTCCTCATATGGCACTATCTGCATTGACTCAGGTTGTCCAGTTATCTTTCACTGCAGGGGTACTATTTCTTCTTTCACCTCTTGCTACATGGACTCTTTTTCTTGTTCTTGCTGAGGTTGTAGGAACTTCTGCTCTGGTTCGGGTTGTTGCTTTAGGAATTCTTGCTATAGGAATTCTTGTTGCAGGACTTCCTGATTTTCCTCAAACTCCTCTGCAATGTTAGCAAGACTAGCCAGTGTTATATTCGCTGTTCTCTTAAATATGTCTTCTTTTTTGACACTCTCCTGCCCCATTAGAGCTTTAGGGTTCTCCTACGATGTATCGCTAGGCTTAGGGATTTCCTACAGAGGCGTACCAAACACATGCAAAACTGGTCTTGATTTCCTAGGAGGACTCTCACATTTTTCTTTGGTTGCAGGATGAATAGTATCAACCTTCCTCTTCTTAGAACTTGACACTTTTCTTTCTGTCGGCTGCTTTCTAGCCTTTCCTTTTCTCATTTCCATTTCTCTCTTTTGTGCCCTAGTTTTCACCAAGGTGCCAAGTGGAATATCATAATCAGAATCTGAGGAGGAAGATATTTCTTTTTCTGAGTGCTTTGTTTCAGAAGAACTAATTTCTATGGTTTCTTCTGTTGCAAGAGGATTCACACTAGAGCCAACACCAGAGGTTGAAGCATCAAGAGTAGCTTCAATTACGCTCAATCTCCTATTAGACCTACAGGGTTGAGGTAAAAGCCTAGGTTGCAACTTCTCAGGTCTAATTTGATCAACATTTATAAAGTTATCCCAAGTCATTCCATCATGTAGAGACTTTTCACCCAAAAATTTAATCAAGAAATGGTGGGAAACAAAATTATCCCTAGCTTTTTTGGTCTCGTCTTCCATGATTGAGAGAAGATTGTAGAGCACGTTAGGCACATTCATCCTCCTTCTGTGCCTCATGCGATTCAAAATCTTGAAGTGCACGGAGTGCAAGTTTGACAAGAGACCCTCACAAGTGATGTACTTGATCACATAAATGGCTATCTACTTCCACAGCTTGGGCAGAGACATTCTCTTTGCACCCTGTTTATCTATGCTCAATGGAGGGTTGTTTGGCTCTGTAAATTTGGCCCTAGCCGATCTAGCGTCTCTAGAAGCAAGGTAATTTTCACCATCAGTAGGTAACCTTGTGTAGGACCCTAAATCTGCATTGGATCAAAAACAAAAACCATTAGTATTGTTAGTAAACCAAAGCAAATCAAAAGATCCCCTATAAGATTCATCTAATCACAAGAATGATGCCAAAGAAACAAGCAAAACATAGAAATGCATCATTCTAATGAATCAAACTAGCATCTTATAGTGGATTGGTGTCACATGTGTTAGTGACCCTTTCCCAATCCTTGATCAATAAGCTTAAGATGATAATGATAAGATGGAAATGATGAGCAAAATTAGTTCTCAAGGAGAGTAACTTTGCATATGCTTTTTGGATGAAATTGTGGAGATTGTGAAGGATTTGCTTGAGGATGATGCTTGTATTTAAAGATTTTCAAAATGTTGAATGTTGAAGAGGGACCAATGTGGGATCAAAATCAAGCCAATGAATTGAGGACACTTGTCATCATGTGATTAGTTGATGTGTGTGCAAGATTTGGGAAGAGTGCCCAAGAGGGGGAAATTTGAATTCAAATTTGCATAAATTTGAGAGGGGAAAAAAGAAGAGCAATAAATGCCCGTTTGACTTGTCATGTTGAGGGAAAATGAGTGTTTTAATAAATCAATAAAATTGATTATTGTGCAAGTGGCTAGGTCTAGATAATGCAAGTGGGATGTGATTAGTATTAGATTAGGATTAGATTAATTTAATGCTGATTATGCTGATTTAATGCTGATTAAGATTTGACTTTTTGGACTTTGATAATTGATTTAAGATTTGATTTAAATGGCGTCCTGATTTATTTAATTAAGTGAATGATGCAAGATGAAGGTTGAATGATAATGTTTATAAGATTATTTAATGAATGGTTTAAGGTGATGAATGGATATAATGCAACATCCAGTTCGGTTGATGAATGAACCTGATCAAATGCAGAATGTTAATTTTGCATGTCTACATTTTGCCCCTCTTTGAAGCAATGTACTTGTTGCGTTGGTTCAAAGAATAAACTTTTAATCGAAATTAAAAAATTTCATGATTTTTCAGATACTTAGCGGAAAAAGTACCTGGTACATTGCCCCTCGAGAGATCGGCGAAAAGGTCGATTTGAGGAATTCGATCTGATAAAGAGGTTCAAAATGGGTGGTTATGGATGGCGATGCAAAGATGATTTCAAGATGCTTAGAATAACAAATCTATATTATTCTAAACAAATTAAATGATGATATGATATGAGATGGATGAGATGGATGATGTGATATGCTGTGATTATGCAACGGATGATTTATGATATGCTTAGACTAACAGATCTATATTATGATGATGATATGCATGTGAGATGATATGCAAAATACTGATGTTTCCTATTATGTATGATATGAATGATATGTGATATGCTGACTGTTTGTAGATGCAAGATGGATGCATGATGGATGCATGCGGATGCATGATGTTAGTCTTGAGAATGAGATGATGACAAGAGGATCCAACAAGTCCATGATTGGTGAGACTTTATTAGAGATGATGATGATAGATGATGATGATGATAAATGATGATGATAGATGGATGATTTGCTTATCAAGTTGGGATTTCAAAGGGTCACTTTATTTTTGATAACAGCCTAAAGTGATGCATCCAAGGTATAAAGAACAGGATGGCGTTGTACTTAGTGTGATGAACTTGTCAACAAGCAGGATAGGAGTATTCTTGTTCACACTTGATCATCGAGCCTTGCTAGAACATACCTAACAAGTAAGTATTAGCCAGAGTTATATTACAAGAGCGTCCAACAAGCACAGAGACAAAAGAATGATGATCGTTGCCCCATTCCTATCTCTCTAAATCCTTCGTTCGGATATCATCGAGAGGTCCTTGGAATGAGCGCAATAAGATAAATCAAAAAGAAAAAGATCAATCATAAAACAAGCCAATGTTCTTCATACCTCTAAAGGGATTTGTTTTGATAGGATAAGAATCCAAGGTGATATCCATAAATGATGCCCATTGTCGGAACGATATATCCTAGGACATGCATTGTACAGGATGATGATGGTTTGATAAGTTGATTGATAGGCTAATGATATAAAGTCGACTGACATGTTTGTGATTGATCCAGAGTTTGATTTTGTGTTTGAAAGTTTGTTGTTTGCTTTTGATTTTACGATTGAAGATTGATTTTGCCGACTATTGTGCTTGTTTCTGTTTGTGTTGCCAAAGGATGAAGATGACGATCAGTTTATTATGGATGATTGATTATTGTGGGCATAAGCGAGATGAGATGGATGGAGTTTTTCAAATATTTGGATGTTTTTGACATTTTGAAATGTTTTGAGGCTGTTTTTGGTGTTTTTGGATTTTGCGATGTTTTTGATTTTTTGATTTTTTGATGTTTTTGGATTTTGATATTTTTTGAATGTTTTTGGATTTTTCGCACGATCTTGACGATTTGGATATGGATGTGTAATGACGATATCAGTGCTCTGTTTGGGATTTTTGTTGAAGACCAAGCTAAGATTGGTTGATCAGATCGATGGATTGATGATGATGATAACATTGTTGAGGATACACAACAATGCAAGGATTTGATTGATTAAGATTGATGATGATAACATTGTCGAGGATACACGACAATGCAAGGATAGTGTTAAGCAACACAAGGATTGGGAATGATATCCCCAAGATGATGATGGATTGATGATGATAACATTGTTGAGGATACACAACAATGAAAGGACTGGGTTGATCAGGATTGATAATGATAACATTGTCGAGGGTACACGACAATGCAAGGATAGTGTTAAGCAACACAAGGATATCCCGAGATGATGATTTTTTGATTGGATTTGATTGATCATGTTTGATGAAGCTTGGTTTCGAACAAAAGATGTTTGGATGATTTGATGTGATGTTTGATGTTCAACTTAGATGCAACTGATGTTGATTGTTGTTTGATGAAAGATGAAGACTGATAAGGAATGTGTTCTCGTCAAAATATGCCATGGGCTAGTGATTCAGATTTTTGCTCACAAGTGGTTTGACCAATATTATTTCATGTTTTCCAATGTTCGGATCACCACATAAGGTGAAGGATATAGAACAAGATTTATTCTAGAAGCAAGATGTACATATCTGCCCCCAATGTCTAGCAACGTATGGAATGCAATGGATGGATGCTCGGATAAGTGTATGGATGGATGGATATGGTAAGCACGCAAAGTATGCCAAGGATTATCTTGCGATAAGATAAGGTGTTCGAATAACGAATGCTCATTTGGATAATGCTTCATAGCTCAGATACCATAGGATAGGATAGGATCAATGAAAATGACCCATGTCAAGATGTTTTACCGTAAGCAAGCGTAAAGTGTGCTCCAAAATTTCATCAAAATCAAGATAACTTGGACTATGGATGAATATGGATGAAAATGGATTGGATAAATGGTTCATGGATGCGTGGATATATTATTGATAAGATGGATGGAATGCTCAATTTATTATGGATGGGATGAGATGCTTTCAACAGAACTAGCGCACGTAGATGCTCGATTCCACACATGACGCCTGTTTGCCAGGTTTTCATCATGGTCTTGCCCAAAGCGCCGCCCATGCGGTTTTCACTAGAGGACGATTTTTATCTTTACTATTTTCAATCCTTTTTTTGATTTTTTTGGATTTTCATATTTTTTGATTTTTTGATTTTCAGAAAGATTTTAAGCTCATGCTGAATCACAAGGTATTCTAGCGATGTAGATGCCCTGTCATAATGTGCCATCGATATCCTGCTTGAAGAAGCTGCTTTGCTAAGATACGTGCACTTGAATGCAGCTTTTGGGATTCTTGATCTGCTTCGTCGATACCAGAGTTAACTCTGTCTTGGTGCGCACATCGCGATAAAGTGCCTTCAGAATCCTTATGATGAAGGGTCGTTGCCAATACACGGTCAATGTAAGAATTGGATATTATGCGTGGAGGCGTAGATGGAGTGTGTTTAGGGATAAAGAGAGATGGATTGGTTGATAGTTTGGAACCTGACTCTCAAACTTGGGAAGATGAATGATGAGTGGATCTGAGGAAGTGTGTGCATGGAATTAGGACCAACTGCCTGATACACTTTATACGTTGCTTGAAAAGCCCACTTTTTCTTTTGTGGACATTCTTGATGGATACTTTTCTCTTTTTTATTTTGCCCCATAGTTTCTTTGACTGATGGAGTTTGATAGGGATGATCTTTCTTTGTATTCTTTGGTATCCATATGTACTTGATTTGTCCATTATGCTTCTCAGCTTCTTTTGATTTGATAACGTTCTTCGTACTTTGATTCAAATCTTTCTTTTGACGTTGGTCCCAATTCATGGATGGGATGATGGGTGGATGAAGATTCGTGAGGTGGTTGGTTGTAGTATTGACATCGGTTTCATCATAAGGACTCTTCATGCTCCCTATGTTGGTGTTTGCTTGAGACGAAGTTGCCCCCAGTATTGTGGTAGTACCTTCATTCTTTGACTCTTCCTGTTCTGAGATGTCTTGTTCAATAAGTGTTCTCTGATAGATGACCACCGTAGGTGATGTTCTTTCAATTTGCTGCTCTGCTAACTCTGGATGTTCTATCTGACTTGTTTCCTTGAGCGGATAATGTTGGATATCTTTATTCATGATGTCCTCAATCTGAGTTTGGGACATATTCGATCCTGATGTTGACAAATCCATTTGATTGTAGGAGTTAAGAATCTTCTCTTTTTGTGTAACAAAATCTTGTTCTAGATGAAGATCATCTACGTGTCCATCCATAGAAAGCATCTCAAGGGTAGATGGAGGAGTAAGTGCTATGTGGATGTGATCATCTTGCATGGATAAGAGAGTGTTCATTAGATTATTGTAGTATCTTGGAGATACAAATTCTTGATCTTGATTAATTTCGGAGTTGCTTTCGACATGCTTTGGATCAAGCTCTTGACATGGGTCGGTTTCAAAAAATGGTGCTTGGATATATTCATTATGCATGGGAAGTGGCTTAATATCTTCATGATTTTTGAGTGGACTTGGATCAGGTGTTGAGTTGAAGACTCCTTCAATATCGGCAATCATGAGGTCGAAGGATGTCAATATGTCTTGGAAAGGACCATTGCTAGACCTTGGTGAAAGATTCTGATCATGCTTTGGCATAAATTCTTGAGATATGTCCTCTACCTCATTAGGTGATGTAGATACATTTTCAACATGATCACTGGTCGATGCCTCGTTGGATGAAGCGAAAATATCTTTATTGATGGATAGATTTTGAACATTGTTTTCAACAATTGCAATAGAGAGATTTCTAATGTCTTCAACCATAGGGTCAAATGATGTTGACATTTCTTGAATTGGATCATTGTTGGGTATTGTCGATGTATTTTGATCATGATTGAGAGGTGACTCTTGACATATATTCATTTGATCATTGGATGGAGTAGACACAACTTCAAGGTATTCAATGATGGAGTGATCTTGATCTTTGTTCTCAACAGTTGTTATCTTTTGTGTTTGTGCTCGTGTTGGTTGGGTAGCTTGAGAGGTTTGGGCAATTTGAGAGGATTGTTGCACTTGTTGAGCTTGTGTTGCTTGTTGCATGGCTAGATATTGTTGGTATCCTTTTTGAAAAGCAGCTTGTAATGTCACATTGTATTGGATTGATGTGGTGGAAATTGGTGGTGGTGGGGGTGGTGGTGGATTCGAAATCATGTTGTATGTAGTGACAAGTGTTTGAGATACGCTTGGATTGATTGTGGGCGTTTGAGATGTGATGGGCGTGATAGTGGTGTTTGGAATGATTGAAGGGATAGTGATGGTTGGAATAACTGAGGTGATAGGTCCTTGGGAGACCGTATTTTGATTGGTTGGGATCATCATTGTTGCTTGATTGGATACCATCTGTTGGTGCGATGTCGATGGTATACTCGAAGGATTTGACATGGTGGTTTGATTGACGTTAGGTGGATTGATTTGGGTGGCGTGATTGGTGTTAGGTAAAGGGGGAAGCCCTAAACCAAGGAATGGTGTTGGTAATGGTGGTGGAGATTTCCCTTGGCGCAATGCCTCAACTATTTCCGCAATTTGATCTTGCCAAATTTGTTCTTGATTTTGATCTTGACTCACTTGAGATAGTTGATTTGGCTTGTGTTCAAGTAGTTTTGGCATGCATGTTTGCAGTTTTTGAATGGGATTATGGGAAAATTGACTTTGGATAATGTTCTGATTTGGGATGATGTTTAGATTTGGCATGATAGGATGAACATTGTTGGTATTGGGAATCATTTTTCCAAATTTTTCCGAGTTAGGATTCATGTTTCGAAAAGTTGCACTTGGTACATCCACATTTGGTTTGTAGGGATTTGGTGGGATGATGTTGCTCGTTTGAAGACTCATGTATTGATTGTTTGATTGGTGGATTTGTTGGTTTGGACTTAGATCTATCATTGGGAAATGTGTTCCAAACTTTGACTTGGGCATACTCACACTTGTTGTACCATTGATATTTGTCGAAGGCAATGATCTTATGCATGGACCTTGATAATTGATAGGAAATGAAAGGCTTTGAAGTTTCAACTGATTTGGATTACCCAAGATGTATGGATCAAGTGTATATTCCATGTTCCTCTTGTGTTTTGACCTTGTTATGAAAGTGACCTCTAAGATTCCTAGGACCAATGATGATATGGAGGATGAAAGGTGGATGATATGAGTGATGAACGTTTAGGAACTTTGAATCAATGCTAGACTTAGGGCTTGATTTTTTTTGATTGGTTTGATTTGGATGATGAACTTGTAAACCCTAAGATGTTGGATGTTTATCTTAGGATGAACTTGTTCAAAAGGTTTGCTAATTCAATTAGATGTATGAGAAAGGATGCATTCCCACACACCTAATTTAAACAATTGACTTTTGTTTTGGTTTAAGGATGTACCCAAGTCTAGAATGATGTTTGCAAAGATCTAAAGTTGTTTTGGTGGGATGATGTTGATAAATGTTTGAGGTGAATGAAGTGTTGGATTTTTGATCCTAAGAGACTTAGAGAGACTTTGTTTACTAGGCCAAGGTATTGAAGAACACACTTTTCTCTAAGAGCAATCAAAAGACCAATATGACCAAGAGATATCAAGCACATGTGTGGGGTCCAATTTGTTATCTTTGCTTTTAATGACTTCTTTTTACCAAATACACTTTCTTGAATATGTTTCAAACTAAAAATGTCCTATGCCTGCAATTCCTTTCTTCCCACGCGTTGTGCGGGAGTTCCAAGAAATTTAGGGCAAAGGATTTCTAAAGTTAACCCTAGTTAGAGCTAAATGATCTATATAAATCTCAAGCGCATGAGAAACCCTAAGGACATAATCCCGTGGAAGGCAAATAACACTCAAATTTGTCAAAAGGCATTTTGCCTCCATCAAAAGTGCTCGGTAACCTAAAACATCATGTTTAAGTGTTTGTTTGCAAAATGTTTTCGAACACAATAATCATGGTTTCTCAAACAAAGAATAATTACGTCTCTATGGATGTGATAGGACAATGTTTGTTGAGTCCCCACTTGGATGTTCAGTTTACTTTACCAGCTGATGGTTAGATGTTTGACCCCACCGCCCTCCTTACCTACACTCACTTATAATGGCAGCCACATCAACACCCATGAAACTCCCCATGGCATGCTTTCCATCTCTACTAAAAAGCCGTGAAAATTGTGGGGCGGCTCTTCCGTAATCCACCGCTCTTTGCACCAACAAATGATTAGCGGATTTCAAAATTCTAACACATAGGTTCTAGTAAGGACTTCCGCTCAGAGGGAGTTGACTCAACGCGGCAAGAGTCCCTCGGATCCATTCTTCGCTCTGAGCCAACCGCGTGATTATGGCGTTTAACCAAAATCCTCATTTATATCCCGGCTGGAAATACTTTTGGCTTTAGAGTGTTACCGGTTGAGTCGTCGCTTGGGTGAGTACTTTTTCCCCAAGGCAGGCCCTCTAAGATAAACAAAAGCGAGCAAAGACACAATCCGTAACTCGATCGATCTTTGATGGCACAAAGAACGAGAATGTA
Organism: Sequoia sempervirens; assembly: GCA_007258455.2. Classification (NCBI taxonomy): domain Eukaryota; kingdom Viridiplantae; phylum Streptophyta; class Pinopsida; order Cupressales; family Cupressaceae; genus Sequoia; species Sequoia sempervirens. Next base: position 211,492,683 of record VDFB02105785.1, on the reverse strand, counting down.
CGCGAAAATGCCCCTACTCACACTCGCACAAGATGTTCAATTTTTTAAGCCCAAAATGAAGTGTTTTAAAGCAATAAAATGTATTTTGAGAGTTTCTCTTGCACCCTAGATCGCACGAAGCGCAAGGGGAGAGGATACGCACTCAAAAGACAAAATAACACAATCAAGCACTTGTTCGTTTTAGCCTCAAAGCAATGATGACTTCATTTTAAGCACCAAAATCAAGTGTGAAGTTTGCCTTGTTCAATTTTAAACCAAAACGAAATCTAGTAAGTTTGTTCTAAGGTTCGTTTTAAGCCCTTTGCAATGAAAATGAAATTGTTCGTTTTAGCCCAAATTGAAAACTAATGTTCTAAAACGAAAAGGAAAACAATTTCGTGAAGTGTTGATCAAACACTTAGAGTGTTAAAAAACACATTGTGTTTTCAAAAAAAATCTTCCCCTCCTTTCGTTTTCGTTTTGTGAAGTAGTTTTGATCAAACATTTAAAGTGTTAAAAAACACATTGTGTTTTCAAACAAAAATCCTCCTCCTTTTGTTTTCGTTTGCTAGCCTTCTCCTTGTTGATTTTTTTTTTGTTTTTCGCTCTTCCTTCGTCTGTACCTATTCCATCACAAATAAAAATTAGGCAATTTATTTCACAAATTGATAAAAACATATACAAGACTTATCAATTTAGAGAAAGAAATGGAAATATGGTAATTTTGAAAAAAAAAATAAAAAGCCAACAATCTTGATATGTTTATATGATAATAAGCACGAAAATGAAGGCCAACCGATGGAGGTTCCTAAATTTTTTTCAAACTGATAGACATTAGTAGAAAAAAGACACCCAAGAATGATCTTTAAAAAATTTCAAGCATTAAACATGTGTAAAATCATACTCCCTTGTTTTTAGCAAAATGTCAATAAAAAGACTTAATATCTTCTATCCTGCTCATGTTCAAAAGTCAAACAGATAAATCAGTTCAAAAAAGATCGCAGAACAATTTATGATAGGGAAAACTCTAATATGTACAAAATCTATTTTGAATATTATTCCATAAGTGTGACCAACTAGCTAGCAGCGCCATGAATGCTCTTTGGATGTTTAGCTGAAAATAGTCAAGGAGCAGCGTACGGATAGATGATCACCGACAACTGAATTTTCAACCACTCTGCAGATTTATCATACTTCTTTTATTATTCAACGTGGCTTTTGACAGATTGGACTATGGGGCCACCAGAATAGAATTATGCAGATGCCTTGATCAAATGCTAGACGCATGAGAGGACAGCCAGGACACTATTCAATTCATATTGACCAAAACCTGTCAGAGGAATTAGCAGAGACAGTTCTATTGCGTAGAAGACAAAGTGTGGCAGTTTAATCAAAGATGTGCTAACATAAATATATAAGGGCGCGCAAAGTCTGAAGTGAACTTCAATAACAGTCAAACAACACTGGCCCTATTCATCACGACTTTATTTGAACAGCCAGCAAGGATCTTTTGGATGGCGCCTACTCATCTGGAACACAAAGACTTGAGTTGGGATAGGCGCTCAGAAACAGCAAGTAGTGTCTTTCTACAGACGAAATTTCCACAGGGATCTCAGTCTTTTCCAGCGCACCTGATATTTAAACTTGGGCGCCTTAACTTCTAACAACTTGCTGTCATTTTTGGTCTAGAACGTACCTACGTCTCCAAGCAATGAGCTTCCATTTTCTATGCAACATAAGGCCTTTATTTAATCATTGTAGCATTGGCGCGCATTTCTCATAATATCATTGGCAGATGAGAATTTAAGACTACGCTGGATTGTCATCTGAGAATTTAAGACTACGCGCGAATTTTTGAGGCCAGATTTTGATTTATTCTAGCACCTATGTACAACAAACTTAGGTGCTTAAGAACATCATCAAGGCTGAAAAGTCGTAGCCACCATAGATGTGGCTTGTGCATCAGTGGCAATGGCGACTAAGAATTCATCTGGTGAGTTTGTTATCTGTGCTTATTGTCGCCTTACGTTATCTATTTTTGGGTATTTGAATTATAACATTCATCAATTTTACCATGGCAGTCTCAGTTTTTTTTTCTTTTCGTTTTAAAACAAGCAACAAAATTCTTTGTTCTGATTAGAACTTTTGCACATTGACCTAGGAAATATATAATGACAAATTGATTTGCTCTCAAAGTCTATGAAATTAAGTTATTTTAAACACAGGCCACAGACCGCAACTTCCTCCCTGTCAACACCATTGCAAGATTAGAAAAAAAGTTTCAGACCAGCACCATTATGTGAGCAAATAATGAGAGCGAATGTCAGTTTCTTATCATTTTCGAAGAAGATACGGGATCTTCTGGAAGCAAAAGCTATTCTATGATAATTTATCTTTAGTCAATGATTCATTAATGCACTACCCTCACCTTTCACTGACACATTTAAATTCAGGCCACAGACCTGGAGCTTGAAAAGAATAACACCTTCCAGCTAAGCAAAGTGCAATTGGCAGGTGGAAAGCCGAATTCTACATTCTTTGCGCAGCATTCTTCCTCTATTCATGTCATGATGAAATGAGAATTAGCAAATAAAACAAAGTGTGATCTACAAAATTACAAAGTGTGGAGGAATAGACATGGTTTCTATTTGACACGACGCCTCTAAAAAATGAGCATGACAGACTGGCCTTTGTCGTTCACACATCTCATATGGTCTTGCCACTTGATGGGAAAGGTTATCTGCAGCACCGTAAAGTCATGGCCAAGTAAGCGAATGGGATTCAGTCAATACAAAGCGGAATGGTGGACAAAACAGATGGTGCAATAAAAGAGAAATTTCCAGCGACTGGTTTGAGACCTCCACATGACAAAGATCATAAAGCTAAGATTCAGAGCCTAATGGATTTGAGATGCAAAATAGTAGCTGTGGGAAATACGTGTTGGATACATCTAGGGACATGGACCAAAGTAAACACACATTCCCCTTCCTGTCGCACTATGAAAAAGAGGGATTTTGTCATACATTGCATCTACAATACAATGACATTCCTGCGTGCAAACCCTGGAGGTATTACAGAAGCCAATACTTAACTGCTTGCAGAATACATACAAAATAAATTCAAGAAAGCTGAAGAAACACCATATGTATTTGTCAGAAATAAAACATAAGGCAGTGCCCTCCTTCTAGCGCCATTTGTAGGTCCCTAAATCTGCATTGGATCAAAAACAAAAACCATTAGTATTGTTAGTAAACCAAAGCAAATCAAAAGATCCCCTATAAGATTCATCTAATCACAAGAATGATGCCAAAGAAACAAGCAAAACATAGAAATGCATCATTCTAATGAATCAAACTAGCATCTTATAGTGGATTGGTGTCACATGTGTTAGTGACCCTTTCCCAATCCTTGATCAATAAGCTTAAGATGATGATGATAAGATGGAAATGATGAGCAAAATTAGTTCTCAAGGAGAGTAACTTTGCATATGCTTTTTGGATGAAAAATTGTGGAGATTGTGAAGGATTTGCTTGAGGATGATGCTTGTATTTAAAGATTTTCAAAATGCCAAGTGTTGAAGAGGGACCAATGTGGGATCAAAATCAAGCCAATGAATTGAGGACACTTGTCATCATGTGATTAGTTAATGTGTGTGCAAGATTTGGGAAGAGTGCCCAAGAGGGGGAAAATTTGAATTCAAATTTTGCCATAAATTTGAGAGGGGGACAAGAAAGAAGAGCAATAAATGCCCTGTTTGACTTGTCATGTTGAGGGAAAATGATTGTTTTAATAAATCAATAAAATTGATTTATTGTGCAAGTGGCTAGGTCTAGATAATGCAAGTGGGATGTGATTAGTATTAGATTAGGATTAGATTAATTTAATGCTGATTATGCTGATTTAATGCTGATTAACTGATTTGACTTTTTGGACTTTGATAATTGATTTAAGATTTGATTTAAATGGCGTCCTGATTTATTTAATTAAGTGAATGATGCAAGATGAAGGTTGAATGATAATGTTTATAAGATTATTTAATGAATGGTTTAAGGTGATGAATGGATATAATGCAACATCCAGTTCGGTTGATGAATGAACCTGATCAAATGCAGAATGTTAGTTTTGCATGTCTACACCTTGTTACCTCTACAATTATGTCCTCAGTTGCCACAACTTCCAACCCTTTTAATGTGGCTTTTCCTTCTAAAAATGTCTGGGAAAATTCAAGGGCAATGCTTTCATCAAAGCCATCCAGCTTCAAAAAGTAGTCTAACCATCCACAGTTTCTGAATTTGGTCAGGAATTGTGCATCTTGCAATAAAACATCATGCACTGTGGGTTCATTTTGAATTAACCCACCTCCCATTGTTTGCAATCAAACAAATGCTCTGCAACTTCTGTCCCACAATTCCCATATGAAAATCAAGCTCACTTTCCTACAATATCTGCTAAATTTCCAGTGCTAATATCGACTAAATTTTCTTTTCTTTGTTTCACATTTTTGCTTGCAACTCAATATTACAATAGGGGAAATAATGGAAAGAAAAGGAGTGATAAAAGGGAATTATGATGGGAAGAAATGCCAGTTTTAGTTATTGTCACTTCATGCATGCAATCTGTCCTTTAAATTTTTTAAATAAGCTCATTTTAAATTTTCTAACATAATCTAGCATGAATTGACACATGGGCAATAAATTCACAAAATATTTGCATATTTTTCTTTCACCTCCCCCCAACCTAAATTTGGACATGTGTCCACACATGCGAGATGGGAGTGGTGATGTGACAGGGAATGATGGCATTTTATGCAAACATCTATACTAACGTATAGTGATTAAATGAACACACTTAAAAGCTTATTAAAGATAGCAATCAATGCACACATACCTGAATGTGTGGAAGATTTGCCACAATGATCATGTAGAAAGTACCACTCACCTTGTTAGAGAAATAAATTGAGCAATTAATGAAGATGAAGTGAGGTGAGGTGGAATGAAGTGATGGAAGAGATAGAAAGATGGTGATGGATGGGTGGATGGGTGGATGATGAAGAAATAGAATTCCATGCAAGTGAAAGTCTTTATTATGAAAAGTATGTACCTTAATTAGCCAAAAGGAAGGACACTAGGTCCATTTCCTTCGGGTGTAGGAAGCTTGGGTGCTGTATGTTGGGTGAATTGTTGTAGGAACACTTCTTTGGAGGTTGGCTTGTGATATAATCTGAGGCGATGACCATTGACATGTAGTTTAAACCTAACAGGGCCAATGGTAGTAAGCTGAATAGCTCCATTAGGAAACACCTCAGTAACTTCATATGGTCCTAGCCACCTTGTTTGCAATTTTCCTGCATTTTCTTGGTATCTTGAGTCATAGAGCAAGGCCCAATCTCCTAGTTGGAATATTTTGTCCTTGATAAATTTGTCATGCCACTTGATTTTTTGATTCTGCACTACTTTTGTTTGTTGTAGGGCTTCTCTTCTTATCTCATCCAAAGCATTTAGCTACATGATTCTTTCTCTCTGTTCATCCAAAATATCCATCCCCAAATTTACTGTAGTCCTAAGAGTCTTATGTTCAAATTCAACTGGCATCATAATTGTCTTTCCATACAACAACTCAAATGGGATGAGGCCTATAGTTGTTTTCTAGGTTGTCTTGTAGGCCCAAACAACTTCTAGTAATATGTTTTCCCAATCCTTTCTATGAACAACTACTGTTTTAGTCAGAATGACTTCAATTTCTATGTTGTTCATCTCAACTTGGCCATTAGCCTAGGGGTGATAAGGAGTAGAATTCTTGTTCCTTATGTTGTACTCATTAACTAGTGCTACAACAAGGGTTGATGTGAATTATTCCCCTTGATCAGTCACTATTTCTCTTGGGACTCCATATCTTTTGAAAATATCTTCATAAAAAAATTCTGCAACTTTGTTATCTCTTGCATGTTTCATGGCCTCAACTTCTACCCATTTAGTTACATAGTTAGTGCATACCAGTATATAAGACTTACCATTTGATGGAGGGTCAATGGGTCCCACAAAATCCAATCCCCACTTGTCAAAGGGAGTGATTACTACATGAGGGAAAAGTGGCATCTCATCAAATCTAGTTGGTCTACCCATTCTTTGACATCTATCACATTTTCTGGTATAACTTTCTGTATCCTTGTGAAGTGTTGGCCAGTAATATCCTATGTTCAAAATCTTCATTGTTGTCCTCTTGGATGCAAAGTGTCCTCCACATGGTTTATTGTGACAATCATTCAAAATTTCATGTCTCATCTTCTCTCACACATCTCCTCATGACATGGTCTGGTCCAGTATAAAACAAACATCCAACAATCCAAGAGAAAGGAAAATATTTTTCAATGAGTTCCCTTTTCTCTTTTGGAGAGAAGTGAGAAGGAAATATATTTGTGACCAAGCAATTGAATATGTTAGCATACTAGGGTGTTTGTATATTGAGTGAGAATAAATTCTCATAGGAAAAGAGTCATCTATAGGTTGATTGTCTTCTGATGTAGTTAGTCTTGAAAGAAAATATGCAACAACATTGGCCTTCCCTAGCTTATCCACAATGGTTATATCAAACTCCTGCATCAACAATAACTATCTTTCCAATCTACTTGTGATCAAAGGTTTATTCATGAGAGAGATACCTAATGGTTTCATGATCAATGTGCACAAAGATTTGGTAGCTTGTTATGTAATGCCTAAATTTATTCAATGCATAGATTACTGTCAACATTTCTTTCTCTGTCACTGTATAATTGAATTTAGCTCCTTGTAAATTTTTGCTGACAAAGTAAATGAAATTTTCAACAGCTCCCTCTTTTTGTCCTAATATTTATCCTATTGCATAATCTGATGCATCAGTATGGATGTGGAAATAAAGTTCCCAATTTGGTCCTTTGAGTACAGGAGCATGAGTCAAAGCTGCCTTCAAGTCAGAAAATGCCCTATCACAAGCTTGAGTCCATTGAAATTCAACATATTTAGTGAGAAGAGTGTACAATGGTGCTGCTACCTTGCTGAAATCCTTGATAAAATGTCTAAAATATCCTGCATGACCCAAGAAATTCCTAACATCCTTCTATTTTGCAGGTGTGGGCAAATTTGTAATTACCTCAATCTTTGCAGGATCTACTTGAATTCCTTCATGGGAGATGTAGTGGCCAAGAACTACACCTTCTTGCATCATCATGAAGCACTTTTCACTATTCAAGGATAAGTTCTGATCTTCACATCTCTGTAGGATTCTCCTGATATTTTCCAATGCTTGATTAAAATCAACGCCATAAGTGGTAAAGTCATCCATATAAATTTTCATGCAATCATGAGAGATGTTTGAAAATATGCTAATGACTACCCTCTAAAAATTTATAGGTGCATTACATAAGCCAAATGGGAGCACCGAATAGGCATAGGTCCCCCATGGATAGGTAAATGTAGTCTTCTATTGGTCCTCAGGTGCAATTTGGATCTGATTGTAGCTGTTGAATTGAATCCATCTAGAAAAGAGAAGTATTGCTTTCCTGGAAGTGTATCCAAAAATTGATTAATGAAGGGTAAAGGAAAGTGATCCTTCTTGGTAGAAGAATTTAGTTCCCTATAATAATTTTTTTTTCCATTTCCCTCCTTTCTTGGGCACAATAACTAATGGAGACACCGTCTGACTATCTGAAATGGGCTAGATAAATCTTGCATCTAGTAATTTCTATAGTTCTCCTTTCACAATTTCTCTTAGTGCAAGGTTGATTCTTATTTGTGGTTGTATTACTGGGGTGCAATCATCTATGATGTAAATTATATGTGTACAAATTTTAGGATCCAAACCCTTCATATCATGATAATCCCATGCAAATGCATGTTGATGGGTTCTTAATAATTTTGCCAATAACAATTGTTGTTCCCCACTTAATTTACTATTAACATTTAGATACTTTCCCTCAGACACTTGTACTTGTGTGGTTAACTCTATCATGGTTGCTTGATTAACAATTGATATCTTCAATTCATATGGAAGCAATGTATGGTACATACCTATTGCTGCAAGAAGTTTGTGTGCACGAATACTTGTTGCAGGAAGAGTGGCTGCAGGAAGAACGTCTACAGGAACAGTGTTTGCAGGAAGAGTAGGCAGAAGTGTTCTGATTGGAGTAGAAAAATGAGAAGATGATTCTTCCTCTACTTCATAATGGTTCTAAATGATGTTAGCCAATACTTCATCCTCATCTTGGAACTACATGAAGGATCTTCTTC
>VDFB02105785.1:211335957-211484343 GCA_007258455.2 Sequoia sempervirens | reverse complement strand
TTTTTTTATTTGCATTGATTTATGTTTTATATATGTGTACAATCATTTTATAATTAGATAATACTTAATTTAAAATTTACATAGTTTCCCATGGAAAAATTTGATGGAACAAATTATATAAGTTGTATATAAGTGTATATAAGATTCTTGAACTTAAGAATTCCATGAAACAAATATAAGTTGTATATAATTGTAATTTGGGCAAAATGATTTTAGAAAACTTCACTACGTTTCAAATAAGGATTGAAAGCATACATGTGGGTTTACATGCAGCAAAAAAAAGTGAGAGATGATGCTATCAAAGATTCTTGAACTTAAGAATTTTCCACGGAACAAATATGTACATATAATTGTAATTTAGGCAAAATGATTTTTAAAAAATTCACTACGTTTCAAATAAGGATTGAAAGCATATATATGGGTTTACATGCAACCAAAAAAAGTGAGAGATGATGCTATCAAAGGTTCTTGAACTTAAAATTTTTTCATGGAACAAATATGTACATATAATTGTAATTTACACAAAATGATTTACAACTATGTACAAGTTACTATAAGTTCTCATTTGAACATGTATAGGGTTACAAGTGAACTTGAAAACCATGGATATAATCTAAGTCAAAGATTCCGGTTCAGCCCGCTCTTCAATAACTTGTAGAATTTTTTGATGATCATCACTATCTAGTCTCCATTTTCAGCCAATGCATGTGGAACCGCATGAAGATGTAGAGTGGTAAAGTAAATTTATTAAGTGACTATATTGATATACCTTTTTATTAGGTTGATAGTCAACAAAATGAATCCCATGTTGAAAAAATTTCACTTGTTTTAGATATATCCCTTGCACTACAACAAAACTCGCATGGTAAACATGAACCTGAGGTAAGACATGTGAACGTAGTAACATTTTCGCTCAAGGTTTGTACAATATATATTTAATGTTTATAATGTAATGTGCACATGTGAATACAATGTATATAAAAATTTTAAATTCAAACTCACCATGGGAAATGACATTCCATCACTTGTTTCAGTTCCGTTAGCTTATTCCCTCTCTCTCTCGGTAAGTAACACAATAAATAATAGCTAACACCTTCGATGTTTCCCAAGCCTACTATGACCGCAAAAACATCTCCGTGACACCAAATTTACACAAAAAAAATCTTAAAAAATTAGAAATGTCTCTAGATTGTAAAGATCATTATATATATATATGTGTGTGTGTGTGTGCATGTATGTATGTATATATAATATTTAAATTATTGAAAACTTACACATGTACCTTTTCTAACCAATCCCAAAATATGGTCATAATCAATTGAAATCAAAGGAATGTCTTCAAATCTTTCTTCCTCGTTTTCATCATATGTTTCTAAAACAACTAGTGGCACCGTATCCCATTTACCAACATATCCAAGTTCTTGATTGTGCATGCATAATCAAGTTTCTAATGACTCTCAAGTAAAAAACAAGAGTAATCCCTTGTGTCTAATAACCATCCATGGCAACTATCTGAACTCCTAACACAATGCAAAGATCTTGTTTTTTCTACCCTCTTGCATCCATGCATCGATCTTCTATCCACACCTAAATACATATGTACAACAAAAAACTTATGTGAACAAATATATATATATATATATATATTTACTAAATTTAAATAAATTCAAATTTTTGATTTAATGTAATTTATACATACCCAATATCTCCCAAAACACTCTATGGGGAATGTGGTGGTTTGTTCTTGAAGATGTGTCAACCACATTTGATGCAAAGTGTTTCTTGCACCATTCAAAAACATCATGTGCATTTTCTAGATGATCTTTTGGATAACTCATTTGATGCTTTCTTAAAGCTCGTTTGATGCAAGCTCCTGCTCCATCATGCTCACCCTTTCCATGCCCACTCTCCAAAACTCAAACATGTGGTATTTTGTAGATTTTATGATATCTACAAAGTGCATAGAATAGCCATGAAGATTTGAATTGTGCCGCACATCCATCTGGCCATACAAAATGATTTTCAAATTTTACACCCCTGTTTCTCAAATTCTCAAAAAATATTGTAAAGCAATGTTGGACAAAAAATGTGTCATGCTCTTTATCATCACTACTATAAAAGTGATTCTTTTTTAATGACTCATTCTTCATCTGTACTCTCAACACCATCTAATTTTGATTGTGCATGTCGATAACACACATGAACCATAATAGTGATCTGATTTGAAAAGTAATACTCTGATTGAATCTCCTTTTGATGTACAAAGGAGTAATTTTTTGCAAAGTCAACTATCGATAGGAACTTGACATTCCAATGGGAGCATCTCAATGTTTGAATTGTTGTGTTTAAGCATTTAGTATGAATGTTGTATACACGATTTCACTCAAAAATCTTCCATAAATTTCTTTCCAATGGAATCTCCTCTTCTACATAGTTCAACCTTGTGGATTCTTTCCCAAAATTTGTTTTGCAACTTTACATACTTCTACCTGTGTCAGTAAAATATGTGAATAACTAATAAACCACACTTGATCAATGAAACATTACATCAAAGAGAATCCAAATAACTTGATCCATGAGAAATTGAAACAAATAAACTCTCTAAAAATAGTACTTACCTCTTGCAATTTACTGTCTTTGTTAGGTCAAGATCCTCAATTCTTGGAAGGAAATTTAGCCAAATTTCCACATGTCTCACAAATCTTTCTATGTAGTTTATTTGAGGTCCATTTTCATGATCACATTAATATAGACTTCATGAACAAATCCTAATGCCATGAGGTGCATTTTGAAACCCACATCTTTCTTCTCTCATCTTTCGAAACACCTGATAGTAGGGATCAAATTCAATATGATAACGACAACAAGAAGTTTCAAAAAAATTGTTTATCTTCACATAATATGGCTTTAACCATTGAAAAATTGTTTTCCAAATCTTTATATGAGGATATGCATTACAAAAGTTCATATACATCTCAAATTGTGTTATGTCTAGCCAATGTTTGATATGATTTTCATAAATACTAGGTCCAATCCTATGTCTCATAACATCTCTAGTATTTGATGATGGATGAGTCTAATTATGCCAAAAACCTGAGACCAAGTTCCTAACAACATCTTCAATCCTGTTAGAATGGGGAGATCTACACATAATTTCCCAATTTCCTTCTAAACTCTCATCCAAAAACTTTCTCGTTTTCTCATATTTTATCAATGTGGTTCTACTATAACCAATTTCAGTTGAAAGTTCATACATTTTTCTTTTTCTTGCTATATCTTGATGTACAATAGATGTCAACATCACCCTTCTTGTAGTGGCCTTATCCACTGATCGAGATCCTTTCCTAATGGAATCTAAACCCTTTTTAACATTTTGAACAATATCCTTTTGTAATCCCATGTGTTTCTTCTTATTTGATGTCGAATGTACACCCAACAATTGTAATGACTCTTTGAGCTCATCACAAAGAAGTAAATGTGATAACAATTGGGTTTTTTCAAGTGTATCAAGATGATTGAAATGATGATCGATCATTCCATTTATAGATTTAGTGATTGACCTCTTTCTCTTATTATAAGGCTAGTTGGCATAATATTTCAGTTTCTCCATATCCATTTCAAGTAAATGATCTAAATTTCTATGAGAAATTTGTTTCCTCACCTTCTTGGCTAGTTTTATATGTTCATCCATACTAGTAGGAGGAAGTGATCCTGACCCCTCTCCAACATGCACTATTTGAACTTGTGCCTCCTCCCTATCTTCAAGGACCATGCATTCTTGAGTGGATTTATTTGATCCAATGTCTAGATTTGGCTCAACTTGAGCATGAAAACTTCCTATTTGTTGAGCCCTTCCTACATGTCACAAAATATTTTGAAAAAAAAAGTGAGAGATGATGTTATATAAGTGAAGTTTATGTATGCAAGCAAACAAACTGATAAAACATGATGCTATAAGTGAGAGAATTTTTTGCTAGTTTTATATGCTCATCCATACCAGTAGAAGGAAGTGATCTTTACCACTCTCCAACAAGCATTGTTTGAACTTGGGTCTCCTCCCTAACTTCAAGGTCCATGTGTTCTTCAACGGATTCGTTTGATCCAATATCTAGATTTGGCTCGACTCCATCTTGAGGAATCCCTAGAGCATAAAACATAAAAATAATTTGAGAACATTAAAGTGATGAAAATAAAAGACCAAAGACACAAAACAACTGCATGCACATGTATAAAAACAAATCCATAAATTCATAGCCAAGGATAGGATACACATAGGTCAAATTCCATGCCAAGCATCAAAGTTTGAGGATTATGCATACAAGTGACTTAGAACTTTTAGGTTAGTGATATAGCAAAGGAAACCCTTAGAGTATAACAAGGTGATCCAAAGAACCCCAACAAAATAGGGCTATAAGATGTTTCAAGGTTTCAAATAAATTTCCAATATGTGCTAAGATGAAAAAATTTAAAAATTTATGGGACATAAAACACAACCCAAATAATCAACTAAAACCAAACACAAATATTGAAACAAAAAGAATTGGCTTAAGGAATTGGAGTCAAGGATCAAATAAACATTGCAACTTGCATGACCAAGATGACTTGAGGACATTTAATAGTATTTATAGTCATTCAAGAGCAATGATGGTTGGAAACCTGCAAAAAAAATGTGTGTTAAGACATAATTTAAAGAATAATCTATCATATATAACTATTATTCCTTGGCACCATATAGCTTGAGTTAGAATTGGGCATTTATTAAAATATTTAAAAAATATTTTTAAGGAACTATTGATCATTAGGTTAAATTCAATGGGAGTTTAGAAAAATATTAAGCTAATTAAATGTTGCAATGTAGATTGGATAGGGGATATTGATCACCAAATATCAACATTAGAATGCTACTTCATTGTACATGAAAGTGTAGTTTCATGAATAATTAAGAAAAAATAATGGTTTCTTTCAAAGTGCAAAGTTAGAATATATAGGAATTTGAAAAGCCATAAAATAATTAATGTGGTTGAAAATTTTATGAAAATCAAAGTTGCATAGTGAGGGACACAAAATTTAAGGTTTCATTGGAGAACTAAGCATGTATTGAAGTACACTATCATTTTCTTCATGAACAAAGTAAAGAGAAAATTGTGTAGATGCAATACTCAACAATGATAATGTGATGACAAAAACATTAAACAAAGGTATTGGTAAAAGATAAGTGTAAGGTTTGTAGGGAAGGATTTAATGTACAATATTTTAGTTTAAGAGCACATTTTAAGTTGGGGTATTGTAAGTTGAAAAATGGTCATACATTAAACATTTCTAATTTTAATAAGAAAGCCAATGCAAAATGTATGCACATACAAATTTATGTTTAGGTGTACTAACCAAATTATTGGGTGGATTAATGCACAAATTATGGATTTCATCCCATCAAATGAATACTCGTGTTTTTTCAAAGTAAAAGTCCTAAACACACACTTGAGAGTGAGAGAGAGAGAAGAAACAAGCATGTACCTTGTTTCTTTCTATGATAATTTTCCAAGTTTTGTTCACGCCTCTTATGTTCTTCTTCTTTTGACAATTTTCATTGAGACACATTTTTTCTTTTTCTTTGTTGTCCCATTTTCTTCTTCAAGTTAAAGAGGACTCAAAACAAGTCCTCTACCAACTTAGTTAAATTATCCTCCAAATTTTGCCTTGATTGATAAAATGAAAAGTTGTCGAGCTCCAATATTTGCCTCCTTGATAAATGTGCAAAAACTTCTTCTCCAAAATCTGCGCTCCAAGTTATATAAATGACAATTAATCTTGCAATTTGATATCCAGAATAATGAAAATAAGCTTCTATTTATATAAATATCCAAGATGGGAAAAAAATTATTCTAGTGTACATGGAATAACTAGATCCTAGTTTAGGGCGGGGCCCTAGCTCTGGCTAAGTAATTCAAGGCGTTCGCTGGTCAATGAAGTTCTAGTCTCCCTCATTCCGTGGTACCGGAGGGCGTGTCACACCAGCGCTGCCGGTCACATTAAAAAGTTTACCAGGCAAACTATAGTTTATATGGGGTCGTGCTACCCGATTCCTACAATCTAAAAAAAAAAAAAAAACTAGATCCTAGTTTAAATGAATCAAGTAGTAAACAAACAAATTATTTCATTGTGGAGTTTGTTGTTATTTAATTCATAGGTATGTACAACATATCTAGTAGTTTTAGAATTTTGTTAAAGTGTCAAAAAATGTATATCGTAGGTATAATTTGAATTGAATTTCTAATTAAATTTGAATTGAATTTCAAGCTAGTTGGTCAAAATGTATAATAGAGGTATAATTTGAATTAAATTTTCTTTAATTATATTTGAATTGAATTTCAAGTTACTTGTCAAAACGATAATAGTTCGGGATATAATTTGAATTGAATTTCGTTACTATTAAAAAAGATTATATCTTATTCTCAACTCAATGGTTCATGTTGCTTGCTATTTTTTTTAAATATTTATTGTGATCAACATGAATGAACTTAATTATAAAGTGGCATTGATTTCCCTAAAATTCTACCAGAGATCAAAATGTATATTGAATATAAGGAAATGTAAGTTGTAAGAGATCATAAACAAGAAAACATATGATGTATATTGAATATTTAAAGAAAATGCATATACATATTATGTGTAAACATGTTTAAACCATAAGCAAACACATGTACATACATGTAAAGGGATTCAATACATATAAACATAACACATATTATAAGCAAAGAGGAAAATGTATGTATATATCATATAAGAAAATATATGCACATATCATATAAGCAAAATGTAAATTAAATATCATCAAATGTCAAATACTAAAGATCAACAAATTAGAAAATGTATGTATATCATATAAGAAAATGTAAGTTAGAGATCATCAAATCTCAAATACTAAATATCATCATATAATCAAATACATGTGGTAAAGATCATAAATCTAGTGTGTATGGCCTAATATGAATGTCTACTCCTATTCGAATAGCCATCTGAATGAGAACGGTCTTGCTCTGATGGATGTGTTGAGCCCTACAAATAAAATTGTGTACAAGATGTGTTAAATACATATAATTTATATTAAATAAATTTTATGAAAGTTATTTTTAAATGAACTTTTATTTTTAAATATCAATCTAGATCTATGCATACATAAATATTGCATGTACCTATACACATGTGATTATATAAAAATGTAAAACTCACATGTCCATTGGCAGTAGATTCATCCACAAAGTCATTTCAATCATGCACATGATCTAGACCAAGGCTAGGAGTGATATGAGGTATGTCCACCTGTAACAATATATATACATATATATATATCAACTTACATGAATATCTAGTTTTTTAAAAAAATTAAAAATAATGAAAAAAGAATTGAAACATGCTCATGCACACATACATGCACATCATTTGATATCAGATGACCTAAGTCCTTTGAAATGGTCGCCTCCACCATATCCACCAAATGGTCAAGCAATGAATCAACATCTGCATCCATCTGATCTATCCCATGTCATGCCAAAAATGATGAATGTAGACGACTATGAAGGTGAGATGGCATCGGTGATGATGAACCAAAACTAATCAACATATCAGTAAAACCCATAGTATGTGTAGCTGTTGAATGAATTATAAGTGGATCCTGATGCACACTAGTGCTCGACTGAGAGTGATGGGATCATGGAATTGAATGACCTCTACATCTCAAATGATCTCTAACATGCTCTATATCAATCCCATTGTCTGATGCAATGTGGGCATATGCCTCCAACAGGTCCTCAGCCAAACAATGCAGAGTCATGCATGCCATATCTCTTGTAAGTGCATCAAGTTGTGTAGGAGTAGGGATGTCAACCACTATAAAAGGATCCATGGTGGTCCATTGTGCTGAAAATGATGTGGATCAGGTATTTCTAGACATCAAATACTGACCTACACGATCATCAGATATCCTAGTGGTGGCAGCCACAATGTCACCTACAATGTCAATTGCTTCCTTTTTGGAAGCAACGACAACCTCATCTGCTATGGGGGCTAGAGTTGGGGTGAGAGTAGGATACCTCTCACCAACCAATACCCTAAACACTAGGGGTATTCTATCTGCTTGATGATAGGTGGGCCTATCAGCAATCCTACCACTTCCCTAACCAGCATATGGTGGAATGTCCGTAGTTAACTTGAGGCCCAAATGGACTCCTCAAAGATACAACCAAGCATAAAAAATACAATGGAATCGGTCATTTTTGGGTATGTACATGTGTTGCAAGAAATCATGGTAGATCAATGAGGCCATAGCATGATCAACATCTAGTGACCTCGGGTATCTCCCTAACCTTACTATTATTTTGATAAAATGGAAAACAAGTGGCTTTTATCATTTCTTTGGTGACACTATCTTGTATTTGTTTAAGGGAAACATCACCATGTACTTCTTCCCGCATGCGGGAAAGAATAGCAGTCAATCTGTCTGGGGAATATGCACTAACCCTCTCAAGTTCATCTTTTAGTTTTTCTAGACTATGCAATATTAACATGCATGGTTCACTATATATCCGGCTTGCACTCACAATAAGGCTTAATGAATCTCAATTTTTAATCTCATTACTAGTATTTGCAAAACAAAGACCTAGCATTAGGTGGAACATAATCTGCATTTTCCATGTTATATATATATATATATATACAGCATAACCTAAAAAGAGCAATGAGACTTTGGTAAATAATATATCTAGATAAAGGGAATACAAATCTAAAATAGCTAATAATTCATCTACTCATCAATAATATTTTCATACCATTAACAATTTAGTTGAATTGAAGACAACTATAATCTATAACATAGCATCCTTAAATGGTTCAAATTTCTTAAATGAAACGATGAAAGAAAGAATAATAATACAGCGATTTAGTATAAAATATTTGAAATAATTGAAGATAAAAAATATTTAATCTAATATTTTTTAGCATAAATGAACTCGCTAAATAGAGCCATGTAAGGAAAAAAAGTTCTATTGCCTCTCATTGAACCTTAAATTTATCTAGAAGTTAAGATATGTCTAAAATTAAGAATTCACACTAGAATATCAATATTCCATAAGAATCTCATAAAGAGGATGAATTTAATGGAAGATAATATAAAATCCTCCATATGAGGATGAATTTTATCATTACAATATGAGTGAATCATCTCAATTATATAGCCAAGAACATCAAAAAGTTATAGATTGGAAAGCAAAATAATCAGACATTTATCATATTTTTATATGTATAAAGTTTAGATACCATCAAACCATTTAAACTTATAGATTGCATAAAGCTATAAATTGAATTGTTAAAACTAATTTATTAAGAATCAAATCTAATAAAGTTTGACTTCATACTGCATACGTTTTATAAATATCTCACTAATCCAACCATACATTTTACATATGTTTAAAAATATATAATTGTTATGCCCATAATTTTTCACTATATCTTGATGTGGATCTTCTTCAACTAGATCAATTAAAAATTATTTGTAATGTTGGAGGAAAATGGATTTAATATCATTAAAGTTGTCATGGAACTACCTCTCTTGATCAATGATACATATTATCCACTCTCGAGAATGTAAATATGTTCGAGATAACTAAAAAATAATTTGTATCCCTTATATCCTTTCATCCAATGTAGCCTATCTCTTAATTGAGATCCTCTACCACAATTAAGTTCAAATCTTCTAAGTTTTATTTCAACGAAAGCAACCACTCATTGTAGAAAATTTATTAGTAAGTGCTAAAGCCAAAACAAGTTTTTTTTTTCTATTTGGATCCATATTTTTTTTCCATTCTAGATCTCTTTCTAGCCATATTCTTATTGTAAGATCATAGGAAGGTAGTGCAATAGATTTAATCACATCATTCCACAATTGTATCCACTTACCATTTTGATGAGGTCTAGGAACATCAACCAAAGGGATATTAGGGAAGCAAGGTGATCAATTTGATTGAGGTGGGAAGTGTTGAGCTTGAAGGATAGATTATTATGTATGAGGAATAAGAAGTTTGAAAAGTTTAAAGAATTGGGAGGTGATATGTGAGATAGGTTTAATAGAATCTACTTAAATAAGGGTGTTTTGTGGAGAGGGAACAATGCAAAGAGAAATAACTAAGTTTTAATCTATCAATACAACTAAGTTTCTCTTAGTTCACCATCTCTTTAGTTGGTCCAAGTGAACTAGTGATCAGTATAAGAATAGTTTTTGTCTAAAATGGGATCTAAACCCCTCATGGTATTTCTAGTTAGGATGTAGGAATTCAATTATTTTTTAGAGAGTTTATGAGAACTAAACCAACTTGTATCTTGGTTTTTCACTATATCATATTCACCTCCTTGTAGCCATTTAGTCATAGGGAGGGGCATAAAAACTTACCCCGGCTAATTTGTGAATCCTTGAGATGAGGAGTCATTAGGCATACAATAAATAAAAAATGAATAGGTATTCCTTTGGATTAGTGTAAGCATTGGGTGCTATCATATATTAGTGGCTCATAAATTTTTGAGAGTGAGAACGACGCTGAACATATTTTTAGAAAATATAATGATTTAAGCCTTAAAAAGTTCCATTTTAAGGATTCCAATTGAAGAGGGCTTGATCAAATCACCTTAGATCAAACCCCCTTGGATAGAACCTCGCTAGTTTTAAACCATACCTATAAATGCGTCCCCTTTACACCTATCAAAATGCTGATAAAAAATCACTTTTGATTTAGATTTTGGGGGATCAAATGAATTCATTTAAAATTTATTTCAAATGATTATGGTATTCCTTAGAACAAACTATCCAATGAATATAATTTTAATATGTTTTGGTTTTGTTATGTATTTATTTTTTAAGTTTTATTAAACATAAGTTTTTCATCGAAAAGGAATTTCTTTGTTCTTCACATGTGGAAAAATAGAATATTATCAAAAAAATATATATATATATGAGTGCACCAGATATTGAAGTGCTTGATCCAATAAAAAATAAAATAAAATTTTGACATATACAAAAAAGGTTACGATTATACAGTCGCATCGGTCTCCAATTGTAATTTGTTTGACTTTGAAACTTGATTAAGGAAAAAATATTCAATAAAAACTATCTAACCAAGTGGAAACACTAGATATCAGTTACAAATCTAAATTTAAAATAATTATAATTTATTCCTCTCAGGGAAAAGCCATGCTATAATGGTAAGGCACTTTTAAAATGTTGTTTTTTCTAAAAAAATCTATTTTCGTGGGAGATGGAAAAGAAGTGCAATTTGATTCCAAAAATTTTGAAAAAAAATATTTTGTAGAATCTACAGACAAAAATTTGATGAGACTCTATTTTGCACCATCTTTAAATTCCTCACAGTTTAGCCGCTATAGGTGTCTGAATGTGAAGATTTAGTTAAAAATAATAATTTTAGTGTCCAGTTTGGCCAAAAATTGTAAACCACTATTATGGGATCACCCCACTAAGTACAATTTTTGTTGGGATCCACTCCTCAATAGATGATAAACTTAGCCAAGTATTGGGAAAGGTGGGTCAACCTTGCATCCTAATATTTTGATTTATTATTTTGTCTTCATATTAGGAAATGAGGCATCTCACTTTATGTTGGTAGTTATTTTTCATTTGTTGAATGCTTCAAGGGAGGTGTCTAAGATGTTCTAAATGCATATAATATTATTATAGCTTTATAAGATGAAACCCTCTTATGACATATTCTTATGACATTTAAGAGCATGACTATAGAATATTTACAGAAAGTATTGACCAACATTATGAAAAATCATAAGAAATATTTTAAGAAATAAAACTGTGTCAAGGAAAAAGATGTGGACATTTACAAGAACTTTTTTTAAGCAAAAGTAGGAGACCACTTATAATTTTATTTATATATAATATTTTACATATATCTGATTCAGCGTAACATACTGGCGGGAAAGAACCAAGCAAGAAAACCCCCTTGCAGTCCGAAAGTAACAAATTTTACAAAATATCAAAAAGACCAGTGAGTTCCTAGTACAAATGACCAATTGTCTGATTACAATGTTACAAAAGCACATTGGTTGAATACATCAGTACATATGTGCATTCTCTTATTCACCCAAAATACCCAAAAGAAGATATCATACTAGATATACCCGTGACCTGAATACATAACACAGTGGAGATTACAAAACCTTACTAAACATAAGACTGATAAGCTAGGAAGCCACTTTCAAAAAGATGCAGATTTTCCACCAACATGCTGAAAGCCATTAACCGAGCTTTCTTTTGTTTCCACTCATTTACCTTTGTGTTGGAAATCATGCTCAAATAAAGGTTTGATTTGTTAATATTAGACACATAACGATAACAAAATTTATTTTTGGATGAAGATGGAAGTTGCAAATCATGAATGCAAACATGACTTCTCAAGAAAGAAATGGCATGATATTTTCTTTTTAAATCATCAATCTCCTCCATGGAAATGGTAGATCTATATCTGTTTAGAACTTGGTAGATATGTGAAGAAGTGTCATGCATTGTGGATAATAATATTCCTTGGAATGTGAACATAGGTCTCTTCTTATGAAACAAAACCTTCTTTGAATAATTAACATTAGAAATTAATACAGTTTGGAGAGCATATTGTTTAATCACACTAGAAACCAACAATAGAAGATTGAGAGTCTCAACTAAGAATTCCACCTTATAGATAACATTCATACTAGAAGCCAACAACTAAAGACCAAATTTCATAAATAAAGTTCATGTGTTATATATCATGCCTTTGAGGGGTCCATAAGTACCATGAGCCTTTTGAAATCCTTTTCCATCTAAATGCATCCATTCCAAGACCATTGGGAGGTGGGTATACAATATGAGCCAAGTATTAATTTCTAATGTTAATTATTGAAAGAAGGTATATAAATTATTCGAGCATCTTAATTCTCATATAGAGTTACATCTTAGTCAATTTATCAATGTATGAGTTCCATATATTTGTAAATTTTTCTTAATATAAAAACATATTTTATTTCATTAAAATTAACCTATCTATTCCATGTTACAAAGGATGCTCTTATTTTAAATTATAAATATATAATTCAAAATTAATAAGTAATTTTCAAGATAGAGTACACACAATTTCTTTAGTTAAAATAAAATAATATTCTTATTTCCATGTGAGAGTTATGTAGAATGGTAGTTTCATGTCTCAAAAATATTTCTTTCATATATACTAAATTTTTATCATTACATTATGAGTGAATCATCTCAATTATACATCCAAGCACATCAAAAATTTATAGAGTAGAAAGAAAAATAATCACACATTTATCATATTTTTGTAAGGTGTTCGAAAAGACTAAAAGTTTCCCTAGAAAGACCTAATTAAGGAATAAAAAAAGTGGAAAGTGTCTACCTCATTGTATGTTGACCTTTCCCATATAAAAAGATCATGGAAATGCTAAATGATTTGATATAAGAATTTTTAAGAATGAAGGCACAAAATTCATAACACTAATCCTAAAAGCAACAAGAAAGGTAATGAATAAAATCTTCCTATTTATTTTGAAAGAAACTTTAAAAGGTTCTAAATCCCCTTCATACCCCTTTATAAATGAAGATAAAATAAATAAGTTACCAAATATTTCTTAGAGTTTAAGGTGGTGATTTTAATATGATTTGAGAATAAATAAGATAAATTAGATGAAATCAAGTTTTGTTGTAAAGGTGATGAATTTTGGGGGAATAAGATGAAAATAATTTTGAACCTAGTTGACTCATTAAATGGCAATAAGATAGATTTTAAAGGGGCTTTATTTAAAATATGTAATAGTTAGATATGTACTAATACATTATATTCTCTATTAGATAGTTATTTCTTCCATAAACATTTCTTACAATCTTATAATTTATTAATAATAGTGATGTGTGCATCCCTAGACACTCTTTGATAACCACACTATTAATTTTTCTAGTTTTACTAGAGGATACTCTAATTGAAAAGCATGTAAAGAGGAAGGGTTAGTTAACCTTGATATTAATGCAATGAAAGGTGGGATTATCTTGATTGTATCAAAGTTATCTTAAAGATATATTGAAGGTTTTTCTTCTATGCCTAAACACATTTAGTGAAATATAATGAATATGTGTTATCCTAGAAAAATATGTATAGCATTAAGGATAAAATTTAGACTTTAATTTGAAAGAAAATGTCAAATATTTAGAATAAAAATGGTGGGGATAGAATACAAACTTCAAGAATCTCCTTGTAATAATTAATTGCAATAATAAATGATTAAAACTAAACACGAATGGATATGTCACCAATAATTTTTAGATAAAAGGACTAAAATTAGAGCCAAGATATCTTAGTTCAAGTATCAAGATAAAGGTATCAAATTCTTATTCAATGTAAACATAGCCGAGTTTGATAGATAAAAAGATGGCCCCATTAATACTAGGGGAGCATTGTCTAATGAGATTAAGTTGACACTATTCAATTTTTAGAAGTTAGAATCCTAACATTTATATGAGGCTTGTAAAATAGAACCTTATTAGGAAGAGTAGGAGAGGAGAAATGAACCCATAATAATTATACTTATACAAATAAAAATAATAATAATGTTTAACCATTTCAAAATGTTAAATTTGTTTCACTATGGTGATCAATACCTAATTTGTACAAGGAGGCCACAATTTATAGGGAAATGAAGACTACATAAGAGGAGAATTTATTAACATAGTATCATGGTTGTAGTTGTTTCTTTAGCATTAACTATTTTCTCTTTTTCCTTTTTTTGTTGAATATTTTATTTGATCTCTTAAAACTTATCAATGGTACTTGATCTTCATAATGATTATTTTTTTCTTTTTCAATTATTATCATCTTAGAAGGAATACCATTTGAATTTAGAGCAGGGAGAAATGTATTTTTCTTTTAAAGTAATTAAAATATTATATTTATTTGATGGTTCCTTCTTAACCTCTTCCACTCCTTGGAAAAAATTATCCACCACTTGAATCTCCTTATATTAATCAATTACTTATATGATTTATGTATGTGTTTTTAGTGATTTACTCTTTATCCTTTCAATTTATTCATGATATACTTTAATATAGTTATAACAAGTATATAATAGTTTTTCATAATTGGATATGCCTTAAGAAACTCTTTAAGCATGAAATTATTTGATGAGGGAAGATATAAATTAAGGTTATTCTTTCTTACTTACCTCATGCTCATCCATATTTTTGTCCATAAATATCTCAAATCAAATTGGATTTTGCAAAGAGGATAGCTATATTTTAAATATTTGCTCTTAGTCAAAGTCATTTATTTCTTTGTACAAATTTAAAATTGATTTATGTAATTTAATTTTTAATAGTTTTAACATGGATATATGAAGAATAGTTTTAAATATATATATATAGCAAAGTGGACATATTTTTATATTTTCCTAATACTAGAAAATTTAATAATACCTTCATTCCTTCTAATCCTAATAGAACTATTTTATTATACATTTCATTCAAACAATCTAGTTTCTTTCCTCTAAATTTATTCTTCGATTCATACATTTAGTTCACCAACCATTTTTGGAGTAATGTCATAAGACTCAAAGGAAAAATATGAACAATTTTATCCAAGTTTCCATTGTATGCACCCTAAACTTTATATCATGAACTGTTTGATATAATTTCTCAAATAAATTTGTTAATGAACTGTTTGATATAATGCCTCAAATAAATTTCCAATAGTGTTTTTGATATAATGCCTCAAATAAATTTGTTAATGAACTGTTGGATATAGGGTGTATATAATGGAAACACTATTTCTATCATACTCCATCAAAAATTACCATGAACTGTTTGATATAATGCCTCAAATAAATTTGTTAATGAATTGTTTGATATAGGGTGCATACAATGGAAACACTATTTCTATCATACTCCATCAAAAATTAACATGAACTATTTGATATAATGTCTCAAATAAATTTTTTAATGAACTATTTGATATAATGCCTCAAATAAATTGGAGGTGCCTGGGTAGAAATGTATGCAAAATGTGGAAGCATAGACAGGGCATGCTAATTTTTTGACAGAGTAGAAATGTATCATAGAAATAGTGTACATTGAAAAGGCTTTAGAAACTTTCAAAAAAATGTAGTTTCAACTCAACAAATTTGAAAAATTTCGCATTTAGGATTTAGAAATTTAACAAACAAATGCATTTTGAAGTCTATGAAATTCGAATTTGACAAACCTAGAAGTTGGGTTGATGAACTGTGGAGAGATGAAGTCGAGTTTTCCATTGTTTACTATTCACATTCATTGTTCTCTGTTCACCGTGCACACAGAGCACAAGGAAAGCAGAAAAAATCAAAAAATGACAGTGACATGTTCAATTTTTTTGTCTTATTTGAGGGGGTTCAGTCGAACCCATGTTTGACCGAACCCCTTAAAATATTAATTTTTTTGTTTATTTTTTGGGGGTTCGGCCGAACCATTGAGTTCGACTGAACCCTTTGAGTTTGTGGAAAAGGAAGAAAAATGAAATTTCCTTCCTCATAAAATTTGTAAACCAATATTGTGGTTTGGCCCTATCACACTAGAAGATGCTTTATGATCACCCAAAGAGTCCATACCATTGCTATCCAAAGCACTAACATGAATTGTGCTAGCCTCTAATGTAGGTGCCTCTTATGAAACCTCTTGCAAGGATGATGTAGACAAATCATTACCCAAGGCTGTCCTAATGCCTTCTTGATTCAAATCAGCATGTCTATCTAATTCATCATATAATTTTTTGCATACCTCATTGGAACTTGAAGACACCCAATCATTCTCATGAAGAGTTGTATCAACCATATGTGAAGATTCTCTAAACAATTCATAAGCTATAGTGTGATATTCCTTCCTTGCATGCCCAGTCTTGTGGTAAAGATTCGGGTGCATGTCCATGTAGTTCTTGAAAGGAAAATTCTCCTTAACATGTTGAGGAAGAATGCTATACTCCTCAAATATACTAATCACCACCGCTTCTTTGTTTTGTAGTTTTGGGATTTTTCTAGTAGAAAGTGAGGATGATCCTTTAGAGAGTCCCAACCTTGAAAGTGAATCATTTAAACGCTGCAATTTTTGTATGGTCTTGTATTGTGTTTGCTCAATTTCCTTCCATGCATGTTTATTGTCAAACAACTTTTCCATGATGACCTTTTTCGCTGTCCCAACTGAAAACCAAATCCAAACTGACTTGTGCACAACTGATTTCACCCAACAAGTTGGCAGGATTGTGGCTCTGATACCACTAAAGTATCCCTACTAAATCTAACCCAAAAATTCATTTTTTAGAGTGTTGACATTTTTTCAAATAGTTGTTGTGCAAACTCATGAATTCAGATTTTCTAACTGTTGTTCTGATTTTTTGAGTTTTGTTCGATTGCTTTTGATGTTTGGTTGAGTGTTTTCAATGCCAATAATATAAAGGAAATGCATAGAACTAATATATAAATGATTACACAACATAAATTGATAAACCCACTTCCATTTATGTCATTAAATTAAAGATATAAGGTCTGATTAAAATGACAGTTATGTCTGATATGAAAATTATCAGACTGTAACAACTCTATTAAACCCAATACAAATGAAAAATGTGAATACCCAATATGCCAATAACATACCTGTTCTATGCCAGCATGAAAATAAAATGTATGAAGGTTGATATGAGCATGATAACAATGGTAGAAGACTAAAATAGAATATGAAATATGCAGCTATAGGTCTAATTATTGTTATGGAAGTACCCATATGAAATTGGTTGCCAAAATAGTGCAGCCAACAAGTAGAATGCAAATATGTGATAGTATTGGCCTGGTTGAGACTTGATCTATCAATGGTTGCACCTGATCTAAAGAAATATGTTGATAGAATGTTGGTACAAACTCGGATCTATAAAATATATGCATGAAACTCATCCAGTAAATCCCAAATGAAGACCCAAGGTAGGCCCTCCCCAAAGGTGAACTAGGTTCTCATCCAATCCACAATAGCCTTTGAGAGTTTAGGTTCCTAGAAGGCTAAAGCAATGTTGAAACCCTTCTCCAGACCTCAAACCTGCAAAGTGTTTTGTAAAGATGGGAGTAGAATGCTCAAAAAGGAGACCAATAGATTGATTTATAACCTCTCATGGACTCTTTTAATAAAAGTCAATAAAATAATTTTTGTGAGGATCTTTCCTCATCCAAATAAAAGGGACACTTTTTAAAAACAACTTGAGTTGCTAGGATGGGGGCACTTTTCACTATTCACCTTATGATTTTTAGTTACTATTCACCTTTTACTATTCCATTAAAGCAGACCTTAAAATTTCCACTTTAACCCTAGATTCATCAACTAAACTCCAAACTGAAAGGCTCATAAGGCTCCCAGCTAAACTCCATAGCCCTCGGTTGGGTCCCCTAACCATTTTGTTGACCTACGGGAACCCTAATAGTAATCCAACCTCTGCTAGTCTGAGCTACCTAAGGAAGGGATATTACAGATACTCTATCAAATCAGCAATGTTGAACATAGGAGAAATGTTTATTCCACTAGGAAACTCTACCTCATAAGCATTTCCTGAATCATGCTTCTTCAGGATCTTGCATGGTCCAAACTTCTTCATCTTTAACTTGTTGTATGTACCAACTGGAAACCTTTCCTTTCATAAATGAAACATGAATTCATCTCCTACCTGGAACTCCTTATACCTCCTTTTCTGATCTTCCTAAGCCTTATATTGTGATTTAATTTTATTGATATGTTTCTTCACCTCTTCATGCAAATTCTTCAAGTGTTCAACAAAATCTTCAGCCTTAGCACTACTCTTCTCCCCCTTATCCATCTTTCTCAATTTAGAAGCAGTTCTTGGACTACTCCCATATACAATTTGGAATGGTGATTTACCAATGCTCTTATTGACAAAATTGTTGTAAGAAAATTTTTCCTATGGTACAATCAAATCCCATCCCTTGGACTTATCTCCAACTAAGCATCTTAGTAGGTTTCCCAAACTCCTATTCACCACCTTTGTTAGCCCATCAGTTTGTGGATGGTGTGAAGAACTAAGCTTCAAATTTTTCTTCAACTTCTTCCATAATGTCCTCTAGAAATAACCAACAAACTTGGTATCTCTGTCTAAGACTATACTCTTTGGTAGACCATGCAATCTCACCACCTCTCTAAAAAACAACTCTGCAACATGAACAACATCACTGGTCTTATGACACATAATGAAATATGCCATCTTTGAAAATCTATCCACCACCACAAAAATAAAATCATGCCCTCTCTATGTCCTTGGCAAGCCAAGAATAAAATCCATGCTAATATCCTCCCATGGCCTCTCAGGTACGGGTAATGGTTGATACAATCTAGTATTTTGACTTGTTCCTTTCACCATCTAACATACTTTGCAATTTTGTACAAACTTCTTCACATCTTGTTGTAACTTTGGGCAATAATAATTCACTGACAAGAGAAATAGTCTTATCTCGACCAAAATTTCCAGCCAATCCTCCACTATACTTCTCCATGATTAGATTCTCTCTCATAGAACTCCTTGGAATGCACAATTGGCTTCCTCTAAACAATATCCCATCTTGGATTAAGAAATCCAACCATCTCGTCCTATCCAATGTAATAGGTTCCAAGAAATCCTTACAAGCTTATGCAAAGTCTAGATCTTCTGGATACAAACTCGTGAGTTCATTGAACCCAAAAACCTTTGTATTCATCTCTATCAAAAAAAAATTCCTTCTACTTAAGGCATCTACAACTCTATTTGACCTTCCACTTTTGTGCTTCAAAATAAAAGTATAACTCTACAAAGAATCAACCCATTTTAAGTTCCTTTGATTTGACTTTCCTTGACTATTGAGATACTACAAAGCCTGGTGATCATTATATAAAACAAATTCTTTTGGAAATAAATAGTGTCTCCATTTCTTCAAATCCTAAACTGTAGCATAAAACTCTTGATCATAGACCGAATATTTCTTCTTAGCATCATTTAACTTCTCACTAAATAGGAAACAGGCTTACCTTCTTGACTCAAAAATGCTCCTATGGTAGTGTCACTAGCATCACAATCTACCTGAAAGACCTTATTGAAATCTGGAAGGGCCAAAATAGGTTGCTCTGTAACTTGCTTCTTCAACATATTAAAACTTTTGGCTGATCTTGTAGTCCACTGAAACTCTTTTCTATCCCCTCTCATTACTCCAGTTAGAGGTGCACAAATACTACTAAAACTCTTAATAAACTTTTTGTAAAAACTTGTTAGACCATAAAATGATCTTACCTTTGTAACACTCCTCAGGGTAGGCCATTAAATGATAGCTCTCACCTTCTCTAGATCCATTTTAAGACCCTCTATTGAGACAAAAAAATCCCCAGATACAGAAACTCCCTTTTCACAAAACTACATTTCTTCAAATTAATTAACAGCTTCTCCTCCCTTATCTTCTCAAAAAAAATTTGGATATGCATCAGGTGATCCTCCAATGTCTTACTGAAAATCATAATATCATCCAAATAAACAATAACAAGTTTTCCTTAAAATTCTTGTATTACCTCATTCATAAGTCGCATAAATGTGCTCGGTGCATTGGTTAGCCCAAAAGGCATGACTAACCACTCGTACAAGCCCTCCTTGGCTTTAAAGGTTCTCTTCCATTCATCTCCTTCTCTAATACAGATCTGGTGATATCCGCTCTTCAAATATATCTCTGTGAAGTACTCTACTCTACTCAAACAATCCATAATGTCATCCATCCTAGGAAAGGGAAATTTGTACTTGATGGTGATCTTGTTGATGGCTCTAGAATCTTTACACATTTGTCATTCCCCATCCTTCTTTGGTGCTAGTACTGCAGTTACTACACATGGACTCAAACTCTCTCGAATCAATCCTTTTCGCAACTCTTTCACTTGTTTGTTCAACTCGTTGCTCTCTGCTGGAGTCATACAATGAGTTGTCTTATTCGGAAAACTGGCTCTAGGATTCAGGTCCATCTGATGACTAATCTTTCTTATGGGGGGAAAACCTTTAGGTACGTTATCAGAAATAATAGCTTGAAACTCATTCAACAAAGATAAAACCTCTACAGGTACCTCAGTAGTATCTTCTTTATCAACTCTAGGGATCAATGAAAAACACATATGCTCATGCTTCATACCTTCTAGGAACTTTCTTCCATCAACCAAAAAAATTCTTACATTACTGTATACCTTTCCCTCTGCCTCTTTCAAGGGCTTCAAATTATGATGAACTCCATCCTTTGTCAAAGAATATGTGTTGGCATGTCCATCATGTGCTACTCATCAATCAAATTGCCACGGTTTTCCTAACAACATATGTTAAACATCCATGGGCATAATATCACACAATAACTCATCATGGTAATTTCCAATCTTGAATTTTACTAGAAACTATTCATTTACCAAGGCTTTATGGTCCTTTTGCAACCAAGAAATCTGGTATGGTTTTGGATGCCTTCTTCTCTCCAACTACAACTTACTAACCATTTCTTCTAAAATAAGGTTATCAGTACTACCTCAATCAATAATAACATTGTAAACTTTACCTTCACACTTACATCTAGTGCGAAACAAATTCTTCCTTTGAGTTGGTTCCTTTTCCTCATTTAGCAAAGGCTCTTCTGGTAACAAGAACCTCTCCTCTTTCTACATCCTCAGAATGTGAAGACTCAACATCTTCATCAACATGTGCAACTCGTGCATTACCCTCATGTCTTCTATTTGTCCTTCCTTGATGTTGAGGACACTCATAGGCTCTATTGCCTTCTTATCCACACTGGAAATAGGTTCTACGGAAGCCTCCTCTTCTCGGTCCTCATCCATATTTTCCCCTTCCTCTTTGGTATCCATTATTCTGATCACGAGGATGGCAGGTGCTATCTCCTTTCTAGTTTTGGCTACTATTGGAGCCTTCACCCTTCTTTTGATCTTCATTTCGACCTCCATATGACCTTCCACTGGTCTTTCCTCCACGGCCTCCACCTTGTTATTTTTTCTCAAACCTCTTGTTCAGTCGTTCTTCAACCTTCAGAGAAAATTGATAAGCGTCCTCAATGGTGGTCATTCCTACCAGTGCCAATTCTTCCTATATGCTTGGATTCAACCCATTAATATAATGAGCAAGTTTCTCTTTATTCACCTCAAAATTTTATGTTTGAATTAGGACCTTGTGAAATTCTTCTGTGTATTCTTTCACCGTCCTTGTCCCTTGCCTCAAGCTCTACATCTCCTTGAGCAGCTCCAATTCGTAATCGACTGGAATAAATTGTTTCTTCAATTTTGACACCATTTTGTCCCATCTGGAAATTTTATCTTTCCCTTGTCTTCCTCTTTCTAAATGGACCTCTTTCCACCGTATACTAGCGTGACCTTTCAATTTTGTTTTTGCAAATCTCACTCTGTGAGGATCTTCAATCTCCTCAAACTTGAAAAATTTCTCCATGTCTTTGATACAATCAATCAATTCTTTAGGATTCAGATTTCCACTAAAAGTTGAAACCTCCATTTTAGGTCTCTTCCTAATGCTTGAGGTCGCTTGCATCAATCTTCTTTCTCTAGGATCCATTGGATCCTACTCTTCCTCTTCCATTTCCTCTTACATTTCCTCTTTCATTCCATCTTCACTGTCATCTCTATCTCGTTGCACATCTCTTCTTCAAACCTCTTGTTGCAAGGTTTCTAATTGTCTTCTAAGGGTTCTGATTTCATCTCTAGGTGGATCTCTTCCTCCACCACCTCGGCCTCTACCTTTACCATACTGGAAAAGTCTTGGAGGCATCTTGAACTCAACCCACACTCACAAGTCCTATTGCAACTACCTCACGTTCGACACTCTGTTACAGGCTCAAGAACTCCTGCTCTGATACCACTTGATGAGGGCCACACCGCCCAAAACCCACAAAAATCACAACAGATACCAACACAGAAGATATAAGATAGTAAAATGACTCACTTTCAATTATTTTTAGAAAATGAAATTACAGATTCAAAGGTTACATGCTTCAACCTCATGGGCTTGATTCATTATAACAAAATCAACTCTGAAAAGGAAATCTACTGTTTGGAGCCACAATCTGCACTATCAAGGATACCTTCTACAACCCCCACTTAACCCTTTTTAGTTTCCCCAATAACCACCCTAGAATGTTCTAGAAAATTCAAATTTCCCATTTTTGTTTTGGCGCCAAAAGTCTCGCCATTTGATTTCTAGCCTAGGAAGATTTTTTATGAAATTTACTTTTTAGAGGACCAACTTCATGGCACCCTAACTTTTGATCCAGGTGTCTGATTTGCTATTATTGCATATTGTTGGAAAGCTCTCAATGAGCTCTACAACTCATGAATTGAACGTAGGTCGGTTTGGACACTTTTTGAGCTATTTTGGGGCCTCTAAAGTTTTATATCTGAATTTGAAGCTGAATTGGAGAAATTTCTCATGACAAAAACTTTAATATCTCCCAAACCGTG
Organism: Sequoia sempervirens; assembly: GCA_007258455.2. Classification (NCBI taxonomy): domain Eukaryota; kingdom Viridiplantae; phylum Streptophyta; class Pinopsida; order Cupressales; family Cupressaceae; genus Sequoia; species Sequoia sempervirens. Next base: position 211,460,753 of record VDFB02105785.1, on the reverse strand, counting down.
CAGGGTATTGAGGTGATTCTTTCGCGACCAGAAATATTTTTCAGCTCTGTTCCTTGGGGTAAATTTTCACGTCCATACGAGCCCGTTTAGGCCAACTTACTAAAAATAGTAAGTGTTTGTTTTTCGTTATTTTTGATGCCTGATAATATTATACCCCTTAAGTGTCATCATGGGACTTGAAACAACTAAAGAAAATAAAGAAAACAACTTTTTTTGGGTGATGCAAGATTTCCCTACACTGTTGGATGCTCCTACATCAATCAAAAGCGTTAAAATATGAATAGCATCACAATATTCAAAATTACAATAACAATCCAAAAACATAATAGTGTCGCAATATTTAAAGGTGTCGTTGTAGCTAAGTCAAAGGTGTTACAATATTAAAAAACCATCGTTGTAACAATCAAAGGTCGCACTCTACCCCTAAAACCTACAACTCACGTAAACTCAAGGGAAATTCATCAAATAAAGTTAGTTCATCCCTCCTGTATACACCTAAAAATGGTCACATCACAATAGTCTAGTAATTAATTAAATATTTTTAATATTTAATTAAATCTCTGAATTCAATCTACGTATAAATAAATCTAAATAATTTATTTATATTGTTCATTCTTTCATTTCGATTAAATAAATAAGTTTATTTAATCACTTTTCTTATCCATTTCTTAAATTAATTAAATAAACATTATGATTTATTTACATTAATTATCATATAATCTTGGCTTGAATATTTTATTCAAATAAAGATTAAATATTCTTCTCTTCTAAAAATCTTCTAAATTTCATTCACAATTAAATATTCCAAATATTTGGGTTGGGGCCCTAGCTCGGTTGGCTAAATTTTTCCTATTGCAGGAGGTTGGTCACGAGGTCTAGTCTCCCCCACCCCCGTGGTACCGGAGGGCGTGTCACGCCAGCGCCGCCGGTCACGTTAAAAAGTTTACCAGGCGCACTGCAGTTTATATGGGGTCATGCTACCCAATTCCTGCAGTCAAAATATATATATAGATATATATATTCCAAATATTTAATTAATTCTTCTAAAGTCTATTCGCAATTAAATATTCCAAATATTTAATTAAATCTTCTAATGTCCATTCACATCAAATATTTCAAATATTTCAAAAAATTCAAAATCCCTCACCCACATAACACATAAAATTAAATAAATTTATTTATTTAATATTGGATTATCTACAACAACCGTGAAATAACTTCAAAATAGAAAATTAACAAATTTCTCTATTTCTGAGCAAAGTTGTTCCCGTGGGTTGAAGACAAACCTCCATTCTTCTCTCCAACCTCCCAACATCTTCCATCTTCCTCTCAACCTCTCCATCTCTCACCATTCAAAATTTACCAGACAATCTCACAGCCATTGATCTTTGCCAACTAGGCTCTTGCCTGTAAAAATCTATAAAAAGGACTGTCGGGTCTCTGAAAAAAAAAAAGAGAAGCTTGCATACAAGAAAACTATAGTCAATCAGCCTTCCAACATCCATAGCCTCTAGAATCATAGCATAGCATAGCTTAGCATATTAGCAACCCATATCATGGCCTATCATCCTCATATCATAGCTTCAATAGCATTCATAATCCACAACCCCTGTGCATATCCATATACCAACATTTCACTCCACCAGCATATAGGATAGAGAAGTATTCTCTCTCTTTGCATACTCGTTCTGCAGGTTGCCATTCTGAGAAGATTTGCTTACACAATCTAAGAGCAGCAACTTCAAGCAAATCACTAGAGATAGAGGACAATGGAACGATTCTGAAGAAGCTCTGTTTGATTTCTTTGATTTCATTTTATTTAGCTTTCTTTAGTTTAATGTTGCATTAGTGTGTTTTTGTCATATCATTTTGATACTAACATTTCCCACATACATTTTTGGCGCCCACCGTGGGGCTCTTGCCCCAATTTTAACATCTTTTCACAGATTTTTCTGAGAAGTTACGGCTAGAAGAGTGTATTAGCACATTAAACACGCTTCAACGCATATTACACCCAGTTTAGCACTCTTTTACTATGTTTTAGCACTCTTTAACTCTATTTTAGCGCTCATTACAGGTTCTACAGCGCCATTTAAGTATTTTACAGCACTCTTTAAAGATTCTTCAGCGCCCTTTAAGGATTCTACAGTGCCCTTTAAAGATTCCATAGCGCTCTTTATTGATTTTGCAATGCCCTTTAATGATTCCATATATCTCTTTGTAGTTTCCTTAGAGTATTTATGTTTTAGCGCTCTTGATGTCTGTTTTATCACATTTCTTTATCTTAGCATAGAATTTGTAAGTTTGCAACTGTAATCTGTGACTTAAGTAAAATTTGACTAGATCCAATGTGACCGCGGCCAGTAAGAGCTTTAAAAAAAATGAAGCAATCCTAGGATAGTCACCTTATTTTCTATTTTGGACTAAAAAGAACTCCATGTCTTTGTCAAGCAATATCTTCACCTAGCATAGAAAACTCTTTATTTGGGCTTAAAATTGAACTCTTGCTTGCTATGATAGGCCTATGCTCTCCCCTTGATTGGGTGATCAAAATGCCAGACTCATCTATTCTATTTCATGCAATTTTAAGCTTTGTTAAAACCTTTTAGAAGGCCTGCCATAGTGGGAAAAAGTACTCACCTACAGGAACGACCTAAGTGGGAACAACTAAAGCCAAGTTTTCCAACCCACTTTAATCAAATGTGGATGGTTGATGAAAATCCCATTCGACGGTAGTGTGCATTGATAACCATCCCCAAAGCCTTTGTTCTAAAGTTTGGGAGCTCTCTCAAGGGAGTATATCATTTGCCACACTGAACGGAAACCCTTACTACGAACTTAGTGTAGTATCCAGCCAAATTCAGTTTTTGAACATCATAATAATCACAGTGCAGGGGAGGGAAGAATCTACCCCCAAGATACTCACCATATAACTGCCAAGGACCATTTTCTCAATGGATCCAGTATCCACTTATGTCACTCTGAGTACGCGCTTGGAAAAGACAAAAACACGGGCGCCCCTTCAGGGGTGACATGGCTGTGTGAGTCGACATAGTTCTAAGATGTGGGTTGTTGATTATTACAGTGACCTACCTGAGTACTAAGAGTGAGTCTGCTTGAACTATCTATCATGTGTAAAACCTGTGAAAACAATTTTTGAAAAACATTTTGATCATACACTTAATGTTTAGTATAGGACTTAAAAACAACTATTCTATAACTTGCTTGATGTGTTTTCAAAACATTAATTCAGTAAAGATCATCCAAAACTCACAATTACATTGATTACTCTCATGTTAAGGGATTGGAAATCCACAACCTTTGTTAAGAAATCCATTCTCAAATGAATCAAAAAGCCAAAGAAACCACTTAGCTACAAGAAACTATTGAAGAAAAGATTATTCTTGTACCAAAGTTGAAAGGTTTTACTTAAACATAGAACCTTTATCCATTGATATCATGACTGTATTAGAGGTTTCACTGATGATTATGTTGTAGAACCATTATACTCACAAGCTTTCTTTCAAAGAATAGCCCTTTCTCAAAGGCACAACCACAATCAACGTATTTGTTCTTCTTATATTCCCCAACCTGCAATTGAATATTCACTCGTCTGAATCAATTTCTGCAATAGAGAACTCAATCACATTAGGCATTTATCACAAATCCATCTTTTTACGAAGCTACGATCAAACTTCATAAAGTGCAAAATCATTTTTCTTAGTCTTTTGTTTAAATTCCCACAAACAATATTTTTATCCTTTCAATTAGGGAAAACACGAGCTAAAGACTAGAAATCTTTTTAAGTCATAGAATCTTCATTCTATCCTGACTTTCATAACCATCAAAAATTGCACTATTTCATTCTTTTGATCAAAAGTTAGTAGAATTTGGAGCAAAGCTTATGCATGTTGTCACGATATCTCGAAAGCACATAGAAAAAGATGAAAGAGAAAGTACCACAAGCAAAATGGGTGATAATAGTGAGAAAGAAGAGAATCCATTTCATACTGAAGAGATGATAGAAGAAAAGCTTCAAGAAGCAGAATAGGATCCACAATTCCGTACTTTTATGGAAAGGATTTTAGAACTAAATAAAGAAAGATATTTCCTTTCATTAGCTAATCAAGGAGCTAAGTTACCTTCCGATTTTGATATAGAAGGGATTAAAGAGAATCTTGAAACTCCTCCTAATGATTTTAGTGCCCTTACTCAATAGATAAAAGAATTACAAGGGAAAACAAAGGAAATGCAAGGGGGTGCAACAAAGAAGTATGTTTTGGATGACATATCTCCTTATCCATTTGATAGGAGTCTTCAAATGATCCCTTTTCCAAAACATTCCGAAATTCCTAAATTTGATAGGTACAATGGGAAAACTGACCCCATTGAACATGTGAGGGATTTCCAAAATATGAGTCTAGAATTCGCTTATGAAGATACCTACTTAATGTGATTGTTTCCATGAAGTCTGGGTGGACAATCCATGGAGTGGCTTTCCAAGATCACTCCCCCCATCAAAACCTTTGAGGAGTTAATAAATCAGTTTATATCACAATACGCCTACAACATCCAACACCAGATAACCATGCTTGATTTTTGTAAAGTGAAACAAAAAGTAGGGGAATCTTTCACTACGTTTTGGCAAAGATGGAGAAGATTGTTTGCATGATATTCCCATCCTGTTCTTGAAAAAGAAAAGATGGATATCTTCATCACTAGCCTAGATCAAGAATTAAGCTACAGGCTTAATCTTCATTGTCCTCCTAACTTTGAAAAATTGATTGAAAACGCAATTACCATTGAAGGGGCCTCGGTCAAAAGAGGAGTGATAAAACTTGATAATCCAATTTCATCCAACCATAACAACAATGATAAAACAAGGTTTTGGAATAGAAATAAAAATGTTGTCAATGATGGTATAGTGGATGCAAACAATCTATGAACAAGATCATCTATCTTCAACCTATCAAGTGCTCCACGAAACAACCAACAAGGAAATACCAACCAACAAGGAAACAACAATCAACAAGGAAAAAACTCCAATAAAGAAAGCGTGACCAATCAAAACAACAAGGATAATCATGGTAATTTCAATAACAATCTTGGCAATACCCAAACATCAAATCTACCAAGACCTCCATTCTTTTCAAATCGACAAAATTTTACCACTTTGGGTCAATCTCTTGAGTCTGCTCTCAAGGATATTCTTGATAGTAAGGTTATCACCTTACCACCACAAAGATTATGAGCCACGAGTCAAACCATCATGGAATGACTCATATTATTGCAATTATCATCGATGTAAAGGTCATAGAACAAATAATTGTCAAGCCTTGTGAAATCTAGTACAAGATTTAATTGACAATGGCACCATCACAATTGAAGGACATCATACCAATGACAATCATCAAGCATTCAAAGATCCTTTACCAAACTATCAAAATGGGGAAACATCAGATACCAAAGCAAAAAACATAAATAATGTTGAAGACAACATAATCCGCCACATCTATGCAGATGATCAACGGGTTAATGTTATCAAATTCAAGGAAAAACAAGAATATCAACAGGTTAATGTGACTACAAGAGGACAAGAAAAAGTTGTCCTAAAAGGTATTTCATCTAAGGCACCTATTCCTCCTCCAAGTCATTATAATCTAGTTGATCAATTGAGAAAAACATCAGCTCAAATCTCCATCCTTGAACTTCTCAAAATATCCCCCATACACAAGAATATTTTGGAAGAAGCTCTTGTAAACACAACTGTTGACACTAATCTGGATGTAAACAAATTTCAAGCCATGGTGGGACATTTTTCTTCCCCAACTTGTCTTTCATTCTCTGAAAAATATGATGCCTCCATGACACATCTGCATAATTCATCGCTTTATCTTGAAGTCATGGTCCATAAACACCAAATCAAACGTGTCTTGATAAATGGAGGGGCCGGTTTAAACATTTGTACCTTAAAGCTAATACATGCCTCAAGAATATCAGAAAATTCCATTGATCCACAAAGGAAAATAACTATCAAGGCATATGATGATGAAGAAAGATCTTCTAAAGGACTAATAATGCTACCTATCAGAGTGGGACCTGTTGTGAAAAATACCTTTTGTCAGGTTCTAGATCATGATCTTTCCTATAACATACTTTTGGGTCATCCATGGATTCATAATATGCAAGAGGTACCATCAACATATCATCAATGCCTCAGTTTTCCATATGATGGACAAGAAATAACTATACAAGCTGACTACAATAGTACCCAAACTTGTTCAAATCTCCGAGCAACTCAAGACATTTTTGTGCCGCATAATAGGGAGGCTCTTACTGCCTCTTCTTCCCATCTACAAGGCCAATTGCAAGAATTGACAAAGAATCTTGACACCAAGCTACATTTAAAAGACAAAGGAGTAGGCAAATATTCGTTATGCCTTTCTAGCTTACCTCCTTCTCTAAGGTCACATGGTCAACCAACCCTATCAAATCAAAAGATCACAATAGCCTCTACATCCCAAGCTTTTGTACCAATCACAAAGTTTGATGGACAATTCATTAAAGTTAACACCACCGAGGAAGAAGCCGAAGATAGGGATATCCTAAGTTGGCTATATAAAGATGAAGATGAATCTCTCTTGCACATCAAGTTACCTACTGAACAATATGGTAAAGGGTATACTATCATGCAAAGAATGGGCTATGAAGGAAATGGTCCTATAGGAAAAAGAAAAGAAGGAATCATTGAGCCAATTTAACCTATTTCAATACATCCAAAAGATAAAATAGGACTTGGATATGGTAAGGATACAGAAGAGTCAACTTCACAGCAAGCACAACAAACTCATGAAGGAGAATCAATTTCAGATAAACCCCATGAAGATGTCACTCTACAAAAATTTTATGGATCAGTTTTCCAATTACAGAATAGTTCAAAAACTAATTCTAATGAATATGAATGGGACACCATCTATAACAATGAATTTAGGAGAGACAAACAATTTGATACCATACACAAATATGCACCCGTTCTCATACAAGGAGAAAGCTCGGGAACACAATTACTTGAATTTGAACCACGATATGATGATGACTCAAGTGAGGACAATTCAAATTTTAACGAGATTGATAATTGACAGGAGAATACCATCATAGACCTTGTCCATCATGAAAATGACAACCATGTCATGACTTTGACAGCTTAATATTTTACCCAACCTAATGATCCCATACCTTTAGTTTATCCGGAACTTATTGATTGGAACAATGATGCACCTATCCATATCCCTACATTCCATGATGATGAGGATATTGTAAATTTCCTTTGTTCATCTAATCAAGAAAACAATTGTTCCATCAAAGAATCTCATACTCAATATTTTGATAGGGAGGGTGTCAAGTCTCTTAGCTGCAAAATAAATGAAATAAAAGATGGATCTATTGGTGAAAACTGAAAAATGGCAGTGGTAGATGACAATAAGAGAAAAATAAAGAGCAAATCCGATGGTGAAAACCTTTTTGAGGCACTGAAGGATGAGAAACTTGACACTCTTCCAAAACATTATCAAGAAAGATCTTTTGTTTTGATTGAGCCAACAGAATCAATCAACATAGGTACAATAGAGCAGCCAAAAATCTTACAAATTGCAGCATCATTAATAGTAGAAGAAGTACTAAAATTCATAGAGTTCTTGAAAGGAGAATCAAATCAATTTCACTTGGTCATATGTCGATATGCCAGGGTTAGATCCTAATCTAATAATGCATCATCTATCTATAAACACAGGGGCAAAACCTGTGAAGCAAAAACTCAGAAAAATGCATCCACATGTTGCATTATTGGTTAAAGAAGAGTTAAAGAAGCTTTTAGATGTTGGATTCATTCGGTCTAGTGACTATGCAGAATGGATCTCCAATATTGTACCTATTTCAAAGCCGGATGGAAGGATTAGAATTTGTACAGATTTCAGAGATTTGAACAAAGCATGTCCCAAAGATGACTTCCCTTTGCCAAACATAGATATGATTGTTGATTTAACTACTGGCCATGCAATGTATTCATTAATGGATGGATTTTCAGGATATAACCAGATAAAGATTGCACCAGAGGATCAAGATAAAACAACATTCACGTGCCCTTGGGGTACCTATTGTTGGAATGCCATGCCATTTGGGCTTAAGAATGCAGGAGCGACTTATCAAAGAGCAATGACCGCCATTTTCCATGACATGATGCACACCTTCATGGAAGACTATGTGGATGACTTATTGGCCAAATCCAACACAAGAGAAGGACATCTAGAAATCTTCTCAAAGATCTTTATCAAAATGGAGAAGTTAAATGTTTGACTCAATCCAAAGAAATGTGTCTTCGGCGTTAAATCTGGAAAACTTTGGGGATACATTGTTTCAGAAAAGGGCATAGAAGTTGATCCAAAAAAAGTACAAGATATAATGGACATGCCACCACCACGAAATATCAGTCAGCTTCAATCATTGCAAGGACAACTACAATCCATCAAGAGGTTTATAGCTCAACTGGTAGAAAAAAGCTTACCATTTACACATCTATTGCATAAAAATGTCCCATTCAAATGGGAGGAAAAGTGTGAAGTAGCATTTAAATAGACCAAGCAGTATCTCATGAATCCACCAATCCTAATTCCACCAGTTCTAGGAAAGCCGCTCATACTCTATATTTTAGCAACAGAAGTATCTTTGGGAGCGTTACTAGCATAGGAGGATTCTATAGGCAAAGAAAGGGCCATATACTATATCAGCAGAACTTTAACAAGTCATGAACTAAACTACACTTTCATTGAAAAAGCTTGCCTAGCAGTAGTGTTTTCTTCTCAAAAGTTGTGCCACTATATGTTGGCTCATACAGTTAAGCTGATAACCAAAATCGATCCACTAAAATACCTCTTAAGCAAAGCTATCTTAACAGGAAGACTTGCAAAATGGGTAATGATCTTAAGTGAGTTTGACATTCACTATGTAGATCGAAGAGCTATAAAAGGATAGGTCATCACAGATCAGTTGGTTGAAGCATCTTTACAAGAAGAAAACCCAATGCACATTGAATTTCCCGATGCAGATGTCTTCACAGCAACAATTAAGAAATCATGGAAATTGTACTTTAATGGATCTTACACGCAACATGGCTCAGGGGTAGGGATTCTTTTTGTTACACCTAAAGGACATACCATCCCAAAATTATAGCGGTTGATGTTTCCCTGCACAAATAACATAGTTGAATATGAAGAATTGCTCACAGGAATGAAGATAGCATTAGACTGGAGGATTACAGAGCTACAAGTCTACGGTGATTCACAACTTGTCATTAATCAAATCAATGATGATTATCAGACTAAAGATGATAAGCTGTTATCTTAAAAGAACATGGTGGATTATTTTAAAAAGTATTTTGTGGCAATCAAGTTTTCACAAATCCCAAGGATTGATAATAAAGCTGCAGATGCAATGGCTACAATTGCTTCCTTGTTACAATTATCAGAAAATCAAAAACAGTACGAATTCTTGGTGGAACAATTGTTTTCTCCCGCCTATGATAATCTTGAGACCCAGGTCATATGCTATTTAACCAGTTCTGATTCACCTTTATATGGCAAGATTTATACCTACCTAAAAAATAACACCTTACCTCCGGACTTATCCCAAAACCAAAAAAGGAATTTCATACGCCAATCATCTCGTTATACCTTGATCGCCGATATCCTTTACTGACGTGGTTTTGATGGTACGCTCCTTCGATGTCTTGAACATGACGAATCTGAACAAGCCTTACAAGAGGTTCATGGTGGTATTTGTGGAACTCATTCAAGCGGTTTAACCTTAGCCAAGAAACTTGTTAGAATGGGATATTATTGGCCTACCATGGAGAGAGAATCTTTTACTTTTGTCAAGAAGTGTTCTAAATGCCAGATCCATGGGAATCTTATTCATGCACCTGCACAGGAACTGTAGCCTTTCACTCCGACATGGCCTTTTTCTCAGTGGGGACTAGATCTTGTTGGTAAAATTCATCCTTCATCATCAAATGGGCATAAATTCATCATCACAGCTACAAAATATTTTACAAAATGGATCGAAGTTGTTCCTTTGATGATTGTGACCGGTAAATAAATCTCTTCATTTATCCTGAATTACATCATCTGCCGATATGGAATTCCTAATTCTATCATCACTAATAATGGGAGGCCTTTCAAGAATCAGGATGTTGATGAACTTTGTGAAATATTTCACATCTAACATAGGTTCTCTACACCTTACTATCCACAAGGAAATGGTCAAGCAGAAGCTTCAAACAAAACAATCTTGAAGATCTTGAAGAAGACGGTAAATGATGTCGATCGTGATTGGCATGTCCAGTTAAATCCAGCTTTATGGGCATACAGAACTAGCATTCGCACACCAATAAGATCTACCCCATATGCCTTGGTATATGGAGCAGAAGTGATCTTACCATTAGAGGTTGAAATACCTTCACTTAGGGTTTCACTCAAAGGATTGATAAATGATGAAGACTTCTGAGTATCTCGTCTGCAAGAGCTAGAACTGTTAGATGAAAGACGTCAACATGCAGCTGATCATTTGAAGGGTTATCAACAAGTTATGTCCCGTAGCTACAATCACAAAGTTAAACCATGGACATTTCAAGTAGGTGACTTAGTCTTGAAAGAAAATCCATGCAATCAGCAAGATAGAGAAAAGAAAGGAAAATTTGAACCAAATTGGCTTGGTCCATTTATCATCATTGCAGCATATGGTTCTGGAGCATATCGGTTATCTACGTCAAAAGGGGACCTGTTTGAAGAACTGATCAATAGCATTCATTTGAAGAAGTTCTATGTCTGAATACATAAAAATCAGAAAAAGTCCTGAAAAAATACATAAAAATCAGAAAAAGTCCTGAAAAAATACATAAAAATTAGAAAAAGTCCTTAAAAAATACATAAAAATTAGAAAAGTAGAAAAAAACAAAAAAAATCACATGATCTAAAAAAAGTGCAATAAAAGCAAGTGGTGAAAACCTGGAAAATATGCGCTACTTGTGATCAAAATGGGTTCCTCTATCTATTAGCTTATGTCTTCCATTCACTTTACGACATCATCTATCCATTTCTATCATCTGTACATATCTATCATATCCATATCATGCAACAAGAATCCTTGTGTTTCATCATGGCTTGATGAAATTTGTACATATCCATAATATTCAGGTTGTGTTTACATTGGGGGCAAAAACACAAACTAAACAAGAGAGGGGCAACAAGATTTTAGAATATCACAAATAGACAAATGACGGTTTGACAAAGCACAGCATACATTGACGCATCAAATCAACTTCAATACCAAAATGATCACTCAATGCCAATGAAATCAAACAACATGGTCAAAACAACGTTAATCAAAACACAAACATCAATGTTGATAACCAAGTTGGATGATCTTAATCTGAACAATGTTTGGAATACTTTAGGAAAAATCTGAATTGTTGGTTGATTTTCTATCATATCTCTGGAGCAATTCGATGATGTATTGAACTAGAAAAGAAAGGAAGGAGTATGATTTTTTTTTGTCTGTTGTTTGTGAGTGAATCATTAGTACTATGCAAATTCGTCGTGAGACATACTCTACTAGGTATCATTGATGACATTTCAGAATTTGCATGGGAAACGGGTTAACTCTTGTCTGTTTATGCAAGTGATTCTCAAGTCATCTCGGTTCAATTATACCTAGACGCTTGTATTATCTTGCTATATCAAAAATCATGAAAGCAATACTCAGGTCATCACTAGTGCTAACATACCCTTTGATGCTTGTATTAACTTTCAACATTTCAATGCTCTATGATGACACAAAAAGCACAAATAAGCTCTCAAAATGGCAATATTGTACAGATACCCTGCATGGTTAGTATAGATTATATTCATTTTAGAATCTGCATTTTGCATTTATAAAAAAGCTAGCAAAGTATCAAAGTTTCATATCTTTCCAATAAATGACTGAGTACATTTTGACATTCATAAAAAAACAAAGCATACATCATAATCAAAACATTCATGGGCATTCATAAATTGTACCATCCATCATTTCACATTCATATTCATAAAATCATTCATCAATAGATTGCAATCATATCATAACATTGCACTTGCATTTTCATATCTAAAAATCATGCATACATATACATCATGAGCATTAACATCGTGAAACTATCACATAAAACATCATGCATATAGAAAATAGACACATTCATCACATAAGGAATCATCGCTGCATATCATATATCTCAAAAATGAATGTCAAAATGTACAAAGATGTCAGCTATGCATGACATAACATCATCCAAAATGGGATCATATCAGTGTGTATACAGACGTCTCAACAGAAAATTGATAACACATCATATAAAATGCACTACGAAGTGCTATCCTCTGATGGTGCTGGTCTAGAACCTACTCCACCTATACCTGATGGACCTGCTCCAACTACCCCTGATGACCCTTCTAGAGGTAATGGCTGCAATACACCCCTGTTGGTAGCCTGAGAGAGACTATGTGTAGACTGAGACTGTGTATAACTCACTCTTTGCTTGGGTGGCACTGCATCATGGTATCTGATCCTATAGAACTCTGCCTCATGAATGGCTCTGGTCAGCTCTCTCATCATGCCACCTACTGTTGCTCTCTACAGACTGTCAGCTAAGGCCATGGCCTCCTCACCCTGTCGTCTGGCTATATCTCTCTCGGTCGTCACTGTCGTCAACTGTCCCTGTAGCTATGTAACCAAGGCCTATGCTTGTGCTAACTGACCTTGTAAGCTCTGCACTCTACTCTCCAAGGTAGCTATCTGACTCAACACCACTGGATCAACTAAAGATGATGGAGCTGAATGTCTCATCCACAGTCCACCTTTGCCACCACCTCTGCCACCTCTACCACCACCTTCGTCGCTACCTCTGCCGCCTCTACCACCTCTATCACCTCCTCCACCACTATCACCCCTACTTTCCTCATCACTGCAATCTCCATCCCCATCTAACTCATAATCATCATCCTCCTCAGAGTCATCACTCTCTGAAGTAGCCTCTCATTGTCACCTATGTCCTCCTATATGTGCTCTCTACTCTACAACTAGAGCGGCAGGCTCATCAAGATCAAATAATTGTGGTGTAGGACATTCCAACACATATTGACCATACTCTGGAATCATCCCCCCGTCAAGAATATCAGCTCTGTAGTCCCACATCTGTACTCCCAAACTGGTGAACTCTGCCACTACTGCATAATGTGCAATCCGCAGACCCCACACTGTAACCTCCTACTGTCGACGTGCATAAATAGAAGAACCATGTGGCATACCCTGAGGCTGACCATACTATCACTACACCCGACCAAGAAGAAACCTCTCAATAATCCCAAGAGTATGACCAATCAGATATCTGGTGGTAAAGACATAGGGCATCTCTCTAGCATCCTCTGGCCATGCCTCACAATCTACATAGGGCCGCCAGCATACTGTATCAAGATCATCTAGACGACGTTGCCAATGATCTTGTTTGCCCAGCCTCGGCTGAGCAATGACATCAATATATCTAAATCTATATGGCTGACCAATAGGCCGTTGTCCACAAGTCAATGGTCGCATAATGGAAAAATGCTACCATGCCCATGTCTGTAAAAGCAAACAACCAATAGCTAAACTCTGGTCTTGACCATACACAACATGGTGTAGCTCATCATATAAATGTGCAAGCATGCATGATCCCCAAGCATATTGTGTACCCTGCATCACCATACTCTCAAGTACATGACCCCACCCGACTGCAAAACCCTTTGACCTATGGTCAGGGCACAAAACACCTCCAATGAAGCCTGCAAGTATAAAGGGTAAGGGCGCATACGAATCCGTCATCTCCACCCATGAGATATAATATCCCGCAATATGATCATCTCTTAATATCTGCCTCAAGGCATCAGTACCTCCCACCTCCCGGCCATCAAATCTCACTATCTCACCCATCACTGGAATCTTCAAGATGCGATATACATCCTCTGGAGTCACGGTAATATCTCTTGTCGACAAATGAAAGGTTTTCGTGTCGTTGTGCCACCTCTCCGCAAGTGTTGTCAATAAGGCTCTGTTGAGATGCACCTTAGGCATGTCAAGTAATGAGGTCAGTCTGCATGCCTTGATCACATCTCTATCCACCTGTACAAGCTATGGAATCAATCTCTATGTCTTCGGGAATTTTTCTCATAACTGCAAGACGCTCAATCTCTCCTGTTGAATAGGAAGAATCATCAAGTCAAAGCAACATCAATATCAAATCATCATGACAAATCAATTAAATCTGAATATCAACTATTTGTTTTTCATCAACATGGAAAACAAATTTATCAAAATCCTATTTGTTTCTAACAACTTTAGAAGCAAACTTATCAACTATTTGTTTTTCATCATCATCAAAAGAAAATTTATCAAAATCCTGTTTGTTTTTAACAACTTTAGAAGCAAACTTATCAACTCTTTTTTTTTCATCATCATAAAAAGAAAATTTATCAAAATCCTATTTGTTTTTAACAACTTTAGAAGCAAACTTATCAACTATTTATTTTTCATCATCATGAAAAGCAAATTTATCAAAATCATGTTTGTTTTTAACAACTTTAGAAGCAAACTTATCAACTATTTGTTTTTCATCATCATGGAAAACAAATTTATCAAAATCTTGTTTGTTTTTAACAACCTTAGAAGAAAACTTATCAAACAACTATTTGTTTTTCATTAACTTGAAAGCAAATTTATCAGCTATTATTTTTTTCTAACAACCTTCGGAACAAATCTATCGCACAAAACATCATCAAATTAGGGCACTGCAATACGCAAACAATCAATACATGGTCATGCATTGTAAAATTAGTAATGGGCACTGTCAAGATCATAATGAGTGCTAAGAAATCAAGGGCACTGCAAAAATCATCAAGGGCACTACAAAAACTTCAAAGGGCGCTATAGAATGAAGGGCGCTATGGAAAACATAAAGGGCACTACAAAAATACTAAAACGCGCTAAAAGAACGCATGAAGATACAAAAAGGTTGGAAAATGTGCCCTAAATGAACAATTTTCAAACACTGAAAGTTTAATGGGGTACATACCGCAGGTCCATAGTGTCGGCTGTTGATGTCGTCAGATGTGCTCGAAACGATGCTGGTGGGTAGGAAGTGCCATCTTTCTCACTCGAGAGCTCAAAAATTTTAATTTTTACTAGGTTAAAATGGGAAAATGACATGGAAAATGACATTTTTAACCTATTTAAATGTAAAATTGGGGCATTTTATCACATTTTATCACAGCAGGAGCAATTTAGGTCATCAATTTTTCATCTCATGTCTTTCCATGTAAATTTCTTCACATCATAATTTTTGAACTATGAATCGACATTTTTTAAATCATAAAAATCAAAAAATTCCAACAAATTTAAAAATTCAAAAAAGTTTTCACAAAAATCAAAATCTTATCGATTCATCGTCCGAGGGGGCATATACCTATCAACATTTGACAATCAGCATCTTGGGAAAATTTCAAAATTCTTTGAAGCAATGCGTAAAACACATCACTTCAAAGAGGGGCAAAATGTATACACCTAAAAGTGGTCACATCACAATAGTCTGGTAATTAATTAAATATTTTTAATATTTAATTAAATCTCTAAATTCAATCTGCGTATAAATAAATCTAAATAATTTATTTATATTGTTCATTCTTTCATTTCGATTAAATAAATAAGTTTATTTAACCACTTTTCTTATCCATTTCTTAAATTAATTAAATAAACATTACGATTTATTTATATTAATTATCATATAATCTTGGCTTGAATATTTTATTCAAATAAAGATTAAATATTCTTCTCTTCTAAAAATCTTCTAAATTTCGTTCACAATTAAATATTCCAAATATTTAATTAATTCTTCTAAAGTCTATTCGCAATTAAATATTCCAAATATTTAATTAAATTTTCTAATGTCCATTCACATCAAATATTTCAAACAATTCAAAATCCCTCAACCCACATAACACATAAAATTAAATAAATTTATTTATTTAATATTGGATTATCTACAACAACCGTGAAATAACTTCAAAATAGAAAATTAACAAATTTTTCTGTTTCTGAGCAAAGTTGTTCCTGTGGGTTGAAGACAAACCTCCATTCTTCTCTCCAACCTCTCAACCTCTCCATCTCTCACCATTCAAAATTTACCAGACAATCTCACACCATTGATCTTTGCCAGCCAGGCTCTTTCCTGTAAAAATCTATAAAAAGGACTCTCGGGTCTCTGAAAAAAAAAAAAAAGAAGCTTGCATACAGGAAAACTATAGTCAATCAGCCTTCCAGTATCCATAGCCTATAGAATCATAACATAGCATAGCTTAGCATATTAGCAATCCATATCATGGCCTATCATCCTCATATCATAGCTTCAATAGCATTCATAATCCACAGCCCCTGTGCATATCTGTATACCAACATTTCACTCCACTAGCATATAGGATAGAGAAGTATTTTCTCTCTTTACATACTCATTCTGCAGGTTGCCATTCTAAGAAGCTTTGCTTACACAATCTGAGAGCAATAGCTTCAAGCAAATCACTAGAGATAGAGGACAATGGAACGATTCTAAAGAAGCTCTGTTTGATTTCTTTGATTTCATTTTATTTAGCTTTCTTTAGTTTAATGTTGCATTGGTTTGTTTTTTTCATATCATTTTGATACTAACATTTCCCACACACACCTCCCTCTAGTGCCACAATGTGATTTTAATCATAGTAATATCTAAATACACCAAATCCATACAAATTTAAGCAATATTTATCTAAATAAGCTAAAATCCCAATGAAATGTTTGAAAACCATTAACCAAGAATCCATTTAAACAAAACCATAAAGAAATGCATAAACGAATCCTAGCTAAATAATTCAAACCCTATTCCATTGGGGGATTGGTGCTATATTGATATGGAATGGTAGCCCTTTCACAATCCCTTTGATAAAATGAGTGTCTAATCAAACTCCATTGATGAAAATGAAGCTAATATTGAAGAAACTATGCTAAGGATGGATGAAAAATCTAATAATGGATGCAAGGATGAATAAAGATAGTATTCAAATGTGCGGCATAACTTTTATTTTGATGGAAGTGGATCCATTTCTCTCCAAAATGTGAGGTATTTATAGGAGAAAATGGTGAATCAAGGGTCAAGATTGATTTGATCAATCAAGGGTTGAGATGCAATCATAGGTGAAGACATGGATCAAGGATTATCATCAATGGATGAGAATGCAAGATCGCATGGATGAAAGTCAATCATGGCTCATAATGATTCAAAAAAACACACTTTCAAAGTTGTTACAAAGTTTGTTAGGAAAGAATATTCCCTTTTTGGAGCTCAAATGGGAGAATATTCCCATGCAAGTGGATGGGTGAGGGAAAATTAGTAATTAGTTAATTAAAACAAAGTTTAATTGTGCAAGTTGGGTGAATTCAAGATTATCATTAAATAATTTATTTATTTAATGAAAGGGGGCAAATGGCATTTAATTAAATAATTAAGATTATTTAATGAAATGAGAGGACATAAGCAATATAATCAAATAATTTGTGTTATTCGATTAAATAAGATGGGAATTAAAGTGAAAGGGGATACATTAGTCAAATGATCATTTGATTAATAGGAGATGTTGATACATTTAATTAAACAACTAGGATCATTTAATTAAACAGTCAAAAAGAAGATGAAATTCAGGACGAAGCGATGTTAGTAATCAAATTCAAGTGTGTAATATCATTCAAAACAGTTTTAATTGTCTACACATTCATTCAATTTAAATAAAAGGACAGAGATTTTTACCAAGAATTCCCAAAATTCTTTTTTATTATAACATTTGTGAATTACATAATATCCTTATTTATTTCAAGCTTTGACATTTCACGACTACATGTTTTCAAAAGGGGAAAAACTTCATATTTTTTTCTTCACTCTCGGAGTCTACCACAACAAATTCGAGAGATGGATGCACTCATAGGTGCTCATCCAACACTTCCCATCTAACCTCAGGGGTACTATAACTACATTCACTTGGTAACTCCATATGAATAAAAATTTTGACTGGTTCAACTTCAGGGGTAGATACAATGGCCTTAGCTACTCTATCCCTTTGCTTCTTCTCCTACTTGATATGCTCAAGAGCGTCAAAGGTCTCAAAGTTAGCTAACCATGCACCCTTAGAGTAATTAATGTTTTCTATGGTTTTCACTTTTGAGGCTCAATCATTCTTAGCCTTAAGATAAAGTTTGTTTTTTATTACAAACTTGTGGTTTTCTTATCTCTTACCTTTCTGGCAAAAGAACATCCAAACATTAGCTATTGATAATGTTTGAATAAAAAATTTATCCAGTGAGCTCATAGGTCCATGTATTGAACCTGGTAGCTTTGATACCATATGTAACATCTCTATCCATTCAACATAGGGGTAAGTTCAAAAAGATGGGTCCCAAAAAGGGGGCTTAAGTGACCACTTTTTTTTTGAAATCAGGAAATACTGACCTTGGACGTGAAATTGAGGATAGTTACAGTAAATTTTTTGAGATTGAACATAAACAAGGATCAAAGTGCTCTGAGTCTACTTTCTAAACTACTAATTTATTTTGAAAATGATTGAGATTAAGGGGTTCAAAAGAGGTATGTACATAAATTGGTGTTGTTTTTGTCAGAAAAAACATAACATAGCAACTCTTGTACGTCCCTAGCACAATGAAATTTTTTTTAGTATTTTTAAAATCACTCTAGTGAGAAATCAGCTAACAAAATGTAGTTGATGCATGATTTTTTTGATAATATTTTAATTAATATTTGATTTTTTAGTAATTTTCTAAATGGACACTTCCTGAAAAATAGAATTTTGGCCGTGCTACCCCTACAAATTTTGGAAACTAATTGAATTTTATTTTTTTGTTAAATTTGTAGAATGGAGTCTAGTTTCTAAAAATGATTTATTTGAAATTTTGATGAGCAGTTAATTTATAACGAAAAAAACACCAAATACTACCTTTTTTCCAAAAAAGAGACACACAAACAAAAGAAATTATGGATGAAAGGCTTAACATTGTCAAAAAGTGAAAAAATTACATCATTGGATAGCTAAGAGAGAACCTAACATTACCTAGGTATTCAATTTGTTCAAAATTGAACCACGTGCAATCCTGACGGTGAGCATGAACCCGATTATGTGAAATATTGTATAATTTGCAAAAACACGTCTTTGGTCATTGGGAATGCCCTCCAAGCCTTTGGGTTGGCATTCCAAGGAAAATACCAAGCCCAAGGCATGGAGATTCCCAAATCAAGATATAATGTGCTTACATCATAACACACTCACGTTATATCTTAGTTTTGACTTGGTTTTTTACATTTGTGAGGGACATGTCTAGCATGACATAACACAAGTGCAATACAACGCGCTCACGTTATGTCTTGTTTTATGTTAAATGCTACTCTATTGAATGTATGTTTATATATTTGTATGTTTGTATGTACATGTATGCTTGTATGTCATGTATATATGTATGTATGCATGCTTGTATGTATGTATGTATGCATGCATGCTTGTATGTATGTATGTATGCATGTATGTATCAATGCATGTATATTGTATGTATGCTTATATGTATGTAAGATTGTCTCTACACATGTACATGTATGCATTTATGTATGTAGGATTTTATGTACATATGTATTATTCTTGTATGCATGTAAGTATGTATGTATTTATGTATGTCTTTAGAGGGAGGGATAATTTTAAGAGAGAGAGAGTGGAAGTGAGATTTTAAGAGAGAGGGAGTGGGAGAGAAGGGGTTGGAGTGAGAGGGACTTAGCTAGGTAGGGTGGGAGGGATAGAGGGAGAGAGAATTGAGAGAGAGGGAGAGAGAGGGGAGACAGAGAGACAGAGAGAAAGAGAGAGTTATGTAGGTAGGGTGTCAAAGGGAGAGACTTAAGAATGTGAGCGGGGGTCAGAGGGAGAGACTTGAGAGATAGGTAGTGAGAGGGAGTACAAGAGAGAAGGAGTGTGAGTGAGAGACATGAGAGAGGGAGAGGGTGTGGGAGGGAGTAACCTGAGAGAGGGAGAGATAAGGGGGGTGGAGTGAGAGGGAATTATCGAGGTAGGGTGGGAGGGATATATAGAGATATTAGAGAGAGAGGGGTGGGAGGGAGAGACCTAAGAGAGAGGGAGAGAGAGAGAGTGGGAGAGAGTGGGAGAGAGATAGAGAGAGAGGGTGGTAGGGATTGATTGCATAAGATGTATGTAGAAAGAGGGAGATGGTAGATAGAGAGAATTAGAGAGGGTAGGAGAGAGGGAGGGAGGGAGAGGTGAGATGTATAGATAAAGAGAAAATGATAGGGGTTGAGGGTATAGGGTTAAGGGATTAGGGTGGAGGACCTATAGGTTTGATGGTTTCTAGGGTATTAGGGTTTAAGTGTTGAGGGTTGAGGGATTAGGGTTGAGGGTAGAGGGTAGAGGGTTGAGGGTTGAGGGTTGAGGGTATAGGGTAGAATTTTTAAGGATTTAGGGTTAAATGGTTTAGGGTTTAGGGTTTAGGGTTGAGGGTAGAGGGTTTAGGGTATAGGTTTGAGGGTATATGGTTGAAGGATTAGGTTGAGGGTCCAATGTAAAGGGTAGAGGGTATAGTGGTTGAGGGTTTAGGGTTTAAGGATTGAGGGTCTATAGATTAAGGGTTGAGGGTTGAGAAATGAGGGTTGAGGGTTTAATATATAGGGTAGAGGGTTTAAAGGTTTAGAGTTTAAGGGTTGAGGGTTGAGGGAGGGTTTAAAGTTGAGGGTAGAAATTGAATAGGGTTGAGGGGTTAGGGTTGAGGGTCTAATGTATAGGGTAGAGGGCATAGGGCTTGAGGGATTAGAGTTTAAGGCTGAGGGTTGAGGGGAGGGCTGAAGGGCTGAGGGATTAGGGATTAGGGTAGAGATTTTTCTTGGATTTAAGGGTTTAAGGGTTGAGGGATTAGGGTTTATGGTAAAGGGTATTGGGTTGAGGGTAGAGGGTTTAAGGGTTTATATTTTAAGGGTTGAGGGTTTAGGGTTTAGGGTTTAGGGTTGAGTGTTTAAGGTTTTAAGGGTTGAGGGTTTAGGGTTGATGGATTATGGTAGAGAGGGAGGGATGGATGGATAGAGAGATAGAGGGAGAAGTGATATAGAGAGGAGAGAAGAAGATGGAGGGACATAGATATATGAGGGTTGAGGATCCAATGTATAGGGTTGATGATTTGTAGGGTTGAGGGATTAGGGTATTAGGTTGAGGGTATATGGTTGAGGGATTAGGAAATTGGGTTGAAAGTATAGGGTTGAGGGATTAAGGTTGAGGTCACATTGTTGGACTTATGGACAGACACTGAGAGGGGGGGTGAATCAGTGTCAAAACTTTTTCTACTTCAACAAGGTTTTTAATTTTGATTTCCTTTTCTTTCAGCAATAGAGTAGAGTAATCACTTTTGAAAGCACAAAGATATGACAACATTAACTCAATCTATTAGACAACTTATGAAAATGTGATTTGAGTGAGATATCTTGCATTTTCCAAAACAGTTATGGCTGACATTGTTTAACAGTCAAAGTATGATGACAGTGTAGGTGCAACTCATAAGACTATGCAAAGGATGATCAACATTATTGACTCACTTCATAAACAATTGATTTGAATGCAACTTTAAAGACAAGAAAGGTATTGAGACAACAAAACACCTTTAGCTAATTATAACTATTCTTGAGCAATGAATCAAATGAGAACTTTTAAGCTTCCATTTGAATTAGGCTATTCAGCAATGACTTGTGCACAATATTTGAACTAAATATTTGTAGATATGAAGGAACTATCATTCAAAAATGTTCATACTGATAAAAACTATCACAATCAAGAAACATTATGACATCAAAACAAAGAGACCAAAAGACAAAAGATTTTCCAAGTGGAAAACCCTCTTGGGGTAGAAAAACCACTCCTAAACTACCTTACTGGATTAATCTTCAAAAACCACTATTAACAATGCCTTATAGGATAATTTCTTAGCACCAACTCAAGGAGAACCAACCCCTCATTTTGAAACACCAATTTCAAGGAGCACCAACCCCTCAAATTATTTTTAGAACAATAATAATATCAGAGGATCTCTCTGTTTCCAGTTAAGCTCATAACTCTCTGTCATGCATCATGTTTTCCAAATTTTGTATCACAGATTTTTTCAATACATCTCTTGATACGGCCAAAATAACTATGTCTTTGAATTTCTATCCAGCAGCCTCACAATGTTCTTAACACTTGTTTTTTTTACTATACTTTCAGTATGTCTGTCAAAAGAAAAATTATTTGTTTATCAGAGGAAACTAAAACTCTCTTTCCCTTTTAGGAATGTGTCAGAAAAGTAAATGTCTGCAAGTGTAACGCCTTGAATAGAGGGCATTAATTTTTGTGCTGAATCTGGAGATTTCAAAATGTAACAGATAGATTCTCATCAAAACCACGACTGCCCAAAATAGAAAATTATAAACTCAAAGAATATTCTGCCATGTAACCATTCTGAGATTCGATGCCAACCAATGATGTCGACCTGCAACTATATTTAGAAATTCCCATGTTGGCCACTATGATTGAGTATGTTAATCGTTTACCAAGACATCCAGATAGTCCTATTGAAGGCAATTAAATCACCAGTCATTCCCCTTAGTTATCGCTTTTGCCATGACCCATCAAAGTCGGGGAGAAGACATAACGAATACATTATGTCACGCTGAGAGCTCATATTTTATTGTTCTTTCCAATTGCTGAGACATAAGAAGGTTTCTCACTGAGATCCCCTTTTCGTTTCATTCACTATCATTGTAACCTTTTGATATCGGAAAGACCCTATGTAGATCAAACTGTGTTTCATCGAAAGTCTCCTTTTACCCCTTGTAAGTTGTTGTAACATAATGGTTCTCTCGCCGATGCATCCTTCTATCTTATGAGGGTCGCTATAACATACCGACATCGGGGAGACCTCTCGTAGAATGCTTGAGTCATACCAAAATAATTATGTCGTCAGTCGCTCCTTTGTCTTATTTGCCTTCATCGTGACTTTCCACTGTCAGAGATATATTATATCAATCTCAATATGTTTCACCGAGAGTCCTTAATGTTTTCCCAGTCATCAAGAAGTTTCTCACCAAACTGCACTTTTTCGTTTCACCTAGTTCGGTATAGCTTTAAGATATCGGGGAGACCCTATGTAGATCGCTTTATGTTTCCCCAAGATTACTTCATACACCTTGAGTCGCTGGGATAAGAGAAAACTCTTGCTGAGAAGCATCTCCCATTCACTTTCGCCAAGACATTTTAAAATCGGGGAGAGGTCCCAAAGAGATCATTGAGTCACACTGAAATCCCTTTATTCATCTGGTGTGTCACTGTGACAAATCAATCTTCATGCCGACAAATTCCTTCATTGTTTTCCATCGGCGAGACCGGAGGTCACTCGCCGAGACCTCACACTGAAAACCCTAACTCTTACTGAGATGTATACCTTTATGTTGTCAATGGATATAAGAAAACAAACTCTCCAAGACCTTTTTGTGATGCACATGAGTCATACCGAAATGTTCCTTTTTTTTTATGCATCGCCAAGACATATCAATGTCGAGGAGACCTCTTGGAGAGCACACTATGTCATACCAAAAATCTTTATCCACTCTGAGTCACTGAGATAATACCAACCTCTCGCTGAAAGCCCCACATAAGACTTAGTCGGCAAGACCCAACAAAGTCATTGAGACATTACTCCGAATATCATTAACTCATACCAACATAACCTTTGTGCACAAGTCGATAAGACACCATGAAATCGCTATGACATTTCATTAAAGCCACAACTTTTTCTGGTAAGACCTTTCGATGCACAGTTGGAGAGACAATATGTCTTCGGTGAGACCACATACCGAATACAACACTCCTGTCGATATGTTCCTTTTCCTTCGGTCGGTGAGACAATGTGTTTGTCATGTCGATAGATGCCTAGAGATGGATCCTGATCGCTGAAACCATGGAGAAGTCCTGCCAAAAGTTGCTTGTATGTAAAAACAAATTGTCATGACATCAGAAACATCTTGCCGATAGGAAACACAGACGTTTATCAGAAAAAAAAGGATCGGGAGAGACCCTGGCACTCTTATGTCGATACGTTCTTTTTCTATCACCAAAACAATGTACAAATAAGATAACCTGTGATTTCACGAAGCTCAAACTGATCAGTACCAAAAGATATTAAAATTTTGAATGTAAACTGTCCACTGAATGCCAAGACAAGTAAACCATATAGAAAAAATTGTACCAAGATAAAGCATGAGAAACCAATCTAAAACTGTCAACAAGTAGAATCAACTGAAAGGGATTTTGTCTTCAAGGACAAACCATATGATCACAACTGAGAACCAACACACATATGGTTGAAAGATTGGGGTTGAGAGTCCAATGTATAGGGTAGAGGGTATCAGGGTTGAGGGTTTAGGGTTTGAGGGTTGAGGATTGAGGGATTAAGGGTAGAGGGTAGAGGGTAGAGGATAGATGGTTTAAGGTTTTGGGGTTTAAGGGTTTAGGGTTTAAGGTTGAGGGTAGAGGATTGAGGGTATAGGGTTGGGGGATTAGGGTTGAGGATCCAATGCATAGGGTAGAGGGTATAGGGGTTGAGGGATTAGGGTTTAAGGGTTGAGGGTTGAGGGTTGATAGATTAAGGGTCAAGAGGGTTGAGGGATTAGGGTAGACAATTTACTAAGTGGGTTTAAGGGTTTAAGGGTTGAGGGTTGAGGGTTGAGGGTAGAGGGTAGATGGTTTAAGGGTTTAGGGTTTAAGGGTTGAGGGTTTAGGGTTTAGGGTTTATTGTTGAGTGTTTAAGGGTTTAAGGTTTGAGGTTTTAGGGTTGAGGGTTGAGGGGTTAGGGTTGATGGTAAAGGGTATTAGGTTGATTGTATAGGGTAGAAGGTTTAAGGTTTTAGGGTTAAAGGGTTTAGGGTTGAGGGTTAAGGGTTAAGGGTTAAGGGTTTAGGGTATAGGTTTGAGGGTATATGGTTGAAGGATTGGGTTGAGGGTCCAATGTAAAGGGTAGAGGCTATAGGGGTTGAGAGTTTAGGGTTTAAGGATTGAGGTTCAAGAGATTAAGGGTTGATAATTGAGGGTTGAGGGTTTAATGTATAGGGTAGAGGGTAGAGGGTAGAGGGTTTAAGGGTTTAGGGTTTAAGGGTTGATGGTTGAGGGTTGAGGGTTTAAGGTTGAGGGTAGAGGATTAAGGGTATTGGGTTGAGGGATTATGGTTAAGGGTCTAATGTATAGGGTAGAGGGTATAGGGTTGAGGGATTAGGGTTAAGGGCTGAGGGTTTAGATGGTAGAGATTGGGTAAGAGGGTTTAGGGTTTAGGGTAGAGGGTAGAGGGTTTAAGGGTAGAGGGTAGAGGATTTAAGTGTTAAGGGTAGAGGATAGAGGGTTAATGGTGGAGGGGAGAGAGATAGGAGAGAGAGAGGGGTAGAATTGAGGGTATAGGGTTGAGGATCTATAGGGTTGATGTTTTAGGGTATTGGGTTGAGGGTAGAGGGTAGAGGGTTTAAGGGTTTAAGTTGTAAGGGTTTAGGATTGATGGTTTAGGATTGAGGGTAGAGGGTTTAGGGTTTAGGATTGAGTGTTTAAGGGTTTAAGGGATTATGGTTGAGGCATTAGGGTAGAGAGGGAGAGATGAATGGATAGACATATGGAGGGAAAACTAAGATAGAGAGAAGGAGAGAAGAGGAGGGAGGGGCAAAGATATATGAGGGTTGAAGATCCAATGTATAGGGTAGAGGGTTGATGACTTGTAGGGTTGAGGGATTAGGGTATTGGGTTGAAGGAATAGAGTTGAGGGATTAGGGTTGAGGGTACATATGGTTGAAGGATTGGGGTTGAGAGTCCAATGTATAGGGTGAGTGAGTGAGAGAGAGAGAGAATTGAGGTTATAGGGTTGAGGACCTATAGGGTTGATGGTTTAGGGTATTGGGTTGAGGGTATTGGGTAGAGGGTTTAAGGGTTTAGGGTGTAATGGTTTAGGGTTGATGGTTTAGGGTTGAGGGTAGAGGTTTTAGGGTTTAGGGTAATGGTTTGAGGGTACATGGTTGAAGGATTAGGGTTGAGGGTCCAATGTATAGGGTAGAGGGTATAGGGGTTAAGGGTTGAGGGTTGAGAATTGAGGGTTGAGGGTTTAATGTATAGGGTAGAGGTAGAGGTTTAAGGGTTTTAGAGGTTTAAGAGTTGAGGTTGAGGTGAAATTAGCAACCTAGCAACATTTGAGAAAATGAGTCCACGAGTAGAGGTGTCTGTATCACCAGGATACCCCATTTTGTGGACTTATTTTCTCAAAATAGGCCAAGTTATGTTGCCAATTTCACCCACTAGCTTTCCAATTTGGTGAAATTGGTTAGGTTGCCAATTTCACCCGCTAGCTTGCCAATTCGGTGAAATTGGAAAACTATTTGAAAAAAATGGGTCCAAGAAATGGGGTTTCCCAGTGATTTACATTGCCTAGAGACCCCGTTTCTTGGACCCATTTTTTCAAATAGGCCAAGTTAGCCGCACACCTCACCTGACTCAGCTCTTGCCACAATCCAATGAAATTGGCAAATGTAGTGGTTCATTTGAAAATGGGTCAATAAATGGGGGTCCCAAAGGATTTACTACTAGGGAGACCCCTATTCTTGGACCAATTTTTAGACATGGGCCTCAAGTTTAATTCCCTCACTACTCAGGGCTTCTGCCAATCTCTGAAACGGGTAAATGGGAGGACCCATTTGAATGGGTCTGATGAATGGGGGTCTCCCTGCTGATTTTACATCATCAGGAGACCCCATTTCTTGGACTTATCTTTTCAAATAGACCAATTTAGGTTTCCAATTTCACCCACTAGCTTGCCAATTCATTGGAATTGGCAATGTCATGGATTGTTTGAAAAAATGGGGTCTCCTAGTGAAAAAATGGGTTGACCCATTTTTTCAAATAGGCCACTACATTGTCAATTTCACCAAATTGGAAAACTATAGGCTGAAATTGGAAACCTAACTTGAGAGGGATAGAAGGAGTGAGTGAGTGAGAGAGAGGGAGTGAATGAGAGAGAGGGAGGGAGTGAGAGAGAGAGAGAGAGATAGAGGGTATAAGGGTTAAGGGTAAAGGGCAGAGGGGAGAGAGATAGGAGTGAGTAAGTGAGAGAGGGAGAGGGGGTAGGAGGGAGAGACTAGAGAGAGGGAGGGAGGGAGTGATAGAGAGATAGAGGGTAGAGGATAGAGGGTATAAGGGTAAAGGGTATAGGGTAGAGGGGAGAGAGATAGAATTAGGGTATAAGGGTTGAGGGTATAGGGTTGAGGACCTATAGGGTTGATAGTTTAGGGTTTAGGGTTTATGACCTACGTATGTTTGAATAATTAGGGTTGAGGGTACATATGGTTGAAGTATTAGGGTTGAGGGTCCAATGTATATGGTAGATGGTATGGGGGTTGAGGATTTAGGGTTGAGGATAATGGGTAGAAGGTTTAAGGGTTTAGGGTTGAGGCTAGAGGGTTTAGGGTTTGAGAGTATAGGTTTTAGGGTTTAGGGTTTAGGGTTGAGGGTTGAGGGTTGAAGGTTTAAGGGTAGAGGGATTAAGGGTTTTGGGTTGAGGGTAGAGGGTAGATACAAAGAGAGATAAAATAAATCTCTAAAAAGATCAAATTTCTCATAACGTGAGCGCATTTTGAAGCAGTAGAGATATGGAATTTTTTTAGCAAGAAATAACGCGCTCACGTTATAATGTGAGCACGTTTTTGCTTGCTCTAAAAATGGTAAAAAACTCAATATACTTGTGATCTCAAGTCCCAAATTCTACATATTCTCTTGGTTATGCGCATGCTCCGACAAAAAGTATCTTTTTGATGATGTTGTGAAGTGTGCATGCATGTTTTTCACATTCCACCACCTTTTTCACGATCTTTCCACCACCTTTGCATGAAATAGAATAGATTTCACATTGAAATGCATATAATATCAATTCAAGTATGAATTCCACTCAAAAGTGACATACAATTGAATTTTGGAGGGGAACAAGCTTTCGAAAAATTCAAATGGTTGAGGAGTTTTAAGAAAGAAGAAGCAAAGACTACATAATTGGGTAGAACTCCTCCATTTGAAATTTTCCATACATCTCTCTAAAGTATTGGAATATACTCCTCCCACATTGATAGATCTTTGAAACTATTTTGATTTTTGTCTCTATTTCTAAATTTACCTCATCACTTATGTTGTGATATATTTTAAATGTTTCCTTGATTAGTCTACCTACAAGGGATTCTAACCCTTATCTCCATTGTTTCAAGACTCTTTATTGAAGGCTAAGTTAGCAACATGGGGAAAGATGCAGCCTATCTTACAATCATGGGTCAAAATGGAAGCATGGACAAGGAATTTGAATTTTTTGACAATAATGTTTTCATATAAATGTATGCAAAATGTGGTAGCATTGACAAGCTAGTGAGCTTGGAAAGATAGTGAGCTCACTCACTTGCTTGCCAATGCGGTAGGGTTGAGAAGGTATGGGAAGTGTATGCCTCATAGAAATGGGGTCTCAGGGTGATATACATCACCATGAGTCCCCAATTCTATGAGGCATACATTGCCCCTACCTTGTCAACCCTACTACATTGGAAAGCTAGTGAGTGAGCTATCTTGCCAATGCAATAGGGTTGAGAAGGTAGGGGCAATGTATGCCTCATAGAAATGGGGTCTCACGGTCACTCATGAGACCCCATTTCTATGAGGCATATGCTGCCCCTACCTTCTCAACCCTACCACATTGGTAGGCTAGTGATTGAGCTCACTAGCCTACCAATGCGATAGGGTTGAGAAGGTAGGGGCAGCATATGCCTCATATAAATGGGGTCTCACGGTGATGGGCCAATATGGTAGGGTTGAGAAGGTAGGGGTAGCATATGCCTCATAGAAATGGGGCCTCACGGTGATGGATATATGGGCCAATGCGGTAGGGGCAACATATGCCTCATAGAAATGGGGTCTCACGGTGATGGATACATCACCATGAGACCCCATTTCTTTGAGGCATATGCTGCCCCTGCCTTCTCAACCCTACCACATTGGCAGGCTATTGAGTGAGCTAGCTTGCCAATGTGGTAGGGTTGAGAAGGTATGGGAAGCGTATGCCTCATATAAATGGGGTTTCACAATGATTGTGAGACCCCATTTCTATGAGGCATATGCTACCCCTACCTTCTCAACCCTACCACATTCGCAAGCTAGTGAGTGAGCTCACTATCCTACCAATGCAGTAGGGACAGTGTATGCCTCATACAAATGGGGTCTCACAGTGATGTATATCACCATGAGACCCCATTTCTATGAGGCATACATTACCCCTTCTCAACCCTACCACATTGGCAAGCTAATGAGTGAGGTAGCTTACCAATACAGTAGGGCTGAGAAGGTAGGGATAGCATATGCCTCATAGAAATGGGGTCTCACGGTGATCTACCTTCTCAACCCTACCACATTGACAAGCTAGTGAGTGAGATAGCTTTCCAATGCTCCACTAGCTTGCCAATTTGGTAGGGTTGAGAAGGTAGGGGCAATGCATGCCTCATAGAAATGGGGTCTCACGCTGATATACATCACTGTGAGTCCCCAATTCTATGAGGCATATGCTTCCCCTACGGTGTCAACCCTATCGTATTGACAAGCTAGTGAGTGAGCTAGCTTGCCAATGCTCCACTAGCTTTCCAAGGAATTTGAATTCACATGCCTTGTCTATGCTTCCATTTTTAGCCTATCTTGCAATCATGGCATGCCACATTACGGCATTCTATTAGAAAAATTTATGTGACCTTTGTTTATGCTAGAAATACTCTTCTATAGGATGATTGTAAGTATTTTTTATGAAGCCTTGAATGACATATATTTCATTTATTTGAATGGATACATTTTTAGGAACTAATATTTGTCTCATTACCATGCTACAGGTAAAATTATTCACCATGCTGAGGAAATGAACAATGAATAAACTAATAGGTGCAGATATGAAACCAAAAAAGAAAAGGAGAGAGAACAGGTGGCGGCATATTGTGAAAAGAAGAAATTGGATACGATTGACGAAAACAAGAAAATTGAAGAGGAACCTCAACCATCAAAAAGATAATAGGCATTGGAAGCATAAAGGGCACAAATGCAAAAGCATCATGGTAAAATAGATTCAGATACCGTAGTTGGAGACACCCTATCTATCGCAAGTGAATACGAAGGGACACCATTAAGCACAAGTGAATATGGAGGGACACCATCTATTGCAAGTGAATATGGAGGAACACCATCTACTGCAAGTGAATATGGTTGGACACCATCCACCACATCTCAAGTTGAGAGTACATCATCACTTAGATTTGACGAAGAAGGTACGCCATCATCCCCATGTGAACCTTAAGGTATGTCTTCTACTCCACACTCGATCAAAGGTATGCAATCTAGCCCAGCTCATTTAAATATTGATGAAATTCCTAATGTTGAGAAGTATGTACCTAGGAGAAGACCACCTAGAATTTTGCGTAGAAAGCCAAAGTATTTAATTAATATTGATGAGGATATTTTGTAGTACATGGAAGGTAAGATTCTAGCACACACTTGTAGAAGATATGCTGATAAAATTTGGAAATTATTCTTTGAAAGGCTAAATGAGACCACAAGATGTCAACTATTTGTTGAAATGATGTAGGGT
Source organism: Sequoia sempervirens (assembly GCA_007258455.2). NCBI lineage: Eukaryota > Viridiplantae > Streptophyta > Pinopsida > Cupressales > Cupressaceae > Sequoia > Sequoia sempervirens. Next base: position 211,429,856 of record VDFB02105785.1, on the reverse strand, counting down.
ATAAAGTATAGAAACATCATGAAGACTCTTGGGTGTTGAGAACTTTGAATGCTTCAAGTGAAAACACTATTGTGAAGAATCTAATGGATGATTATGAGAGTGTGGGTAATACCTCATGCTCAAAGGATAGTAATGTCACCCGACGTGTCATTACATCAACTTTTCTAAGTATTCAAACAAAGAGAGCTTGTCTCATTAGAAAGATGAGTGAACAAATGAGAATGGGTGATCCCACAAAGCTGGTTTATAATTTTTTAGAGATTCTGATTTTTGTTGAAATCACATATTTTTAGAAAATATAATGATTTAAGCCTTAAAATTTTCTATTTAAAGCATTCCAATTGAAGAGGGTTTGATCAAACTACCTTAGATCAAACCCCCTTGGATAGAACCCCGCTAGTTTTAAACCATACCTATAACGGAGTCTCCTTTACACCTATTAAAATGCTGACTAATTAAAAACCACTTTTTATTTACCTTTTGGGGGATGAAATGAATTCATTTAAAATTTATTTTTTTTAAGTATGTATTCCTTATTATAAGCTTCCCAAAAAGTAAAATTTTAAATAAATTTAATTTATTATTATTTTATTTTTATTTCTTGTGAATGTAGGTTTTCACCAAAATCAAGCTCTTTGTTCACATTTGAAAAAATAGAAGATAATCAAAAGAAATGAAAAATATGAGTGCACTAGATATTGAAGTCCTTGATCCAACAAAAAATGAATTTTGATAGATACAAAAAGTTGTGTTATAAAGTTTTGTCTAAATTGTAATTGGTTTGACTTTGAAACTTGATTAAGGAAAAAATATTCAATAAAATACTATGAAACCAATTAGAAGCACTAGATATCATAGTTACAAATCTAAATTTGAAAAAATAGAATTTATCCTTCATGGAAAAAAATTGTGTTATACAGTGAGTGTCACTCCTTAAAAATGGTGTTTACTGGAAAAAACTATTTTTTGAAGGAGATGGAAAAAGAAGTGCAATCTTATTCCAAAAATTTTGGAAAAATAATATTTAGAATCTGTAAACAAAATTTCACAAATCACTAGTTTGCATCATCTTCAAATTCCTCACGGTTTAGCCGCTATAGGTGCGCAAAAGTGAAGATTTAGTTAGAAAAAATCAGTTTAGTATCCAATTTGGCCAAAAATTGTAAACCAGTATTGTGGGATCACCCGAATTAGTAGAAAAACTTTATCAAGATCCATTCAAAGGTGGAAAAGAATTGAGGGCACCAATTCAAATGAATTATGAGCATTCTCGGGGAGACTGCCACAAAAATATTAAAAAGTTGTTGAAGCATTGAGAATACTAATTGAAGACTATTGGAAGAATAACACAATGCCATATCCAAATCAGAGGGATGTGGTAAGAAGGAGAATCGGTAGTCAGAACCATGAGCCACATCCAAAGAATTTTTTGGATATGACTCAAACCCAATTTTTTCATAAATTTCAACAGGATTATCCTCAAATTAGTATTTGTCAAAGATATTTTGAAATGCTTAAACCTTTTGTATCAATATAAATCACACACACACACACTACTTGTTGTTGTAGACTACATATTGAATTCTCTAACCATTATGATGTTTATCGTTCTATATGTTTAGATTTGCATACTAATGATGTTTTGCAGGATTGTGGCATAGAATCCCCACCAACATCTTCAAGAGATTTCTTATCAAAAAAATTATGTGAAATAGAGGATGGCCAAATATTCCATAGGACAACATGCTTGGATGGTTCATGTGAGCATTGTGGTGGCTTGCAGCGTATGCCAATATGTCAACATATGGAAAGCACAGATGAGGTGGGATAGAAACTAGTAGAGTTCGGGAAGTATAAAACATGGAATACATTACAAAAGATGATAATCAAGCAAAAAGGTGTGATTTGGTTATTCAGAAGATTCTAGTGTATCAGTTTATGTCCATGTTTCATGATAATATAGTGTATGAGTATGCAAGGCATACCCATAGAGCCTGATGGATGGACATGCAATTCAATCTATGCAAGGACACATTTCCAGTTGGTAGCATAGTATCAGTGGTTGACTTTGCAGAGAACTACACTCTATAGCCACAAAGTGAGGTGCAGTCACAATATTACAACTCCACAGAGGTTTCGATATTTGTGCACATAGCATTCATTCATGCAACTAATAGTACAGAGGACCAAAGGAAGGTATTGAGGGTGTATCAATTTTATATTAGTGATGATCGCACACATTCTCCAAAGTTCATGCAAGGTTGCTTCAAGATGTTCTATAGTGATTTGGATCATAGGGGCATAGCATACAGTCGGCATATAATATGGTCAAATAATTGTGTGGCACAGTTCAAGAACTCACGCATGTTCTACTAGTTTAGTAGGATGCATGTCATTATAGGTGTTTAGTATATGTGGAAATTTTGTGAGGCTAGGCATGGAAAGGGGGAGCATGATGGTGCAGGAGAATGTGTGAAAATATCATTAGCACGAGAAGAGTTAAAGTATAAAGACAATGCAAAGTTGACATATGCAAAATCAATTGTCGAGTGATGTAATTCTTCGATGGGTCTAGGTAATGAAGGTACGTCTTTAATTCATAGATTTTTTTGGTTGATGGATGATACTAACATTGCACCATATGAGGATTGTTGTACACTAACAAGATTGAGTTACACTCTTTCCTTAGCTCAGATGCAGGTTCATGGAGTATCAATACATAGAAAATGGCATTATTTTTTTCTTCATGTACAATGCGAGTGGGTTGAGAAATGGTTGACAAGTTATCTTATCCCACTTCACATGTATTTCCCTCCAATGGAATTTGAACTAACACAGATGGAATCATCGGTCAACTTTTACCACATATCAGATCTAGTTCAACCAAGTAATATATCTACTTGCTTAGTTTTTGAAATTTCTATTGTTATCTTAATTTGTAGTGTATTTGTAATATTGACTAATTTCAAGAGATTTGTTGCACATATCAATGCAAGGCATGTTTATGTTGTTATTGCAGATGAAGAAAATAAAGAGGGAAAATACTATTATTTGTGTCATTGTGTTGAGGCCAAAAATAAATTGGATTCCCTAGTTATAGATGGAGAAAACATTGAAGAAAGCATCGAATACCCTACAGGCTCAGTTGTTACTCGAACATGGCTTAGAAGGTGCCCACATAAGAGTGTTAAATATTGGTTGTCTCAAGACTTTGACACACATCATAATATTCTTCATTACTCAAACCTTGTTGTGGCATCCAATGTTTGTTTGACCAAATATGGGGGAAGACCTTTGAACAAGACCTTGTGGAAGGTCCATGAGTCTAACCATGAGGCAATACTTGACACAATAAAGAGTAGAGCAGACTCAGATGGTTCATTGGATTAATTTGTAAGTATGCACATTGGTTCTTATTAATTTATACTTGTATGCACATTAATTTGTTTGATATCAATTCTATCATCTTCTTTTACTTTTCCTATTTGTAAGTAACCTACTAAAAATTGATTGGTGTCCCCTTGCAAAAAATGTTAATTTATGAGCAATCCAAGAGAATCTCAACCAAAAAAACAATGCAACATTCTTATTTTGATGATCTTGACAAATCTCAATTATGATTTTAATCTATTATAAAAGTGTGTGAATTTTGGCAAGGGAATTTCAAGTTATTCATTTGAAGTTAACCTTATCATGAGCACCTATGATGTAGACATTATAAGAGCATCTCGAATTTCAAGTTATTCTATTCATGAGAGGTGTTCCATGCAATAGGTATCTTGGAACTCTTAGTGAAGATGTATGACTAGGAGTGACTAAGTTGAGAGACTGGCATGCCTATCCTCAACGGAAGCATCAAGAGTTATGCCTTGTTGTTCCCGAGTTGGAACCAAATGGTGTGGATTTGTTGTTTGTAAGTGCCTTCCATCTATTTTCATTTCATTTCCATTTTAGATAATATTTATTTTTCTTCTTTTACTTTGCATATTTGTAAGTAAACTACTAAAAATTTATTGGGCTCTCCTTGCAAAAATTGTTGATTTATGAGCCATCGAAGAGAATCTTAGCCAAAAAAGCAATGCAACATCCTTATTTTGATGATCCTGAAAAATCTCAATTCTGATTTGAAGCCATTATAAAAGAGTGTGTGAAGCTTAGTGAGGGAATCTCAAGCTATTCATTTAAAAATAACCTTATCATGAGCACCTATTATGTAGAAACTATAAGATAATTTTTAATGCATGAGTGACATTGTAAAAGATTTGTGAGAACGGAGTACCTAAGGCATTATTCCTATGGTGCAGGGCACCTGAGCCTTAATTTTGTAAAAGGGGTTTAGTATGTAGTGTCTTTATGTTTAAGTCCATGTTTTTGTTTTTAAATAAGGTCTTTAATACCATGTTGAAATTTTTTGGGTCAATTTTGGTTAGGAGGAGTCATTTTGAGTCAATTTCGTAAAGTTACAAAAATTGTAAAAAAGTTACATAGCAACTTTTGCATTTTTGATGTAAAAGGGAAGTTGAATAGTTAGGATGTTAAAATTTAGTTGTAGTTAGTTGGATATGGTTGGAAAAGGTTAAATATTCTTTGTAATGGTCAAAACAGGGGTTGGATGTACATTTGGAGGATTGACTAATAAAGATTCACTATTTTATGCATTTTCCTACATTGAATTTTGTTGCTACAACAACTTGTACATTTTGGTACAGCTTAGAAGTGCTCATTTTTGCATTGGAATTGATGGAGGAGTGAACTACCTTTCATTTTCATCTTGTCTCATTTGATTTCATCAGGATTTGAGAGAGTTTTTTTTTTTTTAAACGGGTTAGAAACCCTTGTTTTGGGAGAAAAAATAATGATTTGTGACCCATTCCACTGACGAAAATTATTATTAATTGGTGGAATGAGTGTAGGTAGGTTTTATTTTATGTTTTTGAAGTTGGAAGGAGCAGGGATGAGGATTTGGGAAAATTTGGTTGATGCCCTAGTTGGTTTACTTCATGTTTTTAAACAAAAGTGATGTATAGAAGTAGGGTTTTGTAGAAGAGTTGATTGAAGACCATTCTAGGGGATGGGGATTGCATGTACAGAAATAATTTAACATTTATAAGGTTTTGGAATGGATATTTGAGGTTTGGAGTCTATAAAACCAATAAGTTTCTTGTTGAGGGAGCCTAATTAGGCCTATTTCAAGGTGTAGCGGAAATTTTTTGGCCCTTGTGCTTCAAAGTAAGCCCACCTGAAATTGAAGTATGTTTCAAAAGAGGATAATGGGTACTCAAATCTATAATTTTTTTCTAGGTATGAGATGGGGTTTCGAAATTATGCTTGAAAAACCTTGTTTGTTGTGCTACTAGGAAGATTGTCAATTTGTGAAGGAATTCATTGAGTTTGAAGTATTAATACTTTGTCAAGAGTTTGGTTGAGTTTTTTTGTGTTTTAATACCCTACTTTGCATCAGCCTACAAGTACAAGAACTTGGGTTTCAGAATGGTGTATGAAGCATATTAGACAATTATAGCACAAACAGAAGAATTAGGACAGCCAAATAAATCTCATTTTATTGTAAACATCATATTATTAATATAGTGAATGTAATAATGTTCGATGGTTACTAATCATTTTTTTTCTTCTTTTATTCTCTCCCTATTATAACTAGCACCAATTGATAACTTATTATAAAAACTTCATTTATTAAAACAAATCAACCTAATGGTTATATATCAATATCAATATAGCATACAGTCTATTCAAATAAACACTTGTAATGAGATTTACTCAAATATTGAAATTTATTTCAGCCCTCAAACATTTGTAATTCAAGCAACGTAATACTTTAACAGTCCAAATTAAAAAAGGGAAACAATATTTGACAGCATGTTACCTAGATACCATGTTAGTTACAAGAATTTCGTATGAGGCATCAGGATCACGTAGGGAATCTCTATAATAACATCTCTCAATTTTTTTTATCTCAGAGTTTTTTTTTCCATGGTGTCCAATTTTGACTTGATGGAAAAAGTGTCAATTGCAAACAATGTAAAGTTGCAAAGTGGTGCAACTTTCATTCAACAACTCATGTGACCAAACAGACTATTCCAATGCATCTGAATGTGTATGTTTACACTAGGAATTTTCCTCTTTTGCACCCAAACACATGGAATCACTATGAGCTATGTTCAACTGGATCGATCCCTTAAAATTCCAAAGTGCAAAAGGGAAGCAATCTTTGATGGGATATTACTCAAAAACCGTGATGCTTATGAAATCTCCGTCTGAACCTACAGGATCATGTTGGGTCCCTCTACAATAACCTCTTGGATTTTGCTATCTCAAAGTCATTTTCCCATGGTGTCCTATTTTCACTTGATGGAAACAGTGTTAAATGCAAGCAGTGTAAAGTTGCAAAGTGGTGCAACATTCGTTCTGTAACTCGAGTGACCAAATGAATTGTTTAAGTGCATTTGGATGGGTACATTTATGCTAGGCATGGTCCTCTTTTGCACCCAAATATGTGGAGTCACTCTGACCTATGTTCAACCAGCTTGATCCCTTAAGGGTCCAAAGTGCAAAAGGGAAAAAATCTTTGACGGGCTATTACTCAGAAACCATGGTGCCTACAAAATATTCTTTTGATCCTACAGGATCATGTTGGACCCCTCTATAATAATCTCTCTCAATTTTTATTATCTCAAAGTGGTTTTTCTGTGGTGTCCAATTTTCACTTGATGGAAAGTGTCAAATGCAAGTAGTACAAAGTTGCAAAGTGGTGTAACTTTCATTCTGCAACTCGTGTGAACAAATGGATTGTTCCAACACATCCAGATGAGTGGTTTTATGCTAGGAATGGTCCTCTTTTGCACCCAAACATGCAAAATCACTCTGAGCTACATTCAACCAATAGAATCCCTTAGGAGTCCAAAGTGCAAATCGGCTACAATCTTCGATGGGATGTTACTTAGACACCGTGATTCTTTGAAACTTCTCATTTAAGCCTATGGTATTGTGTTGTGCCCCTCTACAATAACCTCTCTTAGTTTTTGCAATCTCAGAGGTGTTTTCCCGTGGTGGAAAATTTTTACTTGGGTAAAAAATTATCAAATGCAAGTAGTTGAAAGTTGCAAAGTGGTGCAATTTTCATTTTGAAACTCGTGTGACCAAATGAACTATTCCAACACGTCCAGGTGGGTACATTTATGCTAGGAATGGTCCTCTTTCATACCCAAACATGCTAAAAAGCTTCGAGCTACATTCAACCGGTAGAATCCCTTGAGAGTCCAAAGTACAAAATGGTTGCAAACTTCAACATGTTGTTACTCGGATATTGTTGTTAGTGCCTATTTTGGTTGTCTCTCATTTTCCAGTTGTTTGCCTTTGATTTTCCTGACAAATCTTTAGCTTGGGAATTTTCTGTCATTTTGGCACGTGGGGTAAATGGGCTCCCACCAGGGTTGAGCTCAGCGTGCTAGGGGTTCATGTCTTGGATGGTTGGATCTTTCTTTTCTTCCTTGCCTTGTGTTTTTCTTTGTCTGGCAGGGGCGGAACCGGAATGGACTCTGAATTAGGATATTGCCTTTGGTTTCTTTTTTGAGTTCCATTCTGGCCCCGACTCCACATCTTCGGTTGTCTTTGTTTTTGGTTTCCTTTGGCAGGCGCAGGATCAGAACGGGAATCATTTTTGGAACCTTTTTTAAGTTTCTTGTTTCAGGTTTTGTCTCGCTCTTGGCCCCGCGGCTTCTCTATCTCGTGTCGGTTCTGGCTTCACCTCCACGGTCTTTTGCGAAGGCGTGAGTGGGATGGTTTTCGGTCCCGGTCTCTTTTTCCTTTTTGTTCCCCGCTCCGGCTCTGACTCCTTCTCTTTCTTGGTTCCGGCTCCGCCTTGGTCTAGTTCCCTTTCTGCCTTGCCTTCGGTGTGACCTTTGGTTCTTGGTGTGACTTTCCCTAATGTTGAAGTCCTCCCAAGTTAACGGCTGAGCTACTAATATGACTTCCTTTGTGCACATGTTGATAATCAATGGCCTCGATGAAAAAGTTTCTTGATGGTTACCGTGAAATGCTTTCCTAGTCTGGTCCGCCAAATTTCTGACTAAGGTTTTCAGTCGGCGAGACATTTATTTTCACCGTGACATCTCACCAAGCGCAGAGACCTCTAGGCAAGCATTGGCTTCTCTTCACTATGAAGTCTTGTAGTCTGGCCAACTTTGTTTTGTTACACCAACCCCGCCATGCTCTCGGTATGATCTTTTGGTTTCGTTGTGATCTCTGGACAACTTTGGGATGTCCCCCCTAGACCCCCTCCTTGCGACTTGTGTTCATTATGTTGGAGAGATGTCTCCCCAACCATTTCATGTCTTGCCGATTATGTTGACCCCTCGGTATGATGTGTGGACTTCGGTCGGAGGTCTCCCCTACTTCCTTATGTCTGGCTGATATGCTCAGTGACTTTGGTGTGACTTTCCTAGACTTAATGGACTTCACTGGGATGTTTCACCGACTTGGTGGCCTCTTTCCGACTATGATCAATGATCGATATAACATGTTCTCTTTGGCCAGATGTCTCCCCAATTGGATGGTGTGTTGTCGATATGTTTGGCTTTTCGGTATATCTCTTCACTGACCGTTTGTTGTCGCCCTAAGGTCTTCGCGACACCACTTTCTCTTGCCGATGGTGCTTCTTGTTGGGGTGTCGACATGATCTCCTGTCGATTGCGCCTTCTCTCACCAATGTGGCATTGTTGTCGCTGTGATGTTTGGTCGAATGTGCCCGATCTTGCCGAGTGGTATGTTTGCTCGATGAAACATTGGGTTCTCGGCGTGTTGTCTTCCTGACTCTGCGGTGTCACGCCGACTGGTTTGTTGGAAGCTGTGGCCAACATGGATTGAACCAGGGATGCATTCAATGTGGTTGGTCACTTGGCCCATGGCTCGAGAGTAATGATGATGAAGATTTTTGTAGATCGGCATGATGGCCTTGATTTGGTCCTGAACCTCAATTGCCGGTGCGAATCGGTGCAACAGGGATGGAATTAATTACAGATCTAGGGCATTGGGTTTTCTGATGAGGAGAGGTGGTTGAAACGGCTGGATTCTGCATTTGTGGCCTCTAGATTTGTGATGATCGCACCCGCAGATTTCTTGGATGGCATGGTCGATGTACTTTCCTGGTTTGACTACCATGGCTACCCATTCCTATACTTGCTCATTTTGACCTGGTGGTGTGACATTCTCCCTGTTCCACCTAACAGGAGCATTCAATGATATTCAGATATGCTGGTGGATCGGATGACTTGGCCTGTGAACTGTTTTAGGGTTCTCCTTGTCATCTGATGATATGTAATTTCCCTGGCCGGTTGCTTGTTGCTCTCCCTATTCCTATAAAGGGAGAATTCATGGCCAAGATGAAGGATTCGGAACCTTGGTGTTCAGTTCCACTTTCTGAGTTCTGGGATTGGTCTAAGATAGGCTAGGGTTTAGTCTTGAGTCAATATTGAGTCTATAAGTTGTAAAGTCTGAATTTCTCTGTAAATGCAATCAGTCGTGCAATGAAAACATGAAGACACTTGTCTCTCATGCATACATCATCAGATTGTCTCCATATTTGTATTCTTTTAATCATTTGAATGAATGGCATAAGGTGTCTTTATTCATCTTCTTGTATTTCACAAGTTTGTGTTGTTTGTTGATAGGTCTGCTTCAAAGAAGCAGTTAAATCCTTTGAACAGGTACCAGTGATTACTTGTTTGCAGGTTGGATTTGGTAAGTAGAGTCTACTTGATACAAGAGTTTGGATTGTTAGTGTAAGACATTGGCAGTTGATGCAAGGCATCAACAAAACAAGATCCACTAATTGAGCTCTATTTGCAGATGAATTTCGTCTTTTGTGTGTGACTCCATGACCCTGGATTAGGCACTGATCTGTCTTGCAGCCTAGTTCCTCTCAAAAACCTTTTAATTCATATAAATCATTGAATATATTTTGCATGATGTCTTGTCCTACCTCCTTGTTGCTTCAAGTGTTTTGTAACTGAGAATCTAGCCCTATTTGATGTTCTCAACACTTGGCATCAGGAGTCATATGCTATAAAAAGTAATGTCTAGTCCTATTTGAGGCATTGTGTGGGAATACCCGCCCTAGTTCTGCAAAGCCTAAAGTGTAGAAGATCTCAGTCTTTGACTGAATCTTGTCAGTTGGTCCAGGTCCTCCAAGCTGCCCTTGATTGGAGTTGGCTACTCCATAGGTAGAATAGGAGACCAACCTGGTTACAAGAAAAAAGAACCAACAATTGTGATGCTTAGAAACTTCTCGTCTGAGCCTATTGGATCATGTTGGGCCCCTCTACAATAACCTCTCTAGGTTTTCGCTATCTTGAAACCATTTTCCCGTGGTGGCAAATTTTCACTTGTGGAAAAGTTGTTAAATGCTAGTTGAAAGTTGCAAAGTAGTGCAACTTTTGTTTTGCAGCTCGTGTGACCAAATGAACTATTCCAATGTGTTTGAATAGGAATATTTACACTAGGCATGATCCTCTTTCACACCCAAACACGCGGAATCACTTTGAGCTATGTTCAACTAGATCGATCCCTTAAGAGTCCAAAGTGCAAAATGGTTGCAAACTTCAGCATGTTGTTACTCGATACCATGACACTTAGAAAATTCTCATCTAATCCTATGGGATCGTGTTGGGCCCCTCTACAATAAAATATCTCATTTTTTGCTATCTCAGAGGCATTTTCCCATGGTGGAAAATTTTCACTTGGGAAAAAAGTTATCAAATGCAAGTAGTTGAAAGTTGCAAAGTGGTGAAACTTTTATTTTGTAACTCATGTGACCAAATGAACTATTCCAACACGTCTGAGTGAGTACGTTTATGCTAGGAATGGTCATATTTCACACCTAAACATGTTGAATCATTCCAAGCTACATTCAACTGGTATAATCCCTTAAGAATCCAAAGTGCAAAATGGTTGTAATCTTTGACGGGTTGTTACTCAAAAATCGTGACACTTAGAAACTTCTCATTTAAGCTTATGGGATGGAATTGGGCCCCTCTACAATAACCTCTCTTGGTTTTCTCTATATTAGAGGCGTTTTCCCATAGTGGTGAATTTTCACTTTGGGAAAAAGTTATCAAATGCAAGTAGTTGAAAGTTGCAAAGTGGTGCAACTTTCATTCTGAAACTCATGTGACCAAATAGACTATTCCAACATGTCAGGATTGATACCTTTATGCTATAAATGGTCTTCAACACATGAAATCGTTTCAAGCTACATTTAACTAATGCAATCCCTTAGGGTCCAAAGTGCAAAAGGGCAGCAATCTTTGACGGGCTATTGCTCGGAAATCGTGATGCTTACGAACTCTTTGTCTAAGCCTACAAGATCACATTGGGCCCCTCTACAATAGCATCTCTTAGTTTTTGTTATCTCAGAGTCATTTTCCTATAGTGTCCAGTTTTCACTTGATGGAAAAAGTGTCAAATGCAAGCAGTGTAAAGTTCTAAAGTGGTGCAACTTTTGTTTTGCAACTCGTGTGACCAAACAAACTACTCCAACATGTCTCAATAAGCACATTTACGCTAAGAATGGTTCTCTTTCACACCCAAACACGCGAAATCGCTCTGAGCTATGTTCAATCGGCATGATCCCTTATGATGGTATCCAAAATAATCAAAAAGAGAAACATACACACCACGATTGAGAAGTCCAAGTTTTCCACACAAAAAGCATATGATCATCTTCAAGTCTAGCAGGTGCAAGATGCTTTTTAATTATCCTCATTTCCCTTAGAATAATATACAACCAATTGTAAATGCATACAATGGTGGAACTTGAAAACATTTTTTTTTCTCAATTAACAATTTTGGTTGTGAAGCATTTTTATCATTTTCATTTGAAATGATTTGTTATGCTTGAAAATTGGAGTCTAAGAGAAACAAGTGATGCTCTCATGTACATTTATTATTTGGTGTGATAAATAAAGTTTCCACCGTTGAGTCTATTTCTTATTTGTATTATATATTATAACTTGATTTTTCCAGAGTCCATTTCCTATACAAGAAATAATATTGAAAAAAGTTGGCATATACATCTTTCGATGTGTTTATATGGTGATGTATCAAGAACATAACCATTCATTCTACACTATAAGGATTATGTTGTGAAATTTTTTAAAGAATATTCAAGATAAATGTTTGTATGATAATGTGTTAAGAAGTTAACTACTCATCATCCACTATGAATATTATGTTTTGCAAGTGTTGTGAAGATTATGTATCCTTTACTTAATTGAGTTGTTCCAATAAAAATATTAAATATATTGGAATCTTTTTATGAAACATTTCATGGAATGCCAATTGAAAATGTGTTTTTACTTTTAGATAAAGCATTTCATGCAACTCTTTGGATTAAATTGAATTGAGATATGTAAGAACAAGGGAACATTAGGAAATACATTTCTCAAGGATCTTAAATAAGCCTTCTCTCCCATTGCAATTTTGAGTGGATTATTACTTTCAAAGTATTGGGAATGCTTTGCCTATTTTCTAGTTGGCAGTTGTCATTCTAGAAGGCTCATCTCTTGATATATTTTATACTCATTCTTAATCAATTATTGAGTTAATAATCAGTGCATTTAATTATAGTTAATCTTTTCTTTTCAATTTGTGTAATTTTGGAATTTGTAACTCTACTACGATTCCTAAAAATATTGAAGTTGTTTAGCATCGACTAATAAAGTTGTTTAGCATCAATCAATTAATATTCAAGAAAAAACATGAAGGACGACAATGATCGATGCTAGGGCTAACCAATTAATAAGTATACATGTGAATAAGTCAAGCATGTACATGTGAATAAGGGAAGCACAAGTACTCAAAAACATGTAAGCCTTGAAGTATACACATGAATACATAGTATACGTAAATTAATACAAAGTATATGCATGAATACAAGGTATACGCATGAAAACACGTAAGTCACAAATTATACATTGGAATACACGTAATTCACAAAGTATACACGTAAGTTGTAAAGTATACACTTGAATACGCGTAACTCGTATCTATTGAACCATGAATTTATAATGCAAATATGGACACCATCGATAAAAAATGTGTGTATTAACCAAATATCCATGTAGGCATACATCAATATATGTCAATAAAAGTATAAAATATAGGTACAAAATAGCCATATAGGCTTACGATAATGCCATATAGGCATACAATGTAAAATATATCCAATACAAAATATGTACAAAAATGTCATATAGGCATACAACAAAGGGCTCTAGAATCAAAAGCCATCACTCTCCATGCTCTCGAAATAAACTCTTACCCTTTGCTTGTCGATCGGATGGTGATACATTTGTCACTTGTTTATGCTATGGTCGAGGAGTGTTCCTGGTGCTCCTCCTAGGATTTAGTTCTTGGTCAAGTTTTATCTATTACAATAAGAAGTAAAGACATTAATATATAGAAATTACATTATAAAAAATGATATATTTAACAAAATAATCACTTACTGCCATCTGATGATCACTCTCCATGAGGGAAATATTCAAATGCCCATGTTGAGGCATGTTCAAGCCCTATATAAACCATCCAAATAGAAATTAAACTACGAATCAAGAATGGTTTTATTTTTCACTAACAAACATCTATAACAATGAATGTAAATTAAAATTTAGTAATTTTCCTCATACCTCCCCTGTTAGAGCCATCGAGGAGTCTATAGCAGATGAAACATCGATCTCCATTTCCCTTTGAACATTTAGAGGTGTATCAGCTTGTAACATCTAAAAATAAAACAACAAATTATTCAATCATGAAAACTATAATAGAAATCCACGTCATGGCTTATAATGTATGAGATAATGAACAAAATCTTGAGTACTTATTGTAATCAAAGGAAAATCAGCATTGTTAGATGGTTAGCACAAATAACATAAAAATCCAATGAAATAACGAAGTACAATGGAAATCAAATGAAAACGAAAGGAAATATATCACCGAGTGTCTCCATCTTCCATGCTTGATCTTCGTTACACCTTCTTGCTTGTTGGATAATGTTGCCCTCAGATTTGTACTTTGAACAATCTAAAATGCCTAAGCCCTACAACAAGATTCAAAGGATTTGATATGCCTATGACTATTGCCAATGTCTAAAAGTCAATGCCTATGCCTAGAATAAATGCCAATATTAATCAAATGCCTATGACAATGAATAAGTGAGAGTAAATATATGCCTATAGTAATTACGTAAAATGTCAAGATATGAAAAATGAGAAGGAAAGGGCATTTTATAGAAAAGGCCATTTCGAATGGACGGACGAGATAAATTAGTGATGAGACCCTAGAATGAACGATCCAGATTAAACCTGAGAATCCCTAATTAGGGTTAGGGAAAAATTATTAATCGAACGGTCAAAATAAAATTGGATCGACGGTGGAGAATAAATGAGACAAATTAATTAGATAATAAAGATTTTTGAAAAATCAAGAAGATAAGATTGCCTGATTTGCCATATTCGAAAAATCAAAGAGATAAGATTTGGACTGAAGATAAGATTTGGAAAATCAAGAATCTGCCCGATTGCTTGATTTTTGGAAGATTAATTACCAATTTGAATTAAATTAATTCAAATTATGGATTTTAAGAGATAATAAATAATCTTTTTCAGATTATTTATCAAAAAGGACCGACAGTTAGGATTGACATGACATTTTAAATAATTTAATTTATTTAAAATGAGAAGAATGTTAATTAGCAATTAAATAATTAAATTTAATTATTTAATTTAGCAGATAAGATTAATTAATTAAATAAATTAATCAATTTATTTAATTGGACAGTTAGTGACGTATTAAATAAATAAATAAAATTTATTTATTTAATAATCAAGGATAATTAAACGCAGAAAGGGAAATTAAATAAATTAAGAAATCTATTTAATTAAAGAAAGACTTAGACAATTAGTGACGTATTTAATAAATAAATTAAAATTTATTTATTTAATAATCATAAAGAATCAAAGGACATGAATTAATTAAATAATTATGAATTATTTAATCAATAGTCGAATGTGGACCAAGGACATAATTAAATGTCTTACTTATGCTAGGACGAAAGTGGTAAAAATGAAGCTTGCAGGCCTAGGTCATTTTTAGGTGTCTACATTTTGCCCCTCTTTGTCATAATGTCGCTTGTCGCATTGTGACAAAGAAAATAAGTCAAAAAATGCCCCGTGCAAAATAAGATGAGGAAGAATGACGAGGAGGGTTATGGTATGCCCCCTCGAGAGGACAGACAGGTTCCAAGAACATGGGTGTGCTCTCGAAATTAATGAGAAGACTAGAATATGAAGAGACAAAGAAATGTTATCGAAAAAGATATGGATGATGATATGGATGTAATACCTATATGAGACGAGCGAGAGAAGATGAAACGACTAAAGAAGATGCATGTTAGTTCCTAGACCAAATCCTTCAAAACATTGCCATAGGACTAATATTCATTGCTCTTAATCATCATTGGGCGGTAAAAATGACACAAATGGACAACAAACACCATGATATGACATAGACCAAGGTGTGCAAGGTCATCCACTTGAAAAACAGATAGTCACAGACAAAGAATGTCGTAACTCATACTAAGGGTGAAGTTGCCCCAGTCTTTTTGTCAAGACAATCCACAGACAGCAGTCAAAGAAAATAAAATAGGTCAGGAGACGTCATCGCACCTCTAAATCCTTCATGGGACATCCTCGAGGTAGCTAGTAACATGACCAAAAAGACAAGATAGTAAAAATATAAGACAAAATAGCCAAGAAAGATTAACAGCCATGTAATTTTGTTTGCCAATGTTTGTTTGCCAAAGATTGATTTTATGTCGATTTGATAGTTTGGACAGTTTAAGGGTTTTGCCAATTTGATGGTGTTGATAGTTTGATAGGGCCTATTGTTAGGAAGGACACATCCTAAAGAAGGCAAAGGACATTTTGACGAGGTCTAACTCCAAGAAGGACACATCTTGAAGAGGACCAAAGAGTGACGAGATTGATGTTGTTTTGAGTAATATGTTTTGGCAAGTTGACTGATGTTGACTGTATAATTGATTGGACTATGTTGTCTAATTTTGACCAATTTTGACATTGACGTTTCAAATGACTGTCCTGTGTCTGAGTTTGACTATGTCTGACTTATTTGACCGATCTGACGATTGTGACAAATGCCATGATTTTATTTGGACAACCCTAAAAGGACTGACCTAATGTCTCGGAGACTCATCGACTGATGGCCTTGCCTACGTAGCAAATGCGCAGAGACAACGTAGTTCGACAATGACATGGACTGACTGACATGACTGACTTCGACTCCATTTTTAGAATTTTGACATTGATTTGGATGTTTTTGTGTTTTTCTTCAGGACATTTTATGATTTTTAGGTCTTTCTTCAGGACATTTTATGATGTTTTTGGTCTTTCTTCAGGACATTTTATGATTTTTTTGTCTTTTTTCAGGACATTTTATGATGTTTTTGTCATTTTGTCATTTTATGATTTTTTTTGGATTTTGACGTTTAAGAGGATCATGACAAATGCATATGACTGATGCCTATACATGAGAATCCAAGGACAAACATGATTGTGCCCCTAGTCAAGCTAAATACCAATTGACAGGTGATGACAACATTGTTTGACGTGGGAAAGACGCATCCCGAAATAATGTGAGGATGATGACAATAATGTGACAAAAGTATGGAGGTCTACAATCGGGCCAGGAACGCAATCAAGTAAAATTTTGGATAATGTGCTTGTATGAATTAGACTCGTTGCATTTGGAATGACTTGGTTAGGACTAGATGGGATGATGATTATCCTTAGACCGTTTGACAAGGGAAAGCCAAGACAGGTGATAGACATGAAAGGATGAGAGGGTGGCCTTGGTAAAGGACGTGATACATGAGACTAAGGGAATTGTCATATGATTTTCAATGACTATGTCATATAAGGACAATAAGACTATGGTGGTCGATGACATGATGTTTCATGAATCGTGTATGATCGAAGGATAGACATGTCAAGAGTTTTCCCAAAGCATGATTTATGTGTGCCAATTTTATGTCAAGACCAAGGTAGGTGGGAAAGTGAATAAAAATGATATGGATCAAATGGTTGGATGTCAATGTCAAGAGGAAGGCCTAGGAGATGAGACGACTTGCCCCCAAGTGTAAGAGTCCACATAGACGATTTATTTTACACATGACGCCTGTTTGCCAGGTTTTCATCATGGTACTTATCCAGGGCGCATGTTTGTCAGGTTTTCACCATTGGATGAAATTTTTCTCTTTACTATTTTTTTGACTTTTTGATTTTTTTGGTGTCACCAAGACGCATGTTTGCCAGGTTTTCATCAGGGTGACGATTTTTTGATTTTTGATTTTTTTTGTATTTCTAATTTTGTGGATAGCCTGGATGCTTTAGATAACCACTGACTATTCTGAATCCATTGACGGTGCCGATGTAGAGACTGGTGCCATGATATGCCAATAATGACCTTGCTGAAGGAGTTGTCTTGTCAGAATTGTAGCACTTGTATACAACTGATCGATGTCATTGTGATCCTTTCTAATACTAGAGTTGGCCTTATCAAAATACGCACATCGCAATAGAGTGCCATGAGAGTCCTTGTGGTAAAGAGTTGCTGCCATGATGTGACGGATTTGTGACATAGGATCTTTGGACTTTAGGCGAGATGTAGGATTATGACAAATGATGGTGGACATGGAAAGGTTGTTTGGACGTTTGGATGAATCACTTTTTATTTTCCAAACTTGAGATGGTGGATGACAGATTTTGGAGGGATGGCGTTTGGAACCAACACTTTTATATGCCTTGATTGATGACCATTTTGAAGGAGGTGGACATGTGTTATATGTGGGATGTAATGCCCATAATTTACTCAGGCAAAACATGACCAATATTTTTTTTTTTTTTTTGTTGTTGTCAATACTTTACTTATCTTAGTATTTAATATTATAGGTAATCATGGTAATGGATTTCTCGATAACAATATTAGCATTGCATTTCCAATGCCCCTAAGACTTATTAATTAATTTGAATATACAATAAATTTGATCCCCAACTTATTGTTAGTTTAAATCAATAATTGATACAAGAGGTATAAACACACTTGATACTACATTTCCCCTTGAGGTCTACTTGATACACTCTTCCATAATTAGTACCTCCATTTAAAAAAAAAATTAAACTTACCCTTGTAAATGTTATCCCCCAACATTACTAAGGTGGTTTCAGTACCCTAAATATTAATACTCTTTATAGTAAAAAGAAATACAACATCCTAATAATAACAACAGTCCCAATTGTCCTAACCACATTTTCTTTAAGTTGTACTATTGCCCTCTAGGTACATAAACGTATCACACTCACTATTAAGCACAATAACGTTACTAAATACATTAATTTCCAATCCATTAATTCAAATGTTATCATCATCAACTGTATGTAAACATTTCATTATCAATGTTTTCTCGTTATATTAAAATTATAACTTATAAGTTTTATTGTCCTTTGTAAGATTGATATTAACATTAATTTTTTTCAAATATCCATATCAATATTTGAGTTTCTGACAATCTATTAACAAGGTCAAGAGGAGACTATTACCATAAAATATGATTACCAAACCATATTGGTATTGATATAAGAAGTGATACTGTTGACTCCATAAATCAAGATGTCATTTTCATTTTAATTTACTGACAGTGTTTATATTATTAAAATAATAATACTTTTTAGTAGCCTCCCCTCCTCCTAAAAGGAGTACTTTTAAAACTTATTACCACTCTTTTATACTTTCATCTTATTATTTTTATTTTAAGGTCTGGCCAACCACAATGTATGCTCGAATGGCCACTCAACCTACTACAGTGACTTGACCAATGGTGAGTAAAAGGTCACGTGGAAAAGATCGAGGATCTGTAGTACATCGGTACCACGCCTTTCTGCAATAGTCTGTAGATTTTCCACTGATCTAAAGCAACTTTTTAATGTGTCCCAGACAATAACGTGGTGTTATATGCAAGCGAATAAAAGAGAAGGTAGCGCTATTGTCAATTCGTCTTGGGTGAACCATCTAGCGTGATCTATTGAAAACGAGAGGTGGCTATCTCTAGCTCACTCTAAGGTCATTTCATAGGCGACATGACTGCAGTCTTCTTTTGCACCACACTAGGTCAAACTTACACCATTCAATGGTGATCAAAAGGATGGATCTGACAGCCATTGATATGTCCAAAAAGACCAACGCCAACCAAAAACTGTGTATCAATGACTGGCTGTTACGTATAAGGTAAGGGTTCGATTAGCTGCAGATGAAGCACAGTTGGATGGTTTGATAAGCATTAAGTGAATGTCAGAATACTGACAAGGTGAAATGAACGAACACTACCACATCGAGGCCACTTGCATCATCCCATCTCTATCACCGGCTGGCCGTTCATCTTAAGCACTGATGCACCTACAATAGGGAATAGAAAAGTATGATGCTGGAAAATCTTAATGTATACTTGCATCAACATTTTCCTGGTAACCCTTTGATGTAATCCAAGATATCAATAAGTTCGGTGGGAACCGTGGGTAGTAAGTTCGGTGGGAGCACAAGGGATGAGGAGGGAAACAAATTAATTACACATCTATCTCTTCCTTTCAGGATCATCACAATCTCTCTTCCCTATCGAGAGATGAAGGCTTCAAATGACGTGACACCACTGGAGGGGGTTGTTAGCTGTGCAGAAGTTTAGTTAGGATCGAATCTGGTCTATATTCATACTCTAAGCCCTGCCGAGACATTACTTTTAGGTTGCGGCGCTCCAAATTTGCAGTAGTAAAAGATCAGTACCAGCAGGGAGGAGTTTGGAGGTGCGATCACCAATAATAGCCACGCAAGTAAGAAAAGATACGGAAGGAAGGGATAGGCGTGAGTGTAGGAACTTGCAGCCTGGTCATGCCTTTAGGTGAGGGTTGCAGTTCACCCGCCCATGCCAATGATTACGAACAACATTATTTCATTATCCCCATTTAAAGTCAGTGAGCAATGCAACACACCATGAATCTCTTCGTCAAGCTCAAAGAACAAATTCTCAGAGAGCTTAAGAATCAACAGAGGAAAAAGGGCAACGACCAGAAAAAAAAAAAAAATTCCAGGTAAAAGATATAACACTTTACGGTGTTGCATTCTAGTAACGGAATGAAGGAGGCTTTCAATGGAAGCGATATCCATTCTCTCAGAACAGTTAGAGGTTAACAAGGTAGTTCTAGTGAACCCAGTGGCAGTGCCTGAAATTCCACTATGCCCCAGGTAGATTATATTTCCCATATATCTATATATTTCCTCTTTTCATTTGTTTAACATCTATTGAGTAGTGGCATATAATTTCTTTTTAAGGTTGGGTGTGCTGGGCCGCAACCTCAGTAGAGGCTCTGCCTCACCATGGTGGACGACAGCCCTACTGGGTCACTCCCTCAGCAGGAGCCATGCCGCTTATGGGACAATAGACCCTCTCTGTTGGGCAGCGTACAGCAAGGGCCGAACCCCAACATGATAAAATTAGAAATATATAATTATATGTGAAGAACCCTTTGCTAGTTATTTAAATTCCATATTAATAAAGGTATTTAGTCTATCTGATGATACACATTATATATCTTTAAAATAACCTGATATATTTATCTTAGGCAATGGATCTACAACTTTCTGCAATTGTATCTGGCGATTTTGAAATGGGAAAGTTCGATAGGCATAAGATCTGCAAAGAGCTTTACATGAAGATATAGTAACCTTGCTAAATTTATCTTTATCAAAAAAATATATATATTCCTTCTATTGTCGCTCAAATAACACCACGATGGATATATGTATTTGTTTCCCTAAGTGTCTTCATAGTGGTAAAAGGAAATAATCATTTTTTTTTTTATATATATATATTTTTTAATACAAATATACATTGTTTTCTTTTAAAAAGGAATGGATACACAATCATGCATACAAACTTCTGGAATACTCTTAACACTTTTAAAGAATTCTTAACATCAACTTTAAGTCCTATGAAATATCTTATTTAATTCCTGTCTATCCTTTTACTTCTCATAGTAAAGGATTTTATTTTTATTTCTTAAATAAAGAGGTAAATACCAATCCCATCTTCATATGTTACTCTAATGAATAATTATTCTTCAAAAATACAACTCTAAATTTATATTGTTATCAATGAAAATTTCTTCCTTTATACCTCCACTTTTATCTTTACACTAACTCATAGAGTGCCTACATATCTAAAAGCTTAGACCTATTCTTTCTCCATTTTCTTCCAAGGTATAACAAACACTAGCCTTTCACATTTTAACTAATTTCAAGAGTTACAATGAATGACATACAACTTAGTAAGGCTTGCTCTCCACCCTACCATAATGGCATCATGGAGCCTCATGGGCTCTAGCCATACCCCCGAGCAAGGTAGTCTTTAAGCTCCAAGATGATCAATGGAGTCTTTTCAAATTCTTACAAAGGAACAATAATGACATAGCTTGAATTTCATGCATCTAGGTTCCCTAATCTCTATGTTCAACCATGATCTATACAACATGCCACATTCTTACAACAAATACACAAGAGTAAATGGAAATAAGAACTTATCTTCTTTCTATTTGGTGAAGGGGTTGAACTCTTTCAACCATCTTTTCTTCTAGTCAAGCCATCTTGAACACTTTCTTCTCAAAGAGGTGGACTCCTCTCCTCCTCTCCTTCTTTCTACCATCTCCACTAAAGTTCTCCGAAAAGGAGAAGTGGGTAACATCCATTTCCTCTTTTCCATCCAAGTATATAGGCATTCAACTTGAATTCTCCTGAATGAGAGAGAGACACTTGTCACTCTCTCATTTGATCTTTCTACACACATCCCCACAAGTTCTCACACATGTGTGAGACTTTTGGGGAGATGGGGAATGTACTAAGACACTCTACCCAACAACCCTTATAGGGTGGCTCCACACATGTGAGAGATTGGGTGCTCTTTCCAAGTTCATTAATGAACTTTGGGGAGTGTAGTGGGGAAGTGATAAGTCACTTCTCCCAACTCCCAAGACTCAAATTCGTCCCTCCCTTTCAAGTGGACTTTTGAAGGGTCAAATCATGTCCTTGGGAACATATTGCTTGCCCACTTGTCCCCTACAACTATGGTATAGACCTTAGGGGGTTTATCTTTGTATCCCAACTAAAGAAATTGACCAACAACCCTCTTTAAAGTCCCACTTAAGGTTCTATCCGAGTTTCACACTTGGATTTGGGTTCATAAACCTTAACCCCAACTTACATCTCACATGACACAATTAAATAACCTTTCAACCCAAAAGAATAAACATAGTAACTATTTTCCCTCGGCACCAAAATAAGGAAAACAAGTTCATAAGCACAAAATGGTGTCTTTCAATTTGTTCTCATTGGTTCTGTGTTCTCGTATTAGCACCTCCTTTCTTTCCTGCACATTCCCAATGAAACCATAAGGAACAATCATATATCACATTAATTTGGTACTAAAATAAGATTTAATTGTGCAACCATTTCATTAAATTTTCAATTCACATTCATAGTTTACAAGTGCCTAATGGAAATAAAAACATTTCAAAATGAAAGACAAACACATTTTCATGAAATCACACTATGCATTGCCTGAAATATATCTAAGCATCTATAAGTATATAACAAAATTAAGATTGTATTATTCACATGCAAAGTGGGGTCTTACATGGGAGTCCTCTTGTCTTGTGGCTCCACATTGTGATTGACTTTTGTATTTGACTTGGTTTCTTTGTTTGATCCATCTTTCTTTGGGATCCATTTTAATTTCTTTTGTCCACTTGTCTTTTTGTTTGATTCAATGGCCTTTGACATTTGATTTTGATCTTTTGATTTGTAAGACTTTTGTTTTTGTTGGTCCCAAAGGGGAGGTTGATTCATGATAGAATGACGGTTCATGGTGTGGGTGGAGGGGTGTTGGTAGCAATCTTATGACAAGGATTTCTCATGGACTCCATTTTGACATTTGTATCTGACAAGGTTGCCCCCAGTATCAAGGAGGTACCACTGACATCATTTGATTTGCTGTCTGAGGAATAGCCAAGACCTTGATGTCTATAATTTTCCTGGTTGTATTGGTTCAAGAATGCCTTGCTCGTGTATGCCTAGTCCTTTGCCTTGATATTGCATGCTTTGAAAGATTCTGTTTGCGATGGGGTATTTATTGTTTTGAAAGCAAGATGCTAACCCATCATGATGTCTATGGACACTGTCACTTGTAATATTTTCTTCTGCAAGAAATCCTGCTCTAACAAAGATAGATGACCCTAGTTGATAAAGTGTCTTAGCTTCATTTTCATGTTGGACATATTCCTGACTGATATCTTTGGTCTAATCATGTGACATGTCAGGTTCAGATGATTCTGTTGGTGCTTCCAAATCAATGTCAAATCCATCATTATGTTTAGTGTCATAGAGTCCCATGATTTTAGCTATAACTTGATCATATGCCAGTGTGTCTCTAGTGGAAGATTCTTGTTCTGGAGGAATATCATCTATGTGTCCCATGAAGGCAAGTGTCTCATCATAGGAAGTGTCAATAGTCGAGGCTTGTATAGGGTCGGCAAGTGTTTGATCATGAATTGCATAAAGGTCAATGAGTGGATCATTTTGGACTTCTTGGTCAATGGTAGGGTCTTGCTCGAAAATGGGGTTGTCATGGATTATATAGTCAGAAATAGAGTCGTTGTCAAGGAGAGGTGTGTTCTAGATGTCATGATTGTCTTGAAGGACTTCATGGATGGACTGAAAGATAGGGTCATTGGATGAACTACCTTGTTCTTGACATGAGGGTGACATTATAAGGTCATGCTTTGGGCTTTCATTTTGACATGTATCCTCAAGTTTATTAAATGGGATTTGACTTTGGACTATGATAGAATTTTCATGACTAGATGTGGCTTGTGAGGGGGTGACTTGAAAAGGATTAATGACCAAAGGACTAGAATAGGATGTGGGAACTTGGACTGGACTAGTATATGAAGGACTAGGATATGACATGGGTACTTGCATTGGACTAGTATGTGAAGGACTAGGGTATGACGTGGAGACTTGGACCGGATATGACATGGAGTCTTGGACTGGAGTAGGATGTGATGGCATATGATGTGACATGGGGACTTTGACTATATTAGTTGGTAATGATATAGGGACTTGGACTGGATTGGAGTAAGGTTGACTAAAATGGGACGTGGAGACTTGGGCCGAATTGATATGGTATGATGTGGGGACGTGACATGTGTTGGTAGATGGTTGGTAAGGCATGTGGACTTGGACGGAATTGATAGGTGAAGGGTCAGAATATGACGTGGAGGTATGGAATGGACGAGTGGACAATTGACTTCCCTTGTCAAGGTTAGGATAAGGGTGATAAGTGGATGTTTGTTGTGAATTATTGGTAGGATTCATGTCAAGTGACTGTTGATGGTGAGGGTAGATGGATGGTGGCAAGGTATTTATGTCAAAGCCTTGTGGTAACTTAGCCCCTTCATCCAAAAGCATGGCTAGGTACCTTTGAGGGTCACGTAAGAGATATTTTTTTACAAAGGAGACTATATCAGGATTTTGCGTTGCAGCTTTTATGTCTTTGAAATATACTCGTCCATTTTGGTCTCTTTGTATGAATGGTTCAAAAATGTTTTTTGATGAAGATTGCATGTTCATGTTGTGAAATGGGTCAAAAAAGGTCCAATGTTTGACTTGTTTGTTTCTAGATGTTTGACTGTTGTTTGGTTTGTTTCAATATCCAGAAAACACTTTCAAGCACGATATTTTGACTGTAAGCAAGCACACATCAGATAAGCACGATCCTAGGTTAGGCCATGACAATATTCGCTAGATTCCACGCGGGTTTCCCCAACCGCATATCTGTAGCGTGTGAATTCAGAAGCTTGGATGCACGGGCTCCCCCTTACAGTGCACTCTCTTCTCAAGCCAACCAAGCTTCCAACCACCATGAAACTCCCATGGCAAGCTGATCACATCTACTACAAACTGTGAAAGTGTGGATGCCTTCACACCGACCGGTGTTGCGCTAGCAAATAGAAGGATTTTGGCTTACTACACAAGAGTTTTTAGTTGGGACCCCCGTTCGAGTGGCCATACATGGGGCAAGAGATTAATCACCATTAAGGTGGCACCCAGCTGAAGAGGTTAAGCTCAAGCAGGGTTTAAGGGAGTACAACTCCGTCCATATGACACATCCGCACAAGCAACCTTAGGTTTTCCCTTAAGGTTTACATTTATATACCGGTCGGGGGTAGCTTGGCTTTAGCTCCGTTGCCAGTTTGAGTCGCGTTGGGGTGATGAAATCCCCAGGCAGGCCCAATTTCTAGAGTTGGTAACTGTTTCTCTTACACCCAAGATCGCCCGAAAGCGCGAGGGGAGAGGATACTCCGATATACCAAGTCAGGGTAAATAACAGATTAGAATGGGTCTGATTTTCTGATCACAAGGTTTTCACCAAGTGAGAGCATACTCACCTACCATTCCACAACCACAGTCAAACATAAAAGACATGATTTTGTTTTATAAGCACCAAAACAAATGTTTGCTAATCTAGAAATAAACAAGCACAACGTTTGTTTCTTCCTTCTTTGACATGTGAATCTGCAAACAATGAATATTAGTAGTCTCGTATGTAATGGTCTTTGACACACGAAAGAGAATCGCCACACGCTACAAGAAAATATTAGTAACACAACAAATCTGATTTTTAGAAATTTTTTTGACAGTAAAATGAAAAATACAGAAAATAAATCCTGTCTAAAATCTCAAGAGGTTTCCAAAAATTTAAATAAATCAAAAAAAAATTGCTGTTTTGCACCTGAAATTAATTTTTTATGAAAAATCATAAAAAAATTATAAAAAATACATAACAGCTTTAAAAATTCTTATTTTTTTACTAGAGTCGTTTTCTTTCATCCCAAATCTGCAAAAAAAAAATTGTGATTAGATCTGCAACTGTAAGAGAGATATAAGCCAATCTTTGTTAAACACAAATTTTAAAAGATCTATTTTTTGACTCATAATTTCACATCCAAATTTAAAAACTAAAGAGTAGACCCCTATTAAAATTCAAACAGCTTTCCAGAAATGTAAACATATCGAAAAAATTTGATTATTTGCTCCCGAAATTAATTTTTTAATAAAAATAGAAAAATAATTATAAAAAATGCAAAACCGATCCAAAAAATCTGATTTTTGCAATTAGAGTGCGCAATATTGTCTTCAAGCTGCAAAAAAAAAATTTTAAGTAAATACGCAGCCGTTTGAAAGTTATGGTTGAATCTTTGGCTTTGTCCACAATGATGCCAATCCTGCAACAAAAACCAAGCAAGCCCTGCAACAAGAAGAAACCAACTCCAAAAATGGTTTTTTATTTGTCCAAATACGTCGGGTTCACCAATGTAATCAAAGGAAAATCAGATTTGTTAAATGGGTTAGCACAAATAACATAAAAATCCAATGATATAACGAAGTACAATGGAAATCAAATGAAAAGGAAAAGGAAATATATCACCAAGAGTCTCCATCTTCCATGATTGATCTTTGTTACACCTTTTTGCTTCCTGGAAATGTTGCCCTCAGATTTGTACTTTGAGCAATCTAAAATGCCTAAGCCCTACAACAAGATTCGAAGGATTTGATATACCTATGACTATTGCCAATGTCTAAAAGTCAATGCCTATGCCTAGAATAAATGCCAATATTAATCAAATGCCTATGACAATGAATAAGTGAGAGTAAATATATGCCTATAGTAATTACGTAAAATGTCAAGATATGAAAAATGAGAAGGAAAGGGCATTTTATAGAAAAGGCCATTTCGAATGGACGGACGAGATAAATTAGTGATGAGACCCTAGAATGAACGATCCAGATTAAACCTGAGAATCCCTAATTAGGGTTAGGGAAAAATTATTAATCGAACGGTCAAAATAAAATTGGATCGACGGTGGAGAATAAATGAGACAAATTAATTAGATAATAAATATTTTCGAAAAATCAAGAAGATAAGATTGCCTGATTTGCCAGATTCGAAAAATCAAAGAGATAAGATTTGGACTGAAGATAAGATTTGGAAAATCAAGAATCTGCCCGATTGCTTGATTTTTGGAAGATTAATTACCAATTTGAATTAAATTAATTCAAATTATGGATTTTAAGAGATAATAAATAATCTTTTTCAGATTATTTATCAAAAAGGACTGACAGTTAGGATTGACATGACATTTTAAATAATTTAATTTATTTAAAATGAGAAGAATGTTAATTAGCAATTAAATAATTAAATTTAATTATTTAATTTAGCAGATAAGATTAATTAATTAAATAAATTAATCAATTTATTTAATTGGACAGTTAGTGACGTATTAAATAAATAAATAAAATTTATTTATTTAATAATCAAGGATAATTAAACGCAGAAAGGGAAATTAAATAAATTAAGAAATCTATTTAATTAAAGAAAGACTTAGACAATTAGTGACGTATTTAATAAATAAATTAAAATTTATTTATTTAATAATCATAAAGAATCAAAGGACATGAATTAATTAAATAATTATGAATTATTTAATCAATAGTCGAATGTGGACCAAGGACATAATTAAATGTCTTACTTATGCTAGGACGAAAGTGGTAAAAATGAAGCTTGCAGGCCTAGGTCATTTTTAGGTGTCTACACTTATTAAACTGTATATTTCTGACTATCATGCTTACTATTTTCCCTATCCATATCATGTTCAAAAGCACGTGTTTTTAGGATTTTACCCATAGTAGCAAGCTCATGAACCATTTGATAAAATTCTTTCGTAGACATGTACGATAATTGTGGTGGCATAGAAAAGGTAGTGAATTGTTTAAAAAAATGCCGCAAAGAAATGGGGTCTCATGGTGATGGAATGCCATTACAAAAAAATGTGTCATGGCATTCCATCACCATAAGACCACATTTCTTCCAAGAATTTTTTCAAACAATTCATTTCCTTCTCTATGGTATTATGTTGGGATGGGGTGGATGGTATAGTGTGGCCTTGGTTAGGAGATAGAAGGCGATCATGACATGAAAAGGGAGGAGTGGGGACATGAACAAGTGGAATAAAAGGTGGAAGGTTCCATGGATTGGTAAATTGAGGATGAGGACCTTGAAAAGAATTTGGAGGGGAGTTTTAGCTAATGGGTTGGTTTCTATTCTTCAAACAGTGAGTTGTTTGAAAAAATGCCTCAGAGAAATGTGGTCTCACCATGAGACCACATTTCTTCAAGGCATTTTTTCATACTACTCACTTCCTTAACTATGATATTGCTTACTATTATGCTTTCATAGAAATTTTTCCAAGCATCCATAGTTTTTTGGAAAGCACTATTTTAGGCTTTTAGCCACAACAACAAGTGAGTAGTTTGATAAAATAATTTGGTACACATGTATGGAAAATGTGGTAGCATAGAAAAGGTAGTGAGTTTTTTGAAGAAATTCCTCAAAGAAATGTGGTCTCATGGTGATGGAATGGAATTCCATCACCATGAGACCGCATTTCTTCGAGGAATTTTTTCAAACTATTCACTACCTTATCTATGTTATTGCTTACTATTATGATTTGATAGATTTTTTCCAAGCATCCATAGTTTGTTGGAAAGCATGTTTTTTAAGCTTTTAGCCATAGTATTGAGGAAATGAATTGTTTGATAAAATTATTTGGTAGACATGTATGGAAAATGTGGTAGCATAGAAAAGGTGGTGAGCTGTTTGAAAAAGTGCTTCAAAGAAATTGGGTCTCATGGTGATGGACATCACCATGAGACCGCATTTCTTTGAGGCATTTTTTCAAACAAATCATTGCATTGTCTATTATATTGCTTACTATTATTCTTTCATATATTTCACCCAAGCATCCGTAGCATAGACAAGGTAGTGAACTATTTGAAAAGATGCATTAGTAAAAAGTGGTCTCATAGAATGCCATCACAATCAAATGCAATTGGAAGCTTCTCCTACTTATTACTTATGCTATGTGAAGTAATTTCATCACTACTTATGTTGAATTTCTAAAAAACTATATTGTAGTTGAAATTTTGTCATCTATCAACATCTAGTTATTAGTTATGGAATGTGAAGTAATGCTTTGAATTTGAAAGATGTGTAATGCAATGTAATCAATGATATGAATATAAACTACACAAATCTATTGAGTACAATTCATTAGTTAAACTCTTCATTCTATTACCTACATGTAGGTTTGTCTAAATCCACTGGCACTGGGAGGTGTTCCCTCAAAACCTCCAATATTAGCCTATTCAACATCCAAAATCACGTATTGAAATACCATTCATAAAACAATGCATTAACATGTAATAAATTTATAATTGTTTAATAGTTACATACCTCAATGGTAGATGCAGTCGATAAATAAGCGGGTGTAGGCCCAATGTATCTAGCATCAACATTGTGACCCTAAAATTTTATTTAAATCATAAAACTAAATTAGTTAATCTTGTATTTCAAAATTAAAATTTAATAAATTCAATTCAATGGACATGCTAACATTTACCTGAGTATCAATGTCATAGGCCTCATTCAAAAGGTTAGTTTCCCTCACCATCTCCATAGTTGTAGATGTATCCTACATATCAGCCTCCTAAGTGTCGATGGGGTCATATGAACAAGTCGCCCCACAAGACTGACACAAATGGGATCGAAGCCCACCACTCGAAGACTCCCCTGGATGGAATTGTAGTATAGGTCTGGCATGTTGGATGACACTCTGGGTCAAAGAGTTGATGGCTTGCAAAGTCTCTACTTCAGTACTCTCCTTTTTTATGGAAGGGATAACGATGTGCTCATGAAGCGGCCTAGCAAGAGGTCATCTCCCTTGCCACATAGGATCCTGTTGTGCACCGAGTCTATCTTGAGCCGACCCCCCACCTCTCCTCTGAAATTCCCTCATATCAAAATAATTTAGGATTTTGTTCAAGATGAACTCACAGTATAGTTTCCTAAGGAAATATTGCGGGACTTAAGAATTGTTGCATGGTAGGTAATCAAAAACTATGTACCACCTATCCTAAAAAAAAGTTCCTAATTCGTTGGTGGTGACACCAATGGATAGGAAACCCCTTCGCATTAAGGGTAAGATTTGAATTTGTGTGTGGGTTAGTGAATAATGAGCACAAATCAAATTTTCAAAATTTTAGATCTTTTACATCTTTATATGATAATTTATCCCGGTAATAAGCCTTAGCCCCCTGCCTCCTATCTTGCCAACCAGTTAATTGTTTGTTGATTGAATCTACATGTTTTAACATTTCTTTGAGTGAATTGGATAGGGGGGGCAAGCAACAGGACCAGAGAAAACTTGAAAAGGAAGGCAAATCGGGCTTTAGTGAATATCCAGGGGATCAAGAAGTTTGTGCTTAATATGAACAAGTTGGAGCAGGAGGTGACAGAGATCCTTAGGAATCTGGCCTAGTGGTCAATCGTTTTGTGGTTTTTTGTTATTTTTTTTATTTGTTGCCTTGGTTTCCTTTGTTTTCTTCTTTTTGGACAGTGTTTTATGTTTTGTATGGGCTCTGTTAATGCTCTTTCTCTTTCTTTCATTCTATAAAAGGGTTTCAGGACCCCTCTAAAACTTGTTTGTTCCTATATCAAAAAAAATTAACTATTGAGTTCAAGGTCAGGAATTGCATATCTAAATTACTTTTATGTTTCACAAGCCTCGACATTTATCTTCAAGAGAGAGAGGGAGCATCACCCAAGCACTTTACCTCCAACCATAGATCTACAGTCCCCTGCACACCTTCCAACTGGAAGTGGCCCTACCCTTAAGTACCCCCTAGTATTTCCATATGAGCTACATAACCAATATGGCCATACAACTATAGACTCCTAACTATGTATGACACTACTCATTGGTTATGAAACTCTAGAGCACAGTGAACTGACAAGTGCAAGTAGAGACAATTGCACTTACTTTGGTCAAAGTTTGAATTAAATTCAACCACTTTCTTACAAGTAGATTCATGTGTTCACCCACCTCTAACTCGACTTGGAAAACTTAACTGACTTAAGGATAACCCAAAATTACTATTTGAGGTCTATGGTTGACTTATTATCCTATTCTTTCTCATAATGCGATGACTTAATAAGTCAATACTTAATTGGGTTGGATAGTTATCTATGACATCGAACACCCATGTCACATTTTGTAACTACCTATTTCTTGGCTATGACCACTTGTTTGAGTCCTTACTACAACCCTTGAGAGTAACTACTCTCCTATTTTAAACATTTAATTAAACTTGATAACTAAATGATTCAACTCATCCTTCCTAGTCATAATCTAGTATATTGATAACATATTCAATAACCCCATAATGAATAATATCTTTCTAGATAAAAGGTTATATCTTCAAATTAGGTTTTTGATTTTCATTGGTAAAAACCTATAGTGTTGTTCACAAATAATACCATATTAAAATTTAAACATTCATGAAAATAATATCATTGAAAAATTGCAGTTGAATAATTGACTTAAAATACTGATTAATCATCTTTAATCTAGGTCAATTTACTATCCAAGCTTGGACATCTCAAAATTCCTCAATTCTTTAATCATACTATTATTTTTCATTCAAGAATAATAACAATAAAGATGTGTGTATACATGTTCATATTTTCATTTCTCTATATGAGCTATATATATCAAGCTATTAATAATCTAACTAAGAAAAGTAGATAATTTTCTACTATGAAATAAATTAAATTCATATGAATTGCAAGGCAGAATTCAATCTTCTATTTTTTTGTTTTCTTCACATAAAGAAATAATATTGTCTAAGCTTAATCCTTTATGGTTTTACTAGAATCGTCTTTCCCAAATAAACACAAGAAAAACTATTTCAAAACTGGAAAAGTTATTAATTAAACTATGATTAATTGCCTGCTCAACTTGAATAGTTGAGAAAACTTGTCTTTAACATGTAAGTCACTCAGCCAAATCACATGGCACAACAATTAAGAAAGCTCTAGATATTGTTCTAAGATTGAAACATAGATCTTATCAATAGTAAGAAACAAAAAATTCTTCCTCAAATCTTCTTAATTTGAGCCTATTCTCTCAACATAGAGTCTCTACCCAATATATTCAATATAAACTCCAAGTTGTTATGTATTCTTTCCCATCATGTAGCTCGTAGATACTAAGAGGATAACTCCCTCTCCTCTCTATATTCCTCAGTATCGTGCAACCAACAACCCCCCCCCTCAAAATGAAAAATAAGAATGATAATAATGCCAAGGAAAACCCCCAAAATAAAACCTTGCAACCACTTAATAACTACCTCCTTCAAAGTTGGCACTCCTTTTACCAATATGGTACAACTTAATCTTTCATGGTTTGTAGATAAGAAGGAATAGCTAAAAAACCATTCATTTTTGGCACCCATTAGAACTAACTTTCTCCCAGCCACCACTCAATGGCCATGACTTATTATCCACAATATAAACATTTTTAAGATAGATAACTATGTAAGATTCATGTTACAAGTGCCATGATTTCTATAGATTCAAATCTTTAATAAAATAATACATACTGCCACCAACATGGCTACCATAGCATGCCCGTTATGGATTTTTACTAGCATCTCAACACTATTAGATTGTGCTTACAATTAGCATAAGGTTCCCTTTTTCAATGAGTTGAGTCTTCCCATTACCACAGCTTAAGGAAGTCGTTAAAATAAAAGATATTTGAATAGTAGTTGAAACAATTCCAAGTTTCAAAGATATCGCCACAAAGTGGTTAATGAAATAAGATTGTGGCAACGAAAAAAGTATCCCTCTACATTTTCACACTTAATTTTGGAATTATTGACATTAAAATGAACCTAATGACACCTTGTTCTAGTGTTGTAATGTGTTTTACACATTCACATTGGATTTAGGGCCCTTTTAAGCTAAATTAACCTAATTTTTCCTTAATTTAATGTTGTAAAGTGTATTTACTTACACCTTCACATTAATTTTTGGGCCTTCTTGCATTTATGACCTTCATATCATCATTAATAGGCCCCTAATACCCTTTATTATGCATCTCGAGACATATTTCAATCAAAAACCTAACATAGACATCATATACACTTAATTTCCTGACTCCCCAACATTTCCTCCACTTGAAAAGGCTTGGTGGGACCCATACACCACCTTGGGCATATGAGTCCCATATAGATGGGACCTATACACCACAAGTGGCTAATGAGTCCTATTTGACCCCTTTTTATGGTTTTGAGTGGGAAATCAAAGTTTTGAATTCAAATTTCATGAATGTCGGCTTTTGGGATCTAATAAATGGGAAATTAGATGGATTTCCTATATAAAAAAGGTTTCAAATCATTATTTCACTAAGCCTTCATGATATCAACATAAGAAATCAAGATTTAAACATTCCAAGACTTCACAAGAGCTTCATAGAGTATTCAAGATCATTTCTAAGGAATTCAAGGGTAGAATTCTTCATCATTTGTTGCAGTAATTCAAGATCCATCATCATGTCAAAGTCATCAAGCATCAAGCATATTGTTGAGCTAGTATTGTGATGTAGCATTCAAGATCCAAGATCCAAGCATTGGTCTACCTCTATTTAAGATCAAGATCTACATTCTACATGGCCACTTCATGTTAGATTGTTGATTTACATCTTAAGATATCATTCAAGGTATCATTGTTCATGTTTCATAATTCATGTTTCACGTTCATGTTTCATTGTTTCATTACAAGGTTTGATTACCTAAACGGGGTTTAACCAAGGCAAGCTCCCATTTCCTAAAAATCAAAAAAAATTTCTCTCCTTGCATGTGTGATTGTAGATCTAGGTGCTTTTAGGCTTGAAGATCCTTTGAAGATAAAGTTACATAGTTGAGAGAAGTTGTCAAGTTGTCACAAGGTTGCTATCTTCATGAAAAGTCACCTACAGGTTGCAAATCAGAGTTTTAGACCTGGAACAAAGTGTGGAAGGAAGAGAAGAGATTGGAGACTTGATTCAAATCTTGACCCTCCAAAAAATTAGAGTGGGTCTGATACACCACTTGTGGTGTATGAGTCCTAGTACAACACATTTTCTAGATTTCAGTGAATTCAGATCAACCACTATGAGATTCCAATTTTGGCACAGAAACCCTAATCTGGGACTAAATCACCCAGAGTGGCATATGAGTCTTAGTGGGAACCAAACAAAAGGTTTTTAGGATTTTGGAGCTTGTTTTGACCTCGTCATTCTTCCAGGTTCACCTCTGTTCATTCTTAGTTTGTTATTTTGCATTTCAATTTCATTTCCTAGGTCATTTAGTTAGGTTTTGCATGATATGTTGCATGTCATCTACATTTATTATCTTTCCAAGCCATATCTTGGTGGTGAACCTCCTTTTATTCTTTATTCACACCCTAGGACAACCTTTAGCAGATCTCCTTCTTCCATTCTAACATAGGATTGAGGTCTCTAGGGTTTCCTTGAGTGAAACAAGAGTGAAATAGGAGGAACCCTATCCCCTTATCTTCCATCTCCTCAAAGATAAGGTCCTGTATTTTTCTTGTTTCATTTTCATGAACCCGCATTTAGAAAACCTCATTTCTGATTTGGAGTGCATCATAATCCTAGATCTATCTTGCATTGACTTTGCATTAGATTTTGCATTAGTTAATTGGCATCTGTGGTTTCTAAATCTTGCATTAGTGAAAATGCATACAGGTTGCATTTTTCATCTTAGATCATTAAATGTCACTAAAAATCTATAATTACAAATAGTCCAAACATCATACAAGTTAGCAACCTTAGAAACAATTTAGAATTTGTTGAAATAGGTGCAAAAACCCTAATTTGGGACTCATATGCCCCTCTGGGAGATTGAGTCCCAATATAGGTTGTTTTGCCTACTTTCTAGGATATTTGTGTTGTGCATTTTCCATCATTTGACCCATCCAAAAACCTTGACTAGGACTCATACACCCCTCTGGGTGAACTAGTCCCAGATCAAAACTGAAACAACTTTTTACAACATTAAAAAAAATCATGTTTGTACTTCTATTTTCTATCATTAGTTATGTGTTTCAATTGGTTGAGTTTTTGTTATATGCATTTCATTAGATCTAGCTTAATTTTGGTTCATTTCATGCATTGCTTAATTCCAAATTCTCATTTACAACATTTCATTTTCAGATTTTTACATAGCATAATCGATCAATTATCATATTCTACATCTAAAAATTGCATTCTCCTTTTGCATATTTGATCTATCATTGTTGCATTTCAAATTTCCAGGAGAATGATTACATCATGTTTTCATTGCAAAAATCTATAGTTATCATACTTCATGTTCTATTTTCAGATCTTGTTGAGTGTTGTAAGAAAGTTTTATTAAGTGCATATGAATATGAATTCCTCTCCCTTCTCTTTTTGTTCATCATTGATCCCTCTCCTAGTATCCCTTCTGTGAGTGAGGCTAGTCTATTGAAAAATAATACAACCTTGGGTAATCATAACAATCACATTTGTATTTCTCCTAATATCTCTCCTAGTTGTTAAGAAGATATTTTGATGTTAGAAGAACTAATTGATGAGAGTTTTGAGAACCCTAGTGGTTTCTCTCCTCCTGCCTATCCTATTAAGCAAGAAATTACTAAACATGAGGACACAACCATAGGCATCATGATGATCACATAACACAACAAGAGACCATTTAAACCTACCTACATAACACTCCAAATAGCCTACATTATTCTTCCAACATCTTCATGTCTTGTGATAATGTTTTAAATGATGATGATATGTTGGTGTTAGATAATCAATTTTTTTAAATCTATGACAACCCTCTTTATGTTTCTTCTCCTACCTATCGCATTTTGGAAGACATAATGGGACAAAAGAGTGAAATTATGGACAACCATGACAATCACATTTTTTCTTCCCCTAGTATCTCTCCTAGTAGTGAATAATATTCTTTGATGTTAGAAAATACAATTGATGAAAGTCATGAGAATCTTAGTTGCCCTTTTCCCCTAGGGAAAACCTTATTGAACAAGACAATCCAACCATTGATAACTCCCTTATTGGGGATAAAGTCATTTTAGAATAACCAACCTTTGAATGTCATGAACATATAGTTTGTAGTTCTCCTTAAAAACTCTCCTCCTTATAGGGAGGATATCATGATGCACGAAAATGACAACATTAACAGTAGTAATTTGGCTTCCTTAGGTGATGGTGAAAAGATGAAACTAGACTCCCCTTCATTAGAAAGACATCAAACCGAAACCACTAAGGTGTTGAATGTGCAAGTGTTTGTTAGATTCCCCTTGACTATTGGACCTCCTAAATACCCAGCGGGACATCCTAAGAACCCTCTAATTCTCTACCCACCCTCGCAATGACCATAAACTCAAACCAAACCCGAACTTATCCTTTACCCACATAAGAATATTTTTTTGTAGCAGCCAAGTTAAAATACCATTTCTCATACATATAACAATAGAAACAATCCACAACCAAGAAAAACACCTTCAACATCCTTCCCATTACCTCAACCTATCTTACTAGGTCCTCCTCATTTTCCTTGACAAAGAGGAGTACAATCTTGTTGAACAACTTAAGAATGCTCCTACTAAAATATCATTATGGGACCTTATTCAAGTATCCCCTCATTATCATAATATGATTCAAAGTTCTTTACAAAAATTTCTTATCCCTTGTAATGCGCAACTAAATGACATAACAATCATGATTCAAGGAATGAATGCTGACATTGTTTTCCACCAAAGTGAGCTCCCACCTTTGGAAGTGCAAAAATAAAATGACTCTTTAATGATAATAGCTATCTATAATAGGTTGGAATAAAAATAACCCTCATTGACAATGTCTTTTTAATGTTTGTAGTGTGAACCTTTTGGATATACTTGGTGTGGGTAAATCAAAAATTCAACCTGACTCTTTATATATTAAAGGCTTTGACAATGTAGGAAAATAACTGCTTGGTGTGATCACTTTACCTATTATAGCTAGAAAGACCACATTAGAAACACAAATCCATGTTATGCCTCATGATCTTTCATACAACCTTATTTTAGGAAGATCATGGATCCATGCAATGAATGGGGTTCCCTCTACTTCATCATATAATGAAGTATGTCTACAACAACAAAGTGTACACAATCGAATCCGACCCTGAACAAAATAGTTGTTTAAACATTGAGAAAAATAAAAAAAATCCTTTGACAATATTAACACCAACTATGCAAGTGGATTATGTGCAAGAAGAACAAAAATATAGATGTCCTAAACCCTTCACAATGATATCACTAGATGATTTGGGATCGTTAGATTTTACACCTATATTCATAGGTGAATGCAAGATCATAAACAAAGAGTCTAAAAAGGGAAAATAAAAAGAAGTAATGTCAACACAAAATTCAAAAGACCCTTCAAAAGCATCCACCTCAACCACTTTAGAAGAAGAAGAAAATTATACAACAAACATTGATGACATTGATTATGAACAACCACCGAATCCAAAAGAAATGAAAAAGATTTATGGAAAAGGTTATGAACTTATGAAGAAACTAGATCAATACGAGTGAAGTGTGTGATGTGATTTTAAGCAAAGCAGTGCGAATTTCAGTGTTAGGGTTCCTAAAAGCAATGAGCTGAAGGCATCGTAAAGTATTCAAGAAAGGTTGTGAAAGTGTGTAAGCATTGTGGTGGATTTCCTTTTTACATTGAGATGTATTCTCTGTGTAACATTCTTCTTCTATCTTCTTGTATTTCTTTCTATGGCTGTAAGCCCTAGTTGTGATCCCTTTTGGATAATGTGTCATATTCTGGCAGTGAGCCCTTGTATCAGTTTTGCAGTTACTTATATTGTGAGCTATTCTTCACTGTGGTTTTTCCCTCATTGAGTTTTCCATGTAAATTTTGTGTTCTCTTGTGTATGATGTTGTGATTTCAGTTTTGTTATGTGCATTCCATGTTTAATCATACTAACAGAGTAAGGGTTTAATGAATGCATGTGGATCTGATTATTGTAGAGGGTTTTGAAGGTTTAATTTGCTACAACTGATTTACACCCCCCCCTCTTAGTTGTCTTGTTCATTTCAACACTACTACCCTCAATTTTAAATTTAGTTTTTTAATTAAGATGTCAAAATAAAATTTCAAGTCAAAAGGAACTATCTAGAAATATCCTACCTTTCTAGCCTTCAATCACTTGAATCTAGACTAACAAAATCCTTCAAAGAAAATAATGTTAGGTATTCATTAGGGTCCCTAATTCCAAGTCAGAGAATGTTTTTAATTTAGAATTTGAAAACCCATTAGAGTATCAACAAAGGTGGTATTTGACTTCCCTTCATTTATGTGGCATGCCAAAGCTTCTTAATAATGGATGGGAAGAGATTTGAGAATCATAAATTCTTAAATAGGTTATTCACTAATGAAAGTGTATCGTCCACAAATTAGACATGGATCTAACAATATTGCAAGTAATTGAATTCCCTTAAGAGCCTATTATTGAAATTATAGTGCATTGTTTGTCCCATTGTTTTGTTGCTATTTTGAATAGTAAATAAGAAATTTATGTCCTTGTCTTAGTTCTTTCTGCCCTCTAAAGAGGTTAAGTCCCTTATTTAGATGACTGAGAACTTTGGTGCCTAGAAACAATAATTTGTCAATTCACACCATTTTTAAAGTTTGAATTACTTAAATGAGGAAATCCCACCACAAGCTTTCACAACACCAAGCTTATCAAACATGCCAAAACTTTTATACTTGATTTATGAAAATTGGATTTCTTCTCATACAAAGACAATACCATCAAGAATTTATATTTGTTACATAAACCACCTTAATAAAATTTACTTTGGACAAAAATATTCATTGTATATTTCAAGTTACTTAAATAGTTTCATAGATTTTGTTGCATAATGAAATGATTTGTGGCATGCAAAATATACAACTTGCTTACATTGAAAGAATAAGCCAATAGGAGTAACATTCAATTAATTAAGAATAGTCTTGGTTATGTTTTCCTCTTTGATATTCTAGGTCACATCCTTAGCCAAATCTCAAAATTGTTGGAAAGAAAATAATTGGAATGCACTTGACACCAAGGATTTATCTTTTTTCCATTTCAAAGACTACAATCTTAACCTTACACTAAGATGGTGTTCTCTCATAGTTGATTAAAATTCTCCAAATACAAATGGAAATTGTCTTTAAAAACAATTACAACACAAGTATCATCCATGAGTATTTTTTAATTCCTCAATAACCTCGTAAATTTCTAGAAGGCTAGAAAGTTACACCATTAGGGAAGTGGTATTGGAGCTAGTTACCCTATTTGTACTAGAAATATTATTGTAGAGGATAAATTAACATGCCCCCTCTCCCCTAAGGGAGAGTGTTCCTCTACTACCTCAAGGATCAAAGCTCAGGTGAACGGGATGGAAGGAAAAAGCAAGTTTTCTTTATATTTTTTATTTTATGTAGAATTAGAGGATAAGAATTTTAGAGACCAAAAGAGCAAGTTACAAATGTCTCGTGAGCAAACTGGTAGGCTCTTGTTCAAGGATGACAGAATGACACGTGGACGTCTCTACAACGCGTTGTAGTCTCATATGTATTGAAAATAGAGTTTTCTATCAGAGACAACAATGAACTCACTAACTATTTGATGGCTAAAATATTAAAGGTGCACTAAATTAATATAATAATAAAAATAATAAAATAATGGAAATAACAAGCATAGATTAAATGAAACAAAGTGAAGTTATAAATTGGAAAGGAAGAGAGGAACTCACAAGAGGTCCTGCAAGTGAAGCCTCCCATAATACTCCAACCTTCAAACCTGCACACACGAAAATGGAAAAATGGTTGGGGTTGTTTTAGGGGCTTTCCTTAGCCAAACCCCCACATAGGTGTTCCCACCTCCACAAACAACCAGATAGATAGATAGAAAAGATAATAGACAAGAAATTAGATAGATAAAATGAAGATAATAGATGAGTTATAATAACAATATGCTACCTAACGTGAAAACAATAATGTAATATAATAAGAATGTATTTACCCTCCCTTTAGAAAGATGGTGATGCTAAAAGGAAGAGCAATACCACACCCAATACATGCCAAGAGAACCAAAGTGTTGGTGTAGAGAGCCAAGTATAACAAAATGATAGAAAATCGTGTAGAATGTTTGAGATGAAGAAGAAAGATTGAGAAAAAGTGAATAGAGTAAGTGTAATGCCCTACCACGCAACCCCAGGGGAAGTTGCAATTTACTACTCAAACATACTAATTTTTTTTTTGTTTAAGTACAATTAACATGCAAGTTCACTACCCATTGCCAACAACCCCTAAGGTTACGAGACTGAGTTTACTTAAACCCAAACAAGAAACATGAATTGAAACCATAACATTTAATTACTTAATAAATTAAATACACATACATTCCATACATGATAAAATTACATCAAACTATAAGAGATACCACATGTTCCAATAACAATAATTTACAATACGATTACAACTCTCATTCCCCGAATGAGGTAAATTCAATAAGTGTGGCTACAAATTACATCTTCCACCTCGATACAAATGAGGGGTAATAAATTACAATAACAACTTAAATGAATAAAGCATGAAATGAAACTAGATCCCACAAGCTCTCCAACTGGAAATCTCGTCCACACAAACAAGGAGATGACCCAATAGATTAAGGTGCACATTCTACCCAACCATGTGATACCCCAAGGCTCACCCCCCATGCTAGGAGATTGTCACCAGGATTCCTAAACAAGACCATCTACCTCTAGACACAGGCTTCACATAACTGAACTGAATTAAATACAATTACAACATCACAAAGCACAATGGTTACAATGCTTCTAGAGTTAAATAATCAATTGCATCACTGAGACAAACATACTGCTAACTTAGGAGAAGTGTCATCACAATGTCACATGGGATATCCTAGTAAGTCTTCCTAGGTCCTGCCCCCATCTCGGGATATCCTGAAAACCTCTAACGACTCTTGGCCCCTCATGCAAACCAATACGGAATCAGTTATCTCTCATAAAGATGAGATAACGATCTTGCCATTCCAGGCCTTCTCATCTCATCCCAAGTCTATACAAGCCCTTGAGTCCATGAGCGAGGAAAAATTAATCTTGTTAAGTGTTTGATACATCCTAAACCTCTAATAAGTTTATTTATGTTATCACTGAATTAACTAACTTACAAAGAGTTACCCTGACACCACTTTGTGTGTCGGCCCTCGTTGCAAGCCACTCCTCTAAGACAACATGTGGAATAGCTCCACACCCAAGGGTACACAAGTGCGACCTAAGGAGAATGACTCCCTATCCATGACATAAAGTCCACACATCTTGTTCATGATAACCGAGTATAACACTAGATCCAATAAGACGCACTATCCAAAACAAAACCAAGGTTGACTAACAAATTACGACAACCCACACAATCACATGAAAACCCCATCTGGAAGACGTACATAACAAATAACTTCATTTTCCCAACATCACAAAAGAGGGAGATTTCATAACAGAAAGACAAAATAGGAAAATTATTATCCTACTTTAGGATTTCCTAAATCCAAGCAAGGCAATAACATATTGCATGTAACCAAATGAAATAATTAACATTATTTGTGACTACTCAAAAGTAATTAAAATTACAATTGCAATATTGAGGAATTTAAAACTAATAATTTAACTCCCTGTTTCTCCAATTACACATAATAATAAAAATCAACTTTTCAAAAAAAGTCATTTATTATAAAATCCACTTTATTTCAATCTATGATAATAGAATAATCATTTTAAAATTCATATATTTAAATATATATTTTTTTTTAAAAAAAAATAACATTTTATATTTCAACTAATTAAAAATAAATCCCTATTATTTAAAATATATATAATATATGTTTATTATATATATATATATATATATATATATATATATATTATATATTATATATATTTAAATAATAATAATAAAATATTTATTTAAATTATAATATATATATATATATACAATATATACATATTATATATATAATTTATAAATATTATAATATATAATATATATATATTATATAATATATAAAATATAAAATAAAATTAATAAATAAATAAATAATGAAATTTTAAAAAATGGCTTTATTTCCCTGGCCCCACTGGCCCCCAAAGGGAGAGGGACGGCCATAGGCTACGCCCCCTCCCCCTATGGAGGTGGTGCTACTGTAACGTTTCCCTCACACAGGTGTGGGGAGCTTTGGCAGTGCCCCTTCACCATGGTTGTGTGTAGCCATGGTTGCCCTCCTCCTCCCCAATACACTAAATAAAAATTGTATTTATATTTTTTTTTCTTCAATAAAATTTTTAAATAAGTCAAACCCCTATTAGAGATTTTTCTGTGTAAAGAATTTTTATAAAAGCTAGAAAAATTCTCCAGCATAACTTCACCCTTTGAAAATATATATATATATATATATATAGCATATGTATATATATATGCATATAACAGAATATATATATATAAATCTTCATTGTTTTACAGTCAAATTGAGCAAATTTTCTACAAAAATTTTACAATAAAAACTAATTTCTCAAACACAATTTCTTGGTTTAAATTTCAAATTTCATAAGAACCATTTCAAATCCAAAATAGAGGTTTCAAATTTCATTTTGTTTCATTCCATTTTCTATTGTTGAA
Organism: Sequoia sempervirens; assembly: GCA_007258455.2. Taxonomy (NCBI): domain Eukaryota; kingdom Viridiplantae; phylum Streptophyta; class Pinopsida; order Cupressales; family Cupressaceae; genus Sequoia; species Sequoia sempervirens. The sequence continues at coordinate 211,386,921 of VDFB02105785.1, read as the reverse complement.
ATTGAAAATTTCAGTTGCAAGTTTTGTTTTTCAACAACCAATCTAAATTTCTTCAAGATTTAAACAGGGTTTTCAAAAAAAATGTTGCAACAAATTTTCAAATCGAAAATGCAAATTTCTAAAACAATAAACAAGGAGAACCTATAATTTGAAGCTTGAAAGAGAGTTTGAAGAAGAAAGTTGAGCTTCCCTGCAAGAATATTTTCCAAAGCTCTTCCAAAATCTTCACCCAAAATCCAAAAATGCATGAACAAAACATGAAGAACTCTCCTTCTTTTAACAGCAATATATATATATATATTTATTATATATATTTTAAAGAAATATCTTCCCCAAATTTGGTCAACTTTCCCCAAAATATCCTATCCACCATAGTTATTGCTCCTCTATCCAATTTGGAGATATTTTATTTTTCTTTTTAAAATTTTAAAACAAGCAAATTTCTTTCAACATGACTTTATTTCATTATTTCATTTGTTTTTAAAAATCCTATTTCAAATGAATTTAAATGCTTTTAAACATTTTCATTTCCAAAAAGAATTTAACTTTAAAAATCTTCTTTTCAAAAAACTTTATCACTTTTTAAATTTTCATTTCAAAAAGAATTTAACAATTATAATTTCCAAAATGAACAACTTGACTTAATCCCACACAATTAATTTAAATAATCAATAAAATAAATCTAATCCAAGATTAGATTATTTTATTAATTAAATTAAAATAATTAATAATTTAAGTAACAATTCTAACACTACAACTAGATTTATTTAATAACATCTGAAATACAAAAAGCCATTTATTTACCTTTTTTCAACTTGAAATTAAATAAATCAAGGAGAGATGAACAAAAAATAAGCAACTTAACCCGACTAAAACCCAACGACACACTATGACTAGGGTGATGCTTGGCACAGAAAACCTAGCTACTATCTCCCAATCGAATACCGTTGGCCAATAGACACGGTCAAACCTAGGAAATCAAGTGGAGTCGATGTCTTGTACCTGTCAACTTGCGAGCAAAGAGTATATCGAACATGCATATATATGATATAATAAAACACACCATGAAGAGGAAATCCCATAATCGTAGGGCGCTCGCAAGCGAGTGATACAATCCCATCCCCTTCACCAATACAGACTTTATAACTGACGAGTCTGACATCAATAATATAATCAAAAGCATAAAACATCATTAATTAAATATATGCTAAGCTAATTCAAAACATGCCATAATGATAACATCAGAGTAAAATACCATCACGTCAAAATATAACATTTGTATCGCTTAACAGTTTGCGATCAAATAGTAACCAAGTATCATAGTCAAAGTAGTAACAAAACAAAGCATAACAAAGAAAACAATGTCCGATCAAAAGGGCCAAAATGGAGGGTTGCTATAGTAAGTGATAGATTGAATGAATGAAAGAATGAGAGGTTAGAATGGAATAAAGGCATGCAAATGGATTTTTTTGATGCGTCTGCAAGCCACAGAGGCATTAAACTTCATAGGAATGCAAGAAGTGTAATGTCCCAATGGTCATGCAACCAGGAATATTTTTGGGATGTTTGCACGATGCTAGACATCTACACGTCATGCTAGCGTCTACGAAAAAATTTCACTTAAATGGTTGAAAATGAAGGGTTAGGGACAAAATTAAGGTTAGGAAAAAGAGGAATTGCATTATTGATTTTAATTATTCTAAAGGGGAGGTTATGGAATGCAAAATTGCATAAGATGCAATTTTTAGCATTACACTTATCAATGAAAGTAATGGTGCATTATTATTATTTAACCAATTAAATATGTTTCTCATACCAATAAATCATCTTTAATCATTTGTTTATATATGGATAGTTTCCTAAATCATGTTTGTTTTGAATTTTAGATTAGTTTTCACATATTTGAGTTTATGAGACTAGAAATATGTGTGCTTCCTTTGTATTGCATTCATTACACTATTGCTAAATAGGTGATTGCATGTCTATTACATTTCAAACCTATGGGATAAGGTTATGTATCTCCTAGAGATAGTAACACAATATGAACTCATAACAAGTGGAAAAATTCTTTTCAACCCAAATATGATGGTATTATTTCACCTAAACTTGTGTATTTTGGTAAAAAATGTATTGGCAAAGCATGAATGTGCTTAGGCTCGGCCTAAAAAAATTAAAAGTTCTAAAATTGACTAATGGTGAAAAACCATATTAGATTTCCTCAAGCATTTAATAACATATACATCATTCAATAAACCACATTCATCCAAAGATTGTTGGGTAAAAGTACAAAGCTTGGTCACACTATTATAAAGAAAGTGACTAGAAAATGATATATGTTTTGAATTTGAATTTGAATTGCTAGAAAGTGACATGTTTTGAATTTTAATTTAAATCACTAGAAAGTGACATATGTTTTGAATTTTGAAATGATGTAAACTAATGAAAAGAGTATTTTTTAGTGTATTTTATGTTTGTATTTTTTTAGAAAAAAATTAAAAATATTTGAACTTATTTTTTATAAGTTTGACACTATAATTATGTTGCTAATAAAATGTTAAAAAATGAAGTTACTGAGACGCCACTCTTTATATAGTAAATTTTGTACATTTTCCTTCAAATTGTCTAGTGTATTTATAACTTTAAATTTTAGTGCATTGATTTATTTTTAAATAAATCTTAAAAGTTACACATGTGCATAGTATGTCACCTTTTGTTTTAACTATTTATCCACAATGGAAAAAAATTATATGATCTTGGCATAGAATCATTTCTCTAGTGCATCTTTTTTTCAATTTGCTTTAATAAATTTTAGTATGTTTTCTTGACAAAATAATCAACCTTATATTTTGGTCTTAATGACCTACTTTTAGTAAAAATAAATAAAATAAAATATACACAATAATTAAACTATTAAAACAATTATATTTTTTAATATTACACTTATAGATCTACAAAAAGGAAATTCTTATATTTAAAAAAAATACATGAGAATTTTTTTTTTGATAATTAAAGAAGCAAAACAAGGGTGTTGGCCTAAATACAAAGAGCCCAGAGGCTAAAAACAAAGTCCACAGACCAGAGACAAAAAGAACACTAGCTTAACCAAACAATTGACCACAATCTTTGATGAGGAACTCGAAAAGTTCCCTGTGACTGTTATCCTTATCACCAGCCTTCTACAGTTCTTTGTCCTATAGCAAATAGAGGGTATTTACCAATCTATGCATAACCATGGAACTAAATTTGGATAGGCTAACAATCATTTTCTTAAGTTCTAGCACCTTCCCTTTAAGCTTTATAAGCTCCTTCATCATAGTAGCACATTGTGGGAAACTGTGAGTCTCACTAGGAAGGTCCACATTAGCATTGTCAGTGCTAATCATGTTCTTAGGTTGGCTCTCACTAGTGTTATATAGACCTTTGGAATCAAACTTATTCTCCTCCTCATCAGTAGAGAAGCTCACATCCTACTCAAGAGCATCCTCAATCACCTCCTTTTTAGTAAACTTTGGATGACCCGCCAAATGATTAGATCTTTGAGGATGAGAGCCACTCACATCCTTCACATCCTCAGCCTTGTACTCTTCCACATTGATAGCAACAATATTGGCCTTCTCAACCAAGAACTATGTTGGGGAAACTTTCTACTTTTTGGTGGGGGGTTTTTGAGATCCCACCTAGTCTTGTTTGCCAAATCCTAGAGAAGGAGAACTATTTTTAAGGTCACAGAGACCTTGAGTCACTTGAGATTCACCAAAAACTGGAGTCTTTGGTGAAGGATCATCCCTAATGAGGTTATGGGGGATGGTGAGAAGGGGGGTATCATTTAGGGTAGAGGATTCACCCAAAATCTCAGTCGAGGGGGAGGTATGAGCATAGTCAATATGCTTCTTCATTTTACCTTTGGTTTTCCCCCAAGGGGCCAAATGGTCACCACCTTAGGGGAAATAGGGGGCTTTCCTCAATCATAGTAGCTTTAATTTTTTTAGGTGGTCATAAAGAAAGATGAAAGCAATAAAGGCGTAGAATAAGACCTTGATGTAGGTGAATGGGATATTTTTTTGGGAATTTTTTGTTTAAGTACAAGGATTCCTTAATTGGGCTTTCTAAGGAGGTTAACAAGTAGAATGGGAAGGTTATCATAACATTATGGTGGAGGTGTTTGAGGAGGGGGATGCAGTAGAAATAATAGCACTTGTATCTACCTTCCAAAGTAAAATACTTCATAAGCATATAAGACATACCTTTTCCCATGGTGGAGAATTTTTTTCCCTATCAAATCCATCATACATTTTGGTGGGTTGTTCACCTTCTTTAAAAAGGGGTCAAGTTGTCATTGTTCACCACTTTGTTGTGTTTTTCCATTTTTCCCTTTCATTTTCATACCTCACCTATGCGATTACATCTTCATCCACCTCAAAGTAAATTTCACCAACTTTCACTTTCCTTCAATCCCAAGAATGGGAGAACTAAATGGATAGACTCTCATCATGTCCCTTAAGGCACTCCAAGAATGGAGAAACCCCTCCTTCGCAAAAAATATGTCAAACTGTGGCATCAATGGAGAACTCATCTCAAGAACCAGGTTCAAAAGTAACTCTCCCTACCCATATTATCTCGGTAGAACAAAAGAGTTTGCAAAAAGATAGCCAACCTTCTTAAAAACTTACACAAAAACCATAGATTCGAGCAACAAGTGTAAGCAGGAGAAGATAAAAAATAAAAATTTGTGTCAAAGTAATAATAATAATCATATAACCCCTTCCAAGAGTAATTATAATTATTACATAACATCCTCCAAATAAAGAGTCAATCATGTCTCATAATTGTTGGGAAAATGTGTCTCAACCTTGCAAGTACATAAGGTTTGATGTTGATAGGTAACCATGAGGGGGTTGTAATGGGGATACACCCCTATGAGGGGTCTAGGGGATCATCCCCTCAGTGAGGGATCCAGGGGTTGCACACCCTGATGGGGGCTCGGGTGCAATGCCCCTGAAAGCCAAATTTTATGTATATTTTATTATTGTAAATCTAGATCATTCATCATTAGGTCTCATATCTGATGGTAGATAATTTGTTGGCTTGAATTTATCTAGAAGGAAACCCTATTTTATGAGAGAATTGTATTATGGTTGTATATTGTGATGTATTTTGAGAGTCTAGTAGTGGGTGTGTTGCCTCTGGATCTCTGATTGGTGATACTCCTATGAGAAGCTTGCTCTACAATTATATTGTTTTCTTTGTGGTTTTTCAATAATATATTGGGCGAATTTTGGAGTTGTGTTTTTCTCCCAAAATGGTTTTCTCCATGTAAATCATTGTGTTGTGGTATGCATGATATTTATGTTTTTTTTTTGTTTAAATTTTTGTAACTGTTGAAAATATTTGTAAAGTTTTGCATTATCCTCCTCTCAAGACTTCCTCACAATAATGTCAATGGTACGAGTAATTAAAATGGGGAGGTTAGCCTTATGACAACTATCATAATCACAATCATAATTAAACTCAAATCTTTCCAAGCAAGATGGAAGATGATCATACAAGTCTTGTCAAAGATGGAAGATGACGTTTGTTCCTTTTCTACACTTTCATAGACCTCATACAAATATCAAGCGCAGAAAGGTAGAAAGCCAAGAAACTATCATGTGTAGACCTCTAAATGGAATTGCATATTTCAGCTATCACAATCATGATCATAGTTAAACATCTTTCCGAGCAAGATGGTAGATGATCATACAAGTCCTGTCAAAGATGGAAGATGACGCATGTTCCTTTTCCTCATTTCTACAAGCCCCATACAAATGTCCCATAGAATGGAAAAAATCCAAAGAAACTACACCATGTGTAACCCTTTGAAAGGATTTAATTATGCTACCTATCACTATCACAATCATAGTTAAACTCAATATTTTCAGGAAAGATGGAAAATGATCATACAAGTCTTGCCAAAGATCCAATGAGTACACTCATCATAATTACCATAAATGTGGCAAGACGTCACCACCTTCACATGATCAAGCTGGACATGGAGGATCTATTATAATAGTGTGGCCCACCACAAAACTCTTTGAACCTATATAGAACATAGCAAGTCATGCACCTAGGCAGAGTCAGCATTCACATCAGCATGTAGCAGGACGGAGACAAATAATTCCCATATTTAAAATCCAACAGAAATAAATTTAAATTTACCCACTTCAAATTATATCCCTCCACCAAAAACATAAGTTTGAGGTGAGGGTTCCAGTCCTTCCAAAAAAAAACACCATTAACTAGAATTAGCAGAGGCAACGTAATTCCACTCTGAGGTAAGGAGTTTTCTAACATGATTCGGGAGACTGGGAAAATTATGCTAGCACCGTAAAGACTCTTGGTCCATCCCCAAATGTGTCATAGCATTAGCAACCCGGTTTCCCTCACGATAAACATGTTTGATCTCAAACTTTTCAATTCCAAGGTTGGGTTTTTGGATATCCTTTATAATATCCTCCAGCGCCCAGCAAGATTGAGTAGTACCTTTTGTTAATGTTATGGAAACTTCTGGTTCATCCTTCCAGCCACGAGTGAAGACATAAATTAATATAGCCTATCGGCTATTTATTTATATGCGATATTTAATGTGAAGGGGTGCTTCACTTGGCAACAATGTAATTTCTAAAAGGGCCAATCTTCCTTGTAATTCACATATTTTAATTGTAATTATATTTCTCTATTTTGGCCGACCTTGTACATGAAGAGGTGTGACCTCTCTCTCATTTTTTATTTATACAAGGTCATTTCCATCCTGTCAATCATCAAGCAAGTTCAATTCTCTCCTTCATTCAAGTACGAATTTTCTCCAAGAGCAGATTGCGAATTTCTCTAAGTGCAGATTTAGGGTTCAAGGAAGGGAAGATTATTATCTGTTTTGCATCTAAAGTTGGTGCTGAATATTGGCCTTGTGATTGGCCTCATTGTAAAGAGAATTGTTGCCACTATTTATATATATAAGAGAGATCTTTGTTGCTAGGTTTTTCTCCCTCAAGAGGAGGGTTTTCCCAAGGTATCTATTGTGTTATTGTGTCTTATTTTGAATTAATTTATGTGCATTAAATTTGATCATTAAAATTTGCATGGTATTAGAGCGGGTTTGAGAAGATCGTGATCAAATTTACAGCGATACTCTTTTCTCTTCGTCTTAATTATTTGTCTATCTCTACATCAATCAAGATGGTGAACGGATTGAAGATCAAAGATAGACTTGAGGGAGCGTCAAACTACACTTCATGGAGGTTTAGAATCATGCTCACATTGGAGGAGAATGATTTGGCAGAGTTTGTGGAGACCAAAGTTCCCGAACCTAAAGAGGAAGAAGATAAGTTGCAATAGAAAAAGAAAGACATCAAGGCAAAGAAGTTGTTGGTTGATTCCGTCAAGGATCACATTGTTCCAATTGTCTCCAAGTTGAAGACTGCAAGGGAGATGTTCAAGACATTGGAGGAAATGTACAAAATCAACAACACCAGTTGGGCACTTGCCTTGAAGCAATGACTTCATCATGTTAAGATGGCAGAAAGAGAATTTGTCATCACCTACTTCATGAAGATTTCCAAATTGAGAGATCAGCTCTCTACCATTGGTCATATTGTTGATGACAAGGATTTGACCATGTTGGCTCTTAATGGTCTTCCTTCATCTTGGGAGTCTTACATTCAAGGAATCAGTGCGAGATCGAAACTTCTCAAGTTTGATCATTTAAGGGTGGATTGTATTCAAGAAGAGTCTAGGTTGGCTGTGAGAGGTATTGGTCGAAGCTCTACAAATGAAGACATTCATGTTCTTTCCACTCAATCATCGGAGAAGAAAGGAAAAAGAGGAAAGAAAGGATACTTCAAGAGGAATAGAGATAAAGGGTCAGATGGTGCTTCCACATTCAAGAAGAAGTGGGACCTCTCCCAAGTCCAATGCTTTCGTTGTGACAAGTTTGGTCACTATGCAAAGAATTTCCCAACCAGGCCTAATCAGCATGCTTCATTTGCAGATATGAATAAGTTCTCTCCTCAGAAGGATTTTACAGAATTTCTATTCTAAGTCATGTGCCTATGTTCAAGCTGTGAAAGTTGTGTGTTGTTCTCTGCTCAAGAGCAGCGTATCTTGCATCCATCAAAATATTTAAAGAGATAAGTATTCTTTGTTTGTTAAGTTATATCTTTTATTTGGATCTTGTAATTAGTAAAGAGAGATAGTGGTTTCTCTTGAATTGTGTTCACTAGCGTAAGATCCTTTGAAGATTTCATTTATTGCTAGTCTTTTCATGTTGGTTGTGAAGATTTCTGAGTGTGACTCTGAAATAAAAAGAGAATTGAAATTTCGATGGTGATTGGTCACATCGATATCATTCTCTAAATGCATGATCTGTGATAGAGCCTTGAACTCTTGGAGAGAGTTGGTTCTACATGCTAACCGCATAATGCATTCAAGAAATCTGTAGTTGTGTAGATTGTTTTTTGTTGTGCTGAGCTTGGCACTCTCGAGAGGAGTAAAAGTTGGAAGAAAGAGTTATATCAAAATTCAATAAAGATAAGTTTCCTTATCCATTCATTCTTATCTTTTGTTATATTTCTCTTTTGTGTTGATTTATTTATTCATGTTTTAATATTGTTCATAACCTGAGATAGTAAACTTTGTATGATTCTAGTCTTTTCTTTGGATAGTTATGAACTGTTAGTAATCTCTATCTAAAAATGCTTCCAGGACAAAACTAGGAGCAAGAAGGTAATGAGATATTGCTCAATGATGAAAAGCTTGTGACATCTTATGAGGAAGTCATTCCGACCAAAGAAATGATCAAGCATGAAATCACAACTTGCAGTCATGGGACTAAGGTGATGGCTAGAGGGAGTTCACTTCCAGAAGTCTTCCTTGCAATCTCTGAACTAGGGGTCAAGAGGGAGTTTTGTAACTCACTGAGAAGAAGTGAAGATTACTATATTGCAAAGCTAGGTGCTAAATCCTTAGAAGATCCCTTCAGCTGCTGAGATCAAAATTGCTTAAGACTGTCATCTGGATTTGTCATTGCTAGCTCCGCAAACCTATTCAGAATAGTGAGATCTGGGATGAGGTCGAGGAGGACTATCCTGAACTCTCTACAATACTAGAGGTGTGTGCTGGAAAACATTTATCTAAGTCAAAGTGTTGCAGGTAATCTTGGGCGAAGAGGTCAGAAGGTTGATGCAAGTGCTTGAAGATTCAGAGGGAGCCTACTGAGCCTGAAGATGGTAATCTTGTTGCAGCAAAGCATATCCTGAGATACTTGCATGGCACAGTTGGATATGGATTGAGATATTCTTCGGGTTGGATCTGCTATGATATCCTTGTGCAGCAGGAAGCAATCATCTGTAGCATTGAGTACAGCCGAGGCAGAGTATATTACAACTTGTATGGCAGCTCGGGAAGCAGTGTGGCTTCGTAAGCTCCTTGTAGGATTGTTTGGACAATCAATGGAGCCTACTATTATTCATTGTGATAATCAGAGTTGTGTGAAGCTTTTTGTCAATCCTGTGTTTTATGACAGAACCAAGCATGTTGAGATCAAGTACCACTACATTAGGGATATGGTACTGCGGAAGGCTATACAGTTGAGGTACATCAACATTGATGAGCAGACAACAGATATTCTCACCAAGCCTCTTTCCAAGATAAATTTTGTGTACTTTCGAGATAGGCTTGGTATGGTGGAGAATCCGGCCTTGACTGAGAAAGAGTCTCAGTTTAGTGAGCCTTGTTTAATGAGTTCTTCTCTGTGAGAGAAGTTCGAGGTGAAATCCCTTGTTAATGCATTTTCCTCTTAGATGGAGGAATTTGAGGTGCAAGCCCTTGTTGATGCATTTTCCTCTAAGATGGAGGAATTTGAGGTGCAAGGCCTTGTTAATGCATTTTCCTCTGAGACGGAGGAATTTGAGGTGCAAGCCCTTGTTAATGCATTTTCCTCTAAGACGGAGGAATTTGAGGTGAAAGCCCTTGTTTCCACCCTCTAAGCTGAGTCATGGTGGATGTCATGTGTGAGACTCCATGACACATCTTGTACTTTTGAATGTCATGTTGAGGTGACAACATCACGCAAGTGATGAACACTTGTACACACCATAGTATGGTTGTAGCCATTATGGTTGATATCGTGTTGAGGCGATATCTAATATCACGATGAGGTGATATTCTTCTTTTCACATTCGGTTGTAGCCAATGTGGTAGACATCACATTGAGGTGATATGTCTTGTGTAGTTGGAAGTTCTCTCCCTAGATGAGAGGGGGTGTTAATGTTATGGTAGCTTCAGGTTCATCCTTCCAGCCACGAGTGAAGACATAAATTAATATAGCCTATTGGCTATTTATTTATATGTGATATTTAATGTGAAGGGGCGCTTCACTTGGCAACAATGTAATTTCTAAAAGGGTCGACCTTCCTTGTAATTCACATATTTTAATTGTAATTATATTTCTCTATTTTGGCCGACCTTGTACATGAAGAGGTGCAACCTCTCTCTCATTGTGTATTTATACAAGGTCATTTCCATCCTTTCAATCATCAAGCAAGTTCAATTCTCTCCTTCATTCAAGTGCAAATTTTCTCCAAGAGCAAATTGTGAATTTCTCTAAGTGCAGATTTAGGGTTCAAGGAAGGGCAGATTATTATCTGTTTTGCATCTAAAGTTGGTGTTGAATATTGGCCTTGTGATTGGCCTCATTGTAAAGAGAATTGTTGCCACTATTTATATATATAAGAGAGTTCTTTGTTGCTGGGATTTTCTCCCTCAAGAGGAGGGTTTTCCCAGGGTATCTATTGTGTTATTGTGTCTAATTTTGAATTAATTTATGTGCATTAAATCTGATCATTAAAATTTACACCTTTCACCACATCAATGACCAGTTTAGAATCCCTCTTAATGAGAAAATTCTTGGTACCAATAGAAAGAGAAATTACAAGGCCCCATAGAAGAGCCATGCCAAATTGTTCATGTTAACACCAAGGCCTCCAACAGAACCTACCACCACTACCCCAACGGGTTCTCAACATACCACCCCCACTAGCCATGCCAAGGTTGTCACTGGCAACACCATCAAAACTAAGTTTATTGTAGCCAAATTGGGGTGGATTCCATTTAGTGTGTATCTTGGCCATCTTCTTTATAATGTTAACATTATAGAACAAATTAGGTAAACCCTACTAAGCAGCAATTTTGGATTCCAAAGGGAGAGGAAGGGAATCTAGAGAAACCCAATGACAAACCGAAATATTATCCAAAATTAGTTTGTAGCAAGCCGAATAGATCTCCTTAGGACTTTTTTTTAGTTCTATGAATATCTTATTGTTTCTTTCCTTCTAAACACTCCAACAGAGGTGTGGAGGTATTTGCTTCCATAATTATTTAATAAGGGGGTGATGAAAAGGTCTAACCCATTCCTCCATGAGGTCACCCAGATCTTTGTTCATAATCCAACAAATATGAAGCTTCTGCAATGCAAATCCTCAAGTTTTCTAAACAAAGGGACAATGTATGAGGATGTGAGCGACCATTTCCTCATCCATATTGCATAGGACACATCTATTTGGAAACTAGAATCCATGCTTGATGAGATTGCCTTGAGTTAGGATTCTATTGTGCATGGTTTTCCACCCAAAAAAAATTGATTTTAGGAAGGAGCTTTTTGTTCCAAACTTTCATCCAGGTGGCACAATTTTTCTTCTTTAACAACAAATTGTAAGTCGACTTGATAAAGAATTTTCCTTTACGAATTTGGCCCAAAAGAAACAATCCTTTAGAGGAAAGATGGGGAATTTGATCCTGCAAAGATCATTTTGGAGGAGTAAAGAACTTTGGTGTAGATGGTATTGGTCAAGGCAACAAATTTGAAGGAGTTTTCAAGAATTTTCATAAAAAAGGTAATCAAAAACCAGGGGAAAAAGGAGGTTATAGAAGGGATTTTAAGTTTTTTAAAACAAGGGTTGTCACTAAGTGGTTGGCCAAACAACTACTAGTCTTCCCAAAATGAATAAGACTACAATTCCCCACCTTCCACTTAAGGGCCAACAAGATCAAACTAAAAATTCAAGGATATTAATCCAAATCTTAGAGCCTCCAGGAAAACTTGTTTCAAAAAGCACACTATGAAACCTTGAATGGTTGAGATAATTTTCACTTATAATTTTGCACCAACCCTTGTTTTTTTGAATAAGGTCCCTACCAACCTTCACCATCAGAGCTTTATTTAGGTGGGTGATTTTCTTAATGCCCAGACCTCCTTGCACTTTTGGAAGGAAAACTTTATCCTAGCTAACTAAAGCCATTTTTTCCTCCATACCTAACCATAAGAAATTCCTTTGAATAATTCTCCAACTTATCTGCAATATAGACTGGAATTTTAAAGGGGGTCAGAAATTACAATGGTATTCCCTGAAGGAAGGCAGCAAGAAGTTGTAGTTTACCAGCATCACTCAGTATTTTCCCCTCCAGATAGCCAACCTTTTTTGTATAAACTCCAAAATAGAAATCCAGAAAGAGGGGGAAACCTCTTTAACAATAAGAGGGATCCCCCAATAAATTCTCAAAAGATCAGTGCACTAATAATCTAATGTATCCTAGATTTTCCTCAACACAAAATTGGAGTTGAAGAAGTAGATCTTACTTTTATTATAATTATTACATTAGCATGAGGCCACTGCATAGTTAGACAAACACTTTTTCCAACATTTAGCCTCAACCACAAAGATGGCACCAAAGAGGATGTTGTCACCTTAAATTTTTGTAAAGCGGGAGGGAGAGAATAAATCGCCCTAACTCCTCTTAGATCACCATTCTCATTGAGATTTATGATATTTCTCCCTAAGACCTCTACAACCAAGATAAACATGTAAGGGGATAGGGGGTCCCCTTGATGAATACCCATATCAGTCCCAAAGAAGCCCATAGGAATACTATTTACTAGCACTGAGTACTTCATAGTAGTAACACATTCCCTAATAATGATAACGTTCTCATGGAATCCCACATTTCTTAGAACTTTAAGCATGAAGTCCCAATCCACCCTATCATAGGCTTTTGATACGTCAAGTTTTAGAGTCATACTAGTACACCCTATCATAGGCCTTTGATATGTCAAGTTGTTGAAACATCATATTTTTATATTTTTTATTTAACCCCAAAGTGGTCCTACATATGCATTTAAAGGACACTACGAGTTGAAAAAGTTTGTGGCCCATATCTACCTTAGCTCTAGAATGAATCTAACTAGATCATATGTTTGACCAAAATTGTTCTTTAGTTAAATTTTCTTAAAAATTCACTTGTATTGATAAGTTGGATGCAAGTGTGACACAACTTTGCACTTTCACCTTAATCTCTTGAACATGATACTTGGAAAAAACAATGCTAAAAATTTTCATTGTCTTATGAACATCTATACTTTTCATACTTAACATGTATCATTTTCAAGTTTTTCATAATTCAAATAGTTAAACACACTAATTCAATGGCTACGGAGCCTTTTCTAAGGCCATTTTCCCCCATATAGTTCTTTTGTGATTGCTACCCTCAAGGGTGAGCATTATTAATTAAGTACTGAACCAATTGACCAAGACATGTTTACTATTGAATTCTAATCTTAATCCTAATTGAGTACTTAGGCATTTCTACTAAATTTAGTTTTTTTTGCATTATACCTCTAATTAAATATTTTCTTTAAATTTGTGCAGATCAATAGACTAATTTATCAAGCACACTCCTTATGAGTAAGGTTCTCTTGTATTTTCAAAATAAAATGTAAAACAAAGAATAATTTATTTAGTTTTAATGTTAGATTAACATTAGTTATCTAAAGAAGATTTGTCATTTTACGAACTTATTATCAAAATGTTTCCTTATTGCTCTCTGACAATGTATGATGTTGCAGCTATGTTAAGTGATAGATGCAATAATTCAAAGTGCAACAACATTACCCATAAATCTAAATCAAGGGCACTATTAATATCAAACACTACAAATAATTTTGGTTTCAATCATGTTTATTTTTTATTAAACTATAATAATAAGAAATAAAAATACTAACAACTAATTACATTGCATAATAAATTAAAAAATAAATTAACTATCAAATAGATTTGCATATTCATAACTTAAAACTAATAATTATTTGCGTAGTAAAATTAAGAAAACAATGACTAATATTAAGAAAATAATATTTACTTAAATAACAAATTTAAAAAAATTAATTAATGTATTTTTATAGGTATTTCAAGAATTTTGGTCTGGCTCGAGCCAATATGGAGGCCACAAATGGGGCACCTCCTCCACGGCATGAATGCAAGTGAACAATCCAAGTCTACAAGCATGATAGCCCAGCCTAGGCACAGAGCCCGTGAGCACACTAGCCCAACAACGGATTGGAACACAGGCTTGAACGTATGTCTCATGGCATGAATGCCATTAATAGCCTCAAAGCTATGGGTCAAGCCTACAAACATATTGGATCAAGGGAGGCACAGTTTCTACAATCACAATGGTCCAATAGAGGTTTGAACCCTAATGACAACAACAATGTCACATCTTAACCTTTGCACTATGGGATGAACCCCTCTTTTAGTTAATGTATTACTATCAATTGATTATATAATTAATTTTAAAGTAAACAACTAAAAATAACTAAGTCACTAAATTTACATATTATTTTATACTCATCTTCAAATTTTAAAAAAAAATCTAATTGTACTTTAATCACATAAAATCTTTATTTTCTAATTTTATTCATTTATAATTTTTTTACAAAATAACTATATTTAGCACTAATTTGTATCATAATTCAAAACTTTATAACTAATAAACTATATTATCTTATACTAATTTTATTATACATTATAACTATTTTATTTTCATTTATTATATTATGTCTTATTTTCTAAATATACTATTTATTTACAAAACATTATATACAAAATAAATAAACTAAAAAAAAACTTTCTATATGCTCATACTTGCAACCTATATGTATTTATTATTATTATTTTAATTTAATTTAATTTCTTTATTTTTTAAACTTTATCTATTTTAAATTTATATATTATAAAATTTATTTTATATCTATATTATATATTTAAACTTAAAATTCACACTATAATTGAAACTTCATTTAAATTTATCTAAATTAAAATAAAATTGATCTATCATATATATTGTTTTTAATAGATTTTAAAGTTATGTAAAATACCTACATGATTTTCAATCTCTATTCTAAATTTTAAACTTTGATTTAATTTACTAATAAATAAATTTTGTTTGATATTATTTAAAATATATTAATAATAGGTATTTGAAAGATAGAAATTAAGATATTTATGTGATATTTAGAAAATCAAAGCTCAAATTATTAACTTAGATTTTAACTAGATATTAAATTTTAAATTTACAATTAGATTTTAACTTAGATTTTAACTAGATCAAAATATGGTTGAGCAAACATGGAGAAATAACAGCTAATTCTCATAGCGAACATGGAAAAAGAACAGCTATTTTTCAAAAAAAGACAAGATTTGTGATCCTCGTGACTACAGCAGGCAGATTCCTCATGCTTGTGGACCCAGGATTCCTCCTCCTCATGACCCACGTGACCGTAGCAGACAGATTTTTCATGCTTGTGGACCCATTAGCAATATAATTTGGTATCATACAAGGCATGGGACTAATGTGATCAGGCACAAATTTACAAATCCAAAATGGGTCTCATTTTTCTCTCACAGACGCTTGGATAGAAGCAAACAAGAAGTTATAGATATATGTGAAGATGACAGATCTCATTATTCATAAAAGGAAAATCTACAACGAAGGCAATATGAAGCTAATCCAGGGTTTCTGAATCGATTCTATAGAGAAAGTGAAGCGAATTTTAGATCAAACAAAAATACAAAAAAGTCATTGTTTAGGGTTTCAACAAGATCAAATGGCTCTTTTCAAAGCAGAACTTTTGCATGGAATGAGCCCACACATAGAGGGATTTCCTTCAACTCAGAAGGTCAGCAGACACATTTACAAAGCAATAAAAATCCCTCACAAAATCAAAGGATTGTTGATAAGGAAAATGGTTTGCATGCAAAGCACAATGGTCATGAGAAGAATGACTCGAAATAAAAGGGATTTAGAGAAGCGAAAAAATTAGAATATTCAAAATAAGCAATTTGCTTATGTCGAACCAAAGGAAAAGATACAAGATGTTCGTCAATGGATTGATGAACCTAAACGGAAGGCCAAAAAGCAATTTTACCAAGCAGGGGTCTCAAATATTACACATCAAAGAAAGCAGGAAAAGAAGCACAACAAGAAAAGTGAATAATAATAGAGCACACAATATTAAAAAACATGCATTGCAATGGAGGTGTAAAGAGTTAGAACAATGTGAAATATCTATGCAGAAACCCTCAAATCAAAGTCTACAAGCTAATAAGTGTGGATCACAGCAAAAGGGCATTGTAAATATTACATTCTTTGAGGATCTCTTGCAAGCTCAAATCCAAGACCTTTGGCAACAATCCCTAATCTATAAGTTTTGGAACCTCACCTTAGATATAGAATTATTGAAAAATCTATTATTTGAAGAATGGGAAGGGGCTTCGAATTTTTTTTACCTAGATCAAGCAAAGGGCATATTTTTTGTGTCTTTTGATACAAAGATTCATAGAGATGTTATCTTCAAAGCAAATTCATGGATTTGGATTTTTGAAGGTTTTGGTCTATACATGCAAACATGGACACCAAATTTTAAACCACAATAGTTTGAGGTGAAATTTGTTCCATCTTGGATACAGTTGCATTCTTTACCCCTGGAATATAGAGAACTCAAACTAATATAAATAATGGAAAATCATGTAGGGATTTTCCTTAAACATGATATGGAGTTCTTCAGAAATCCCTCAAAACCTGTTAGGGTTTGTGTATTATTGGATGCCACAAAAATCTTTCCAATTCAAATACATATAAACTCTAAGTTTGGTAAATGGATCCAGGAAATTTTTGTGGAAAATCCACATAATGCATGCAATATATGTCATTCTATAGAACACACTAAAATAGCTTGTTCTGATATTGAAGGATTTAAAGCGCAAGAAGATGCAATGGAAGGGAAAGAAGACCCAATGTAGGTATCACCTACATCCAACAAGGAGAAAACTAAAGATTTGATGACTGATAAGGTAACTAGATGTGTCGCTCGCATTGAAGATAATGGGCACTCTCCTATATTAAAAGGTAAAGATCCATCTGTGATACTGCCTATAATACCAAATGGTAGAGGCAAGCAGAATAAGTAGCTTAGTAATGTGAGTGTAAATGTATACATCCCATCTAACTCATCAATTGCATTAAATCAGTTGGATGACATTATTTGCTGATTGATGTTTAATGGGAGACCAATTTAGATATCTCTAAAGCCTTTCAAAAAAAAATTACATAGTTCTGCCTCATTGCAAATAGGTGGTTTCTCTCAGCAAAAATTACCTAATAGTGAAAATCTATCCATTTAAAGTGATGAGAATTTAGCTAATGAGAGTGTTGAGAGCCATACTACAGTAAATTTAAAACAAAAAGGTTGTCCAAATAAGTTGGAAGAACTAGCTAATAAGCTTTTTCTTTCAATAGGCTCTGATCTTTTTGACGAAATAGCGAAGGGTATTTTAAATGAAGAGGTTTAATTATCACCCCCACAGATAGAGCATCTTCAAGTTTCTAATAATAAAAAAGTACATAAAGAGGACAACATTGAAATTGATGTGGAAATGGTAAAGGGTTTGACTATTCACAAACTTTATCCTTATCACAAACACCTTCCTCTCGGGAAACAATTAAAAAATCTCCAGGAAAAAGAGGAAGAAAGTCTAAGGTTGCCAAGCTAAAGGAAGATATTGATGCAAGGGTACAAACCACATTGGATGTAAGAATCTCAGTGGGCAAGAGGCTAAGGAGAGAATTCATCTCTTCAATCACAATGTGAGTGCTCTCCTAGACTGTTAGTGGCATTAATTCCTTTAACAATCGGGCTCAAGCGAAGCGTCAGTTGGATGCTTGTGCGGCAGATTTAGTGTTGTTATAGGAGAATAAAACATCTTGGGAAATATATGAGGCATCAATGTTGAAATGGGGAAAATGGAAATAAGCACATGTACCTGCTCAAGGAGCTTCTGGTTGATTAGTTACATTGTGGAATCCAAGAACAATGACCTTTGATGCAAGCAATAGTGACTACAATTGGAAGCTTGTGAGGGTGGTAAGCTTTGATCTAAAATTGTGGCTACTAAATATATATGGGCCAACATCTACCTATGATAAGAAGAAGCTATGGAATGTTCTAACAAATGTTCTTCAAGGCCTGGGAAATAAAAAATTGATATTGGCAGGTGATTTCAATGTGATAGTGTCATTACAGGAGAAACAAGGAGGTATATGTTCGCCATATAAAATAATGGAAGATTTTAGATTTTTCATTATAGACAATGCTTTGAAGGATATTTTACCTATGAAGGGTAACTTCACCTAGACAAACCAGAGGAAATATTTTTTGCAGATTGCAAAGTGTTTAGACAGATTCCTAGCATCACAAAACTGGTTTTTAGAGGCATATAATTTGGTCTCAAAGATATTACCTTTTGTAGGCTCAAATCATTATGCAATATCATTAACCATATCAGGATTAAATTCTATGGCATAGCACAAGCCTTCCTTTAAATTTGAGAAGATGTGGTTCAAAAACCCACATTTTCTTCCTCTTCTACAATAATGGTGGATTAGATTGCCTTACTAGAAGGGTACAAAAATGTTTCAATTTTTTAAAAAACTACAGTATGTTAAACAACAAATAAAAATATTGAATGTTCAATCTTTTAAGAACATCTTTGTACATAAAGAGGAGGTAGAAAAAGAATTACTAGAAATACATGAACACATAATATGTAACATTGTCTAGATTCAGTTACATATGAAAAACATAAGTGTTTGCAGTTGGTGTGGGAGGATTTAGGCAAGAGAGAAGAAATGTATTGGTGACAGACATCTAGGGAATTGTAGTTAAAGGAAGGGTATCACAACACAAATTTCTTTCACGCATCTTCTCAATTCAAAAGAGTTGTACCAGCCAGAGAAATGGTTGAAGGAGCCTTGGTTACACATGAAGTGATTCATACTATTAATTATAATCATCTATCATCTTTCATTATAAAATTGGACATGATGAAAGCATATGATAGAGTTGATTGGAGTTTCTCAATGAAAGTCTTGGCAACGTTTGTTTTGGCAATAAGTGGTGCAAGTGGATTTTGTCTTGCTTATCAGAAGCAAAATTTGTAGTTATAATAAATGGGTCACCTTCATGATTCTTCAATTCCACACAAGGGGTAAGGCAAGGGGGGCCCTTTCTCCTTTTCTCTTCATAACTATGGTTGAGGAATTGAGTAGGACAATAAAGGAAAGGCATAATCAGGGTTTGTGGCAAGGCATCCACATTCCCCAATCAGATATTTCAGTAGCGCATACTCTCCTTGTTGATGATACTCTATTATTTGGAAAAGCAACCCTGACAGGGGCCAAACAAATAAAGTTGATTCTAGACATGTATTCTTTAGTATCAGAACATAAAATAAATGCACTCAAGTCTAAGACTTTTGTATTTAATTCCAAATCAAGTATCAAAAGAAAAATTGTAAAGACTTTAGGCTTTTAGTTGGCAGAACTGCCATGCACATATCTAGGGATTCCATTCTTTATGGGAACAAATAAAATTTATTTCTGGGCCAAAGTTATAGAAAGTATTAAGTCTAGAATTTCAACTTGGAAAGCTAGATGGCTATCATTTTTTGCTCGTATTTTCTAGTAAATATTGTGTTAGCAGTGATTCCAAATTATTTCATAGCAGTTCTCAAGGCTTTGAAATTAGTTGTTCCTCAAATAGAGAAGATTATAAGGATTTTTTTATGGAAAGGGAACATGAACGATAAGGAAAAATTTCCTTTAATCTCTTTAGATAGTATGTCCTCTAATAAGTTCAAGGGTGGGGCAGACTTTCATAATATCTTCAAACGTAACAGGGCTTTTGGGGGAATTTTGATATGGAAAATTTTCATCAAATCATATTCAAAATGATGTAGGATAATGCATGCCAAATATTTAGATAGTCAAAATCTGGAAAGAATATTCCCTATATCCAATCCTCCTGATGGTTCAGTCATGTGGAACTTTATGGTCTCATGTAGGGAATTTGTCACTTCATACATCCCCTGGGAAGTGCATAAAGGAGAAGTTCACTTTTGGAATGATCTTGGAATGGATATCCTCGTTTGAATGGCATTCAAGAATTGCAATCAGCCATACCAATGTTATCACAATTATGGGGCACTAGGTGAATTGATTATGTTTGCTTAGTAGATGAAGTAACTGGTAAAGTAAAATGGAAGGATCTTTTGGAAACACAAATAACAGCAGCACTAAAGGACTTGATTCAACAAATTCTAGCAGAGAGACTATTGTTCCTAACAGGAAAACTTGATCAAATCATATGGGTATTGTCCAAAGATGGGTGTTATTCAGTGAGGTAGGGGTATAAAGCTCTTCTTAACAAAGATGTTCAACTGCAATCCCAAAGATCTTACTCATTATGTTGGAACAACATGATTCTACCAAAAGTAGGTAGTTTCACATGGTTAGTATAATATGGAAATGAGTGCTCACAAGTGATAGGCTAGCCAAACTAAGTCTTGTTGACCCTTTCAAATGTGTTTTATGTGGGAGATTTTGAAGATGTTGATCACTTATTTTTACAATGCTCATATGCTCAGCTTTGTTGGAAGCTCATACTGCAAAAAATAAGTTTTTTTTTCCCTTTACCAAAAATAGTTTGGGACCCTTTTTTAGCTTGGTTGGTGTTATATAAATTTTCTTTCTTTGCATGCATTAGGCGTCTAATTCTAGCAACGGTAATTTTGGTCTATTTGGTGGGAACATGAACATAATAAGTGTACTTTTAGAAAAGTATCTTCCTCAGTGTAGAATGTTCAATCCATAATTGACAAGTCAATCACAGAAGCAACCAATGCATATACATTCAAAACAATAAAGGTGTTAGTTATCTCTTCACATTGTGGGATGATAGTATCCTAAAGAATAAGAAAGGTATAGTTTTACCCTCCAAAGGTAGTTTGAAACAAGCTCATAAGTCAAGGATTGATATGAACTCAGTTAAATGGCAATCACCGATCCCAAGTTTTTTTAAGTTAAATTTTGATGGTGCCTCGAGAGGGAACTCAGGTGTTTCAGGTGCAAGGGTGTGTATTCGAGATTCCTGTGGTGTGTTAAAAGTAGCCAAGTCAATTTCCCTTCCATTTGGAATGAATAATGTAGCAAAATAAATGGTATTTTTTCATGGTTTAAAGCTTGCTAGGCACCTAGGCATATCTCAAATCCATGTTGAAGGTGATTTGTCAATAATCATAAATGCATGTAAGGAGAGAATTCATCACAACTAGAATTTAAAATATATTATTAAAAAATTTTGGGCACTATTAGACAAGTTCCACTCTTTCCAAATTTCACACATGTATCGTGAAGGGAATATGCTAGCAGATCAGCTTGCAAACATGGGATGTCAAAAACAAGAAGTGACCATTTTAGAGGATACAATTAAGTTTGATGCATTCCCAAACCTAGCCGAGATTGTAGTGAAAGAATTGGTGCAATGCAAAAATTAGAAATTCAAGCTTCTTCAAAGATGGTGACATGGGTGCAGTTATCGAGCATCGAAGATATCGCTTAACTCATACCAGAGAAATGCCTTAGAAAGTTGAACAAAGTCGAGCATCGAACTTTCAGAGATCGAAAGTCAATTTTTTGGGTTTCATAGAAGAGAAGGAAGGTAAAAGGTAGAAGAGAAACCTGAACCCTAACAAGACTAAAGGTAAGCCAAGATTTTCAATTTGGTGTTTCACTTAACAATTTCAACATGTTTTTAGTCAAAATGTGGCAAAGGTCACAAGAAAAGAAAGTTAGAAAGTTGATCAAAATCGGGCATCAAACTTTGGGAGATCGGAGGTTAGATTGTTGGCATTCACAAAAGTGGAGGAAGGATAAGGTAGAAGAGACTCCCATTTCCCAACAAGTCTAAAGGAAAATCGGGCTTCCCGGTTCGGAGTTTCAGAGATCGAACCTCGACCTTACCATTCATCATTTACTAGAAACAAAGGAGCTAGTCAAATTTCACTAAGTCTGATTGAATTTCAGACTTCAAGCTGATTTGTTACTTGTTGCAAAGCACATCAAACTTTGAGCTTTGTGGTTGTGAATTGTGATGATTAAGCGATATAAAGGGTATGAGGGATCCTCAATCCCCAACCCCAGAAAAAGGGAAGTGTAGTAAGAAGGTTTTGTGAGTCAATGATGAGGCTTGCACTCTACATTAAGATGGTAGCAGGTAAGGAAAACGTACAAACCCCGACCACCAACAAAGTGAATGTAAATCTAGTGTTTCCATGTTTCAACGTTTAGTCATGCTTCATAAGTTCTAACATGCATTTCATGGAAGCGGTATGAAGGAATTGAGACTCCCGACTCCTGACAAGTCTAATGGCATGATGGGCTTCTCAGACGGAACTTTCAAAGATCAAACACTTTTGTAATTACTTAGGCCCTCTTGGGAACTTTTTTAATTAGGCCCTCTTGGGAACTTTTGTAATTACTTACTATTATTAGTAATATATTATATAGGTTGTTAGCCTTTTTCCCAAAAAAATAAAATGAAATTTGAAAAGATAAATTAATTTATTTTTCTTTTTTCGAATGTTCTCCTTCACAATTGTCAGTGAATTTTGTGTTTTTGTCTATTTATAGTTTTCATTTACACTTTTGTTGATTTGTTTTAACATTATTTTTAAATAGATAATAAAACAATTGGTTAAATATTATTTTATTTATTTCCTTTTAATATTTTATTTAAAAATATTAATTAGGATAGAATAAATAAAATAAGAATATCAAATTATAATACAATTTAAATCTCATAAAACAAATAATTCGTGTGAATTCTAAATTATGATGTGTGCAAGGCCCGCTTTATCTTCCTCCCACCTACTAAAGTTCTCGAGGGCCCCTATTATTCTAAGGGTAGGATCGAAGTTCACCACCTACCCTTATTCCATCCACCACCCCTACCTTCTTTACACTACCCCCTAAATGAGGGAGCACACCACCAACAAAGATTCTACATCGAGTCAATCTCCTTCAACTGATCTGCCACCTGCAGGGAACAAAGGGAAAGGCTATCTTCAATATACTTTACCTTTCATTAACTAAGTTGGATAAAGTCATGATGGGAAAATATATTTCATGTGTCTTTAATTTTCTAAATTTGTAAGCAATTATACATTTATCTTGATGAAACACACCCTCCTAAGACCTTTGTATAAGTATCAATGACAACAACAAAGTGTCCATTAAGATCAAGATCTCTTCAGGTAGGGCCTATAATCATCTTGTCCTTTAGGTTGAAATGCATAGTCATGAACCTTACATAATATCTTGTTAAATCCATAAAACTTCTGATTTCTAATATATTTTTAAGTATTGGTCACTCCATTAAAGCTTTGATCTTGTCAAAATTTATGGTGATTCCTTTAGATAATATAATGTGCCCTAAAAATTGAATATTCACAAAAAATACACATTTTGATAGTTTTTCATACATCATAAATATGTTCTCCTAGCCTTTGTAAATGTAGTGCCCCTCCAGTTGCTACTATGTGTATCATATTGCTTGCGTTCATTTGCTAGTTGTTTATCTGTTTTGGATACTATATTGTATTACTTTTAGATACGACACAGATGTTGTGTTAGTTGTTAAACTCTATGGATGATTTGTTGAATATCGAGATTATCTAGTTAAGTTCGTATGAAGATATTATGAATGATGTGTGTCTATTATGGTTATGCTATTTTTGAGTTTTAATGTGGTTATCATGATGTGATTGATGTTTATGATATTATGATGCTTGTCAGTCCTGGTGAAGAAGACAGTGTAGCACTACTCACTTGTGAGTACCCTATTGCACTGCGATTCTTGTTCACGGTGTGTTTTCTGATATATGATAATATGTTTAACAAGTGATGTTTTATGTAGATACAGGTACCAGGTATCAGCTCCACCTGTTGGTCAGGTCTGAGCGTACTTTAATCCAATAAAATTATGTTGAACCGGAGATAGTGTTAGGTCCTCGTTTAACCATCATTCTTCATTGAATGAGTATCCATTTGTCACATGTTGTCGTGTGTTGTTTTTTCTTGTCGTGTCAATTTTGTTTGTGTTATTTTATTTGGAAATTAAATTATTGTTTAATTTAGTTAAATGGCTTATTTGTTTAAATATTTGATTAAATGTTTATGAGTAAGGTTTTTTTTATTAAAAGAAATAAAACAAGTAATTATTTAAGGTGAATGTTAATTTTGTGGAAGGGCAATTATTTAATTATAATTGTTGAATTAATTGTGCAAACTGAATTCTTGTGAAAAGTTAATATTTTAAAAGAGTTTATTTTCAAAAGTTATAATATCTGAAATTATGACTTGAGGGAAAATATCTTAGATATTTAAAGTTTATAAATACATGAGCAATTTTAGGAATGCATGATTACAATCAATTAAGTTGTAACTTGAGGTAATGAATTGCATTAATAAGTCTTTAGGGGTTGCAATTTCATACACGGCATTTACATGGCAACAGCTTTTAGGAAAATGTTTGCACGGCACTAGTTTAGAAAAAACTTCCATCTCAGTTTTGATTGAAAAACGTATTGATTGAGCTGGTTTAGTTTGGATTCTTCATCAAAAAGCCAGTGTTTAAAGAAAGATTAACAAAGCTTCAAATTTTGTGTCATCTAAGTGGATATCAAGCTTTAATCCAGGTTTTCTTCCTTCTTTAGCATATTTTGAATAGAATCTTAAGAATGTTGTTTTGGAATTTGATTTTCTCTACGGTAGAATTTGTTGTAGAATTCTCTGCACAAATTAAAGAAGAAAAATTATTATTATTGTTTAGATTAAAAAAAATGAAGAAAATTTATTAGAAAATGAAAATTAAGGAAAAACCCACGCTCAGCCAGTATACACATAGAATCATTAGTCTTTATCTGAAACAATGGAGTTTAATGAGTAAATATATTAAGCCTTCACCTCAAACAGCGCTCTGTTTGTATCAAAGGATAAATATTTATATGTATATATGTTAAAACGTTTTGAATTGTCTTGGATCTTATCCAAACTTTTTGTGGCTTTTGTGCATCGACATATTGAGGGACTACAGCCAATTTGTTCGTAAATCCTTCATCTTTTACCATGCCAGATTTGGGTGTGGCTTGTATGCTCTTAAGGTTATCATTTATTTTTTAGCAACAGAAGCTTTAAGACAGACTTACAACCTTTTGTATTGAGAGCTTCCTTGATGATTCATTTCGTGCGTATTCTCTAGCCATATGATAGAGGGAGTTATACACAGATGAGCAATCCGTCTTCATTTAAAAACGCCATGCAATTTTTGTGTATCTCTTCTAAACTCTTGTTTGGCAGAGAATTGGCGTTGGTTCCATACCAGGTCGACAACTGAAACCTCTTCAATGTTCCTCCTCATTTGATTGAAATGCAAGTTCTGTTAGTATTACCGGCGCTGATTTTCTTAGTTGAAATCCACTGTGCTCATCCTACAATCATCTCTTTAATCAACTAGACTAATACTTGGCATCGTCCCTGTTAAGGTTTATACATTGCTAGAATAAAGGGGCTTTATTTGATTCATACGCTGCCAGTTTTAAGGGAGGCTTTATTGAATTCTTTTGCAGCTGTAGCATTTGAAATTTTAAAAAAATTATCATGATTTAAATAACCTCCTTCAATTCCTACGTAACATGTCACAACGCCAGTACTTGAACATGGTAGGGAGTAAAGATTTAAATGGTCTCCCTGATTCTATTCGCACCTCACCCACAGGCAGCGCTTGAACATTGTAGGGCGTATAGATTTATGTGACCTCCCAGATTCCTTACGCAACCTGTCACATCTGCTACACTTGAACTTTGTAGGATGTATAGTTTTAAAATAGCCTGTTTGATTTCATTCGCAACCTATCATGTTTGTTCCCTTGAATATAGAATGATGTACAAGATTTTAAATGATCACTCTAGTTTCAATGTCAACCTGGTTCGGCCAATGTAGCACTTCCTTGGTCGCCCTTTCAAATAACAAACTTATAGAACTACTTTGTCTTGTTGGTTGGATAATATTCTTTTATTTCGCTCATTCTTTTGTTAGTGAGTACTGTGTTAACTACATTTCTTGTTGTTTCTACGTTTCTTTTACTTTGCATGAACCGACCTTGTAGTCGTACGATCATTACTGATCTCTAAGTTTCCTGAAGATTTGCATGCTTAGCTGATTAATGTTTACTTGGCCATATTACCTAGACTTGAAGAACTAATTGTACTTGGCCATATTTTGTGGCATGGCGCAGATTCTTCCACTTCTACTTTATCTTAAGCTATAGACTATTTCTCATAAATTTTAAGTATGTTAAGTTAATTTCTCTATGTATGGCGTGTATTTTCCTATACATGCATGGCAGCAGATTAATGATTTGTATAGTTTATTAAGGTGAAACTAGTTCAAGATTTAATTTTATAAACTTAAAGTGTAGACGTGTATATCTACCTGAGATTATATGTATATTAGAAAACATTGATTTTAACTTATTTGCTTTAAATACGGTGAAAGAGTTTGACTATAATAGGGCTGAGAACTATTTTTATACAAAGGTTGATTTATTGGTTGAATAATTGTAAGATCTTAAATTAAAAGATAATTGTTAGAAGTTAACAAAGTGAAAGATATTTTATTTATAAGACAACCTTCGGTTAATAGTTCCAAGATTATTCTTTATCATTAGAGAAAAGTTCAAATATTGTTATTTAATATATATATATAGGTGTGTGTGAGTGTGGGTGTGTTTTTATCTTCATTTTAAAATATTCAATTTGATCTATTTCTTGATTATGGTAAATTCAATGCAATATATAACCTTCACTTAGTTCCATTTGATGGGAAAGATATTAAGAGTTATCTTGGTAGCATAGGGAGTGGATTGAGTAACAAAGTATTTTAAGGGTTATGAATTTAACTATTGAAAGTAAATGTAAGTGATCGAGTAAACGATATGGTGTTTTTATATGAATTTTGTTTCTTTTAAGTTGTAATTATTCTTTACAATATTGAATAAAAGGAAATTTATGTATTTTGAAAAGAAAATTATGTGTGTGTAGAAGATAGTATTTTAGTTGTGATCTATTTCTTTGAATTGTGTTATTAGATATTAAATGCTTTTAAATAAGCAGTGAGTAGGTAAGGTTCTTGCATGTATAATTGTTGAGACATATGTGAATATTTAAAAAGGGTATATGTTTTATATATGTACTTCGACTTTTGGTTATAAGAGAAAGATTGTTATGCCAAGAATACATCTTTAGTTAATTAAAGAACGTATACTTATATGACTATTGATTTAAGCGAATTCTTATTGGTATTGTATGGGAAATATTGTTATGATTGTAATTTATGAGTGTACTTTTGTAGTACAGAGTTTTAGTTTCCAAAAGCTAGGGAACTCTTTTATTGAGTTGTTTATTCTAATTAAGTCATGATGATCATTTGAGTTAATGTGTTGTGTGATAGCCATGCACGTTGAGTTTGTTACCTATGTGGTAACTAAGAATAAAGTATTTTGTATCATGAATGGATTGTGGTGATGATTCAGTTTGTTTGAGCTTGATGGCTATCTTTTTGGTTTAATAATTGTTGTAATATTGTAAAAGGAAGAGTGGCTTTCAATAGGGGTCGATACCCAAAGTGGTAGCCAGGGTAACTTATCGGAAGTTATTAATCTAGTGAAAATATTAATAATTGTACTTGGGATTCATTAATTAAATTCAGATAAATAAATGTCTCACCTAGTGCCTTAATGCCATTTAGATTAAGGGTAGGTTGAGAAGGCCTGGAATGGCTCGTCATCTACCTTGTCTTCCTGAAAGGTAATTCGACTCCACATGAGTATGTCTAGGGGCCAGGAATCGATAGAGACTACCAGGGTAACTCTGGGAGAGGGCCAGTAGTCTAGGAAGATTCACCAGGGTAACCTAGAACAATTATGTGATGACACTCTATCCTGAAGCATGTATGTGGTCTCTTTTGTAGAGTCACCTATGTTATTGTTTTAGCATCTGAAAGTTTACTTGTGATCTTGTAATTCAAATTCTATCATGACGTTGTGTGTTGTCAGCCATGTAATGTAATGTATGTCCTTTGTTGTGTGTTTGACTATTTACTGGACCTGTCTTTATCTCCTAGAACAGAGGGAGTGGACCTTCGGGTTCCATGCGGTTGGGTGGAAACCATGCTACACCTTCATTGGATACTCTTATAGATGACATTATACTTGTGGTTGTTTCTTGTTACTTTGTTGATCGTGACAGTGACGCTGATCGTGGTTGGATGTGGACATTTGATATGAGGAGATCTTAACCCTTATTTTATATTTATCTCATGTATATGAGTGTACTCTTTGTACCATCATTATGATGTATTGAGATTTATGAGAATCTCACTGGATGTAAATTGATTATATAAATGTGTTGGTTGTATAAGTTTTGTAAAGTGGATCATTCATGAATGTGGTTTGTACTTGTGTTTTTAAACTTTAATATCATGGTGTGATGTTCTTAATTTTAATGTATAAAGTAATGTCGTCTTGGAATCCTTAAGACAATTGTTTAATCGAATGACGTTAAAAAAAAAAAAAATCGGATAATTCATTACTTAATGCATTATTTTATTGGATTCCTTGGCGGGGCGTTATAGTAAAACTAACTAGAGGTACCCTAAGTGTTCTTAGTTTTTAAATTAGATTAAGATGTCATCTAAAAACACTAGTACAACTTTATATTAAGTATTCATGATTCTCACATCTAGTTTGAAAGGTTATTTTTGAGATATCTTATCTTTGATTAAAGATATTATTTTTAAACATATGTGTTCCCTTTATTTGATCAAATAGGTCTTTAGTACGAGCATGGTTATCTATTTTTTAACACTAACTTATTTAGCATTTGATAATCTATACACAACCTTAGGGTTTTATCTTTTTCTTTTTGACAAAAGTAATTGGTGTTTACTTGGCCAAATTAATCACTTCCTTAGTAGCTCCTCTAATTGCATCTTAAGTTTAAGAAATTTAGTTGTAATCCTTTGATAAAAAGCCTTTGATATGAGTTTGAATATTTTTATGAAGAAGTTTGAATTTCTTTTAGGAGGTAGTTCTTGACAATTTTTTCTAAGGAATCCTAAAAATTTTAAGGAAAGGATATTTTTTAAAAGTTGTCCTATCTTTCTCATCTAATTTGACTATAAACATATGGGCATATTTCCTCATTTCTTCATTTAACTGCATTGTTGATAGAGTTTCTATATTTATGAGTTTCTTGCAGTTTAACTTTAGCAACCATAAGATACCACATATAGATCTTTTTTGTTTCAAATTTAAAAACTAAAATTAAAATGTTTGTTCTTTGGTTTTGAAAAAAAAATCATTTTCCTTGAAATCTTCTTTTTTTTAAGTTGATTTTTTTTTATTATTAGAATTTTGTCTTGATGTAGCTAAGTTTTTAGTTTCTATTTTCTAATCTAAGTATGGTGTGAACTATTGAATGTGAGTACAAAACTCTTTTTAGGACCCTTTCTCCCCATACAATTCCTTTGCAATTGTTACCCACAAAGGGAAGCATTATTAATTAAGTACATAGTCAATTGATCAAGACTTATTTATTATTGAATTATAATCCTAATCCTAATTGAGTACTTAGTCATTTTGACTAAACTTAGGGTCATCCCACAATAATAGGTCCCAAACTTTGGACATCTTAATTTTTCTATGAAATCTAAAGGTTTTTAATTGAAGAGGTTTAAATAGGACCCCCTTAAATCAAACCCCCTTGGATAGAACCCCTCTAGTCTTAAATCATACCCACAATGGAGTCTCCTTTGCACCTATCAAAATGTGTATTAAAACCTACTTTTTATTTACCTTTTAAGGAATCAAATAAAGTCATTTAGAAATTATGTTTTGTAAGTATGTAATTATTATAAGTTTTCCAAAAAGTATAATTTTGAATTTTTTTTTACTATTATATTTATATTTTATTTCTTGTAAATGTAGGTTTTTCATCAAACATTGAGGTATTTGTTTCACACGTAGAAAAATTTAAAAAAAAAATAAAGAAAAAATATCTAAAAAAATGTGTGCACTAGGTATTGATTTATTGTTTTAGCCAAAAAGTAAATAATAATTTCAATACATACAAAACAAGTTATGCGTGACGACATACACCTATGTCCATCTTATAATTAGTCTAACTTTTAAAACTAATTTTAAAAATATGTACCAAAAAATTATGAAAAAATTATCATGCACTAGATATTGATGTTACATATCTAAATTTTAAAAATTATATTTTATCATTTCAATAAAAAATTGTGTGATGACATAAACATCACTTTTAAAAACATTGTTTACTATAAAAATATAAGTTATTAAAAATAAAGTAAAAAAATAATAATTTATTTCTATTTCTTTTTAATATATATATTTAAAATCTACACAAATCCTCACAAATAACTAGTTCACATCATCTCCAAATTTTTAATTGTTTAGTTGTTATAGGTTTCATAAAGTGAAAATAGTGAAAAATACTAATTTCAATGTCCTATTTTGGCCAAAAAGTGGGACACGGTATTTTGGGTCGACCTTTTAGTTTATTGGATTATACTTTAAATTAAATATTATCATTAAAATTTTAATGCTAATTAATATACTAATCCATCAAATGCACTCCCTGTGACTAACGTTAATTATCCTAAAAAATATTTCTCATTCATTTGATTTAACACAAAATAATTTTGTATTAATCC
Source organism: Sequoia sempervirens (assembly GCA_007258455.2). NCBI lineage: Eukaryota > Viridiplantae > Streptophyta > Pinopsida > Cupressales > Cupressaceae > Sequoia > Sequoia sempervirens. The sequence continues at coordinate 211,355,865 of VDFB02105785.1, read as the reverse complement.
CCATCAATTTATAAGAATGATGTGACAAATGTTGTTACAACTATGTTAGGCAATAAATGTAGTAGTTCAAAATGCAACGACATTATTTGTAAATGTAAACCAAACACACTAATAATACCAAATAGTACAAGTGATTTTGGTCTCAATATTGTTTAATGTTTATTAAACTAAAATAATAAGAAACAAAAATCCTAACAACTAATTACATTGCATAATGAATTAAAGAATAAATTAACTATCAAATGAAATTGCATATTCATAACTCAAAACTAATAATTATTTGCATAATAAAATTTAAAAATAATGACTAATATTAAAAAAATAATATTTACCTAAATAACATAAGTGTAAGAATTGTGAAAAACCACAAACCACGAGCCACATGATCAAACAACGAACATAGACATCCACACAAGAGATCTACAAACAATATATGCATTATTCCTCAACAAGAAAAAGCTATGGAATGAACCTCAAAAATCTTCAAGGAAAACAAAAGTCCTTAAAGGATGAGAATTCGAGAGTAAATCTCCAAAGCAAATGCTTTATAGGAGCAAAACCCTAAAAGCATAAAATCACTCCTAAGTTTAGCTTAAGTGCATGAGAATATATTAGACTAATATTCAATGGCAACAACAACTTTTTTCCCAGCAGAATCTCAGGGAATATTTAGGCACTTTTTTGCTTTCTAGGGACCGATTTTTTTTTCCAAAGGAGAAAATTCTAGGGAATATGTCATTGACATTATCATGACATCATGTTGACGTCAATGGTATGGATGGCTTGTATGGCCCCCTTTGTACCCTTCTTTGGCCCTCGAGAAATTTTTTTCTTTTGGCCATAACTTGGGCATATGGTATCAAAACTTGACAAAGGGTAAACCCAAAAATGTGGTTTACAATTCAAATGAGGAATTAAAACTTGTAAAAAATGACCTCATGCCAAAAAAAATCATTTTGGGGGTTCAAATGAACTAGTTGGTTTGAACGAACCAAAAGAGCGTTCACTCGAACCAAGGTTCGAGCGAACCCATTTAATGCATGCACGGACCAATCGGCCAAAAAAAAAATGGAAACCCCTTTATGGAAGGGGTTTCGAATGAACTCTGGTTCGCTCGAACCCTTGGGGGTTTGCTTGAACCCCCCTGGTTTGAGCGAACCCCCCCTTTTCCTGATTGTTGACCTTGTTAACAAAAAAATCAAAGTTTTTGCACTTTGGAGCTCGGTTTGAAGATGAAAATGGCGGATACTTCACAAACCAAACTGGAATTAGGTAGTCCTCAGAATGATCTATCCAACGAATATAATTTTAATTTATGTTTTGGTTTGATTATGTATTTTTTTTTTAGTTTTATTAAACATAGGTTTTTCACCAGAAATCAAGCTCTTTGTTCTGCACATGTGGAAAAATAGCAAATTATCAAAAAAATATATGAGTGCACCAAATATTGAAGTCCTTGATCCAACCAAAAAAAATTGAATTTTGATACATACAAAAAAAGTTATGCATTATACAGTCGCACTATGTCCAAATTGTAATTGGTTTGACTTCAAAACTTGATTAGAGAAAAAATATTCAATAAAACACTATATAACCAAGTGGAAGCATTAGATATCGGAGTTACAAATCTAAATTTGAAAGAATTGGAATTTTATCCTTCATGGAAAAAAGTTATACATTATACGATGAGCGTCACTTTTTAAAAATGTTGTTTTCTGAAGAAAAAAACTAGTTTTTGAGGGAGATGGAAAAAGACGTGCAATCTGATTCCGAAAATTTTGAAAAAAATTATTTATAATCTATAGACAAAATGTCATAAAACTCTAGTTTGCATCATCATCAAATTCTTCACGATTTAGCCACTATAGGTGCCTAAAAGTGAAGATTTAGTTAAAAAATATTATTTTAGTGTCCAATTTGGCCAAAAATTGTAAACCACTATTGTGGGATCACCCCAAACAAGATATTGTCAGAAAGCTAGTTCCACCAAATTTACAGTGGTGTGAATCTCATCACTTTACTTTGTTGTTGATGCATTATATAGCCTATTGAAGTTATTGGTGTTGTTTTCAATCCTTAGCTCATAACTTTTGACCAGTTTCTCTATTTTTTACTATTCTAGCAGCATTGGGACATCTTTCAAAACTCTTTACAACTATCCATGCACTTTTTCTAGATTCTATATGGGTACATTCTAATCATTTTTTTGTGTTTTCACACTCCAATACTTAGGCGTCTTAGCTCCTGAAAATTTTTTTTTTGTGTGGGATGACTAGTTTTTGGTTGTTTTATATATATTTCTAGTATTTTGTCCTATTTGAGCATTGTAGACATCGTTTTCATGCACATTCTCTTTTGTAGACACATTGAGATAAAGTGTCATTTTGGTGTATATTTTTTGGGGATTTTGCAAATCTTGTTGTGTCTTTTGTACTTGTTCTATGATATAAATTGTCATGGGGGATTGATGTTTACCTTTGGTTTGCCATCACACCTTTTTCTAGTGAATGTTTCTTCCATGACAGCAGTGAATCCTAGTGATTCTTGTCTTATGTGTGTGAGTCTTAGTTTGGGGTGATACCATAATAGTGGGTTACACTTTTTGGCCAAACTTGACATTGAACTGAAATTTTTAACTAAATCTTCACTTTCAAACACCTATAGTTGCTCAACCGTGAGGAATTTGAAGATTATGCAAACTAGTTATTTGTGACATTTTTTTGTAGATTCTAAATATATTTTTAAAAAATTGGAATCAAATTGCATTTATTTTTCCATCTCCTTTGAAAACTAGTTTTTAACAATAAACACCATTTTTAAAGAGTGGTGTTTATCGTATAACACAACTTTTTTCTATGAAGGATAAAATTCTTTTTAATTTAGATTTTTAACTACGATATCTAGCACCTTCATTTGGTTTCATAATGTTTTATTGAATTTTTTTTTCTTAATTAAGTTTTGAAGTCAAACCAATTACAATTTAGACATAGGTGGACCGTATAACACAAATGTTTTGTATGTATCGAAATTTATTTATTTTTGCTAGATCAAGGACATCAATACCAAGCCCTAGATTGTTTTTAGAAAACAAATTTAATCTACTATTTTTACACGTGTGCAGAACAAAGAGTTTGATTTTCGTTGAAAAACCTATGTTTAATTAAACTAAAAAAATACATAATGAGACCAAAATATATTAAAATTACACTTGATGGAGAGCTTGTTTCAAGGACTATAATACTCTGGCTGGGTTTGTCAAGTTTATTCCATTTTCATCCTCAATTTGAGCTTCGAAACCTAAAATTTTGCATAAAATTATAGATGGAGGGGGGCAAGGGAAAAAAAGGTGTTTCTTTAAAAGGGGGTTTTCACTAGAAGGGGCCCCTAAAAATAACATTAAAAAATGGTTAATGTAATACCCCTCCTCTTACTAGTAGGATTTAGTACTTTTCAATGCGGTTGTTTGCTTCTTGTAGATGATGATATTGTGTGAGTTGGATAGTTAGACATTTGATGATGTTGTATTCCATTAGTAGACTGTTGGTGATTATGTTTATGCACTTGAGGAATTGATTATTTCATTTGACATTGTGGTTGGTTAGATGTAAGTTCATTTTCATAATTGTGATATGATGCAGTGATTTAATTAGACATGTTATGAGATGATTGCTAGTTAGAAATGTTGATTTATTGGTTATATTATAATTATTAGAATAGGTGTGATGAAGGACAATATGGCATCACTCGTTCGCGAGTGCCCTGCTATGTTGCGATTCCTTCGCACAATGCAGTACTTTAATTTAATGTTTCGATTTTATATATATATGTATATATGCACATGTACACAACTTCGTTTGTATGCAGGACTGCAGGTACAAGTCTCGATTCCACCTGCTTCGGCAGGACAGGGCGAGCACCAATAACCCAACGGTTAAATGTTGATACAGAGGTGGCGATGAAGTCCTCCCGTCCCATGATGTCAGATCATCTCGTTTGTCTGGTATTGTTTATTTTCTGTAATTGTCGTCATTGTGGTTTGTGTTGTGTATGTCGTATTTTATTAATGTGAGTATTTAATAGACTGTGATTTAGTTAATTGAATGTGGATAATAATGGTCTTTTTTAATGTTGGTACGTTATTTGTTGTGGTGTATTTGATTTAAATAAAGGAGATAATTAATTGTTTTAATGTTAAATTTAAAGTATATTCGAATATTTAAATGATTTAATTATTTTGAAAATCATATATTACAATTAAATGGTAATTATATATTAAATGTGTTTTAACTATTTTAATCAATTATCTGGTGGAGGATAATTATTAAAATAATTTATTTAAATTAAATAAGTAATGTGTTGTGCAAGAAAATTGCAAAAATAGAAATTAAAACAATAAAGCAAATAAAAGAATAAAAAGATTGTGTGAACCAATAAGAATACAGATTTGGAAAAAAAGCTGGCTTTTAAAGAATTGTTTTGTTTTAATTCTGATTTTTAGAGTTTTGTGAGGGATGGACAATATATTTTTAATTAATTAAGAATTTTGGGGGTTTTTACACACACACACAGAGGTTTTGTGGGGAGAGAAGTTGCATAAGCTATGGGTAATGTATTTTTGAATCTGAAAGAGAATATGTTTGAATCCTTTGGCTATACTTTGAGAAGGGTTTTTAGAAAGGATCGGGAAATCTGTCATTGGTGTTGTTTTGGAGGAGTGTTCTGAACAAAGGAATGGATTCGAGTTCAAAGACGAAATTCTGTAGAGGAGATGTTGAAGTGCAAACGAGGAGCTCTTTGAGGCCATCATAAATCAGCATCATCAGACTTTTGAATAAACGTTGGACTCCAGGTTTCACTCTCTTATCTTAATGGTTTTTAAGTTGTAAAAGAAATGAAGAGGCATTTTAGAGTCAATCGATTCTGTCTTTGATTTAGATTTTAATGATTTCTTGAGATTAGAAAATGAATAAACATTTAGGTTTCCCTTTTGAAAAGAAAAGAAATTCATATCGAGATTAGAAATAATGTTTTGTAAGCAAACTGAAAACAAACTCTTCGAATGTTGTTTGGGTGTACTCAATCTCTTTCTCATACCTGTAGAAAAGAACAATCTTTAATTTCTTATGAAGTTTTAATATTATTTTAGAAATCAATAATATTTTTTTTAAATATAGTGATTCTATATTTTACACAGAAATTTGTTCTCTCTGTAATTTTTATACTTATATATACATATACTTAATTATTAATATATATAAATAAATCTTCTGTTTTGTGTTCTTAAAAATTTAAATTGTTTTCGTGCCCTTTTATCCGTGGACGAAATTTTATTGTTTTAGAAACGAAAATAATAATAAAAAAAATTTAAAATTCGTAATAAATAATAAATAAATTAAAATCAAAATAATAAAAGTTTTAGGGGGCCGAAACCGGAGGCCGGCATTGGTCCCCGCGATGGGAAGTGGCAGTCGCCCTACGTACTGCGAACAGTCCCTAAGGACTGTCATAGCAGTCCGTAGGGACTGCGACAGTCCCTAAGGACTGTCACAGCAGTCCGTAGGACTGCTGTAGCGGCAGTCCTTTGGACTGCTGCGCCAGTCCTTGGACTGCGCGCAGCCGGTACTAGGATTTTATTTTATTTAATGTTTATTGTTATTTAAAAATTTTAATTCGTTTTAATATGTCTATTTAAATTTTAATTCTTTTGTTTTATATGTATATTTAAATCTAAAATTCGTATTATATATATATATATATATGTATGTATATGTGTGTGTGCAAAATTAAATATATAAGCAAATAAGTCGTGTAAATTTGTATACAAAATAAAATAAAATAAATATATATATATAGAAATATATTATTATTATTATTATTATTTTTAAAGTGATTTAGTTGGGTAAGTATGAAATTATTATCTTGGAATAATTAAAGAAAGTTAATTAGATAAATTGTCATTAATTTTAGTGTTCTTTATTTTTGATGTTATGTCGACTAAAATAGAGATATTATACGAAGTTGGTCAAATCGTCTTCTCGAGTTAGAAACTCGTGTGGTTTTGGTTTTATCTTCTCTTTATTGTTATTGACCTTTATCTTGTGATGTGAGATCTTTGTTGCATTTTGAACCTCATTGGATTATTGTAAATCTTGGTCTTCTCCAGAGGCATGTCTTATATCTTTGATGTTTATACTTGTATCTTTGCGATTAGAGTATTACATGCTTTTGAGTTTTTTTTTTATTTGGCATGGTTGTACGGGGTTGTAGTTGTTGTGATTGCGATTTATAGCGAGATGGATTTGCCTCGTATATTCTTGTGTTGAGTTTTATGCTTTAAATGTTATCCTCGTTTGGTTATACTTTTGGAAATTGATACTGGATGATTTATGTTAGGAAGGGTTGAACGGTTTGTTAAGACTTTTGGTTATGAGATATCGCGAGAGGGTTAATGACTCGCATGAGCTTGTTTTGAGTATTATGTTTTATATGTTTTAGTTCAACCCTTGCCTAGTTTTGATTCATGTTAGGGGTCATAGGGAGAGTGGCTCTTCGTGGGCGTCGGCGCCTCAGGATGAGGAAGGGCTCAGGATAACCCACGAATGAGTAAGCTAAACAAGTGATAACCTAAACAATAGATTTAGGGGGTTGGGTAGCTTTAAAAACACAAGATAATAAAACTTTGGATTCCTCGGCTATGCATTAGGGCTACCTTAGACTAGTGATAGACTGAGAAGGCCGTGGTCGGCATAGTCATAGTCTCGTCTTCACGAGAGACTATTGGCTCCGCATTAGCTACCCTATGGTGCCGGCGCCTCAGTTAGGAGGAAGGGCCAGGATATCCGTAGATGGGTGCCGGCGCCTCAGTTGGAGGAAGGGCCAGGAAATCCCATGAGGGCTATGCGATGACACTCTCCACTTGACACCCTTGTTGCTTTGTGTTGTTGCCTCTGGATGTTATCTCTTTATGATGTTTCTTTGAATTCTTGTGTATTGATTCTTGATTGTTAAGTGATAGTACTTCATGTTATCGTGCTGAGTTTCTTGGTTTTACTTGTTATGTGATTTGAGAACGTGATGGTTTTGCATTGCATACTTAGTTGTACTTGTTATGTATCATGTTGTTGTTGAGTCGGTTGACATTCATGGTCGGGTTCACTTCCTCGTCACCTCTGAGCACGGGGGGTGAGTTACTTGTAATTCACATGGTTGGGTGGAACGTGCTCCGCACCCGTTGGGTTCCCCATCAGCGTCTTGTCTTCTCAGCATTCCGCAGTGGAGTTGTACCAGTGATCTGTTGTACTTCATATTTCATTATACTTGTATCAATCCCCATGTTGGGAAGTTCAATGTAATTCAGTATCAAGATTGTAATGTAATATTGAAACAATGATGTAATAGTTAGGATCATTTGCATCTCTTTTAAGAGATTTATCATGGATGTAATTATGCGATGTTTACTATACTCGCATCATGGTTATGGGATGTAACATTGTTTGTGATTATTATAGAGTTAATGGTTATGTTATAATCTTTATCTTTATTCTGTTTAGTGGTTGCAATGTAACCTCGCGTGCCCCAGAGAACCATGTGGATTAATGCTATGTGTTATGCTATGTGTTTATGATTTAATGTTATTGCATGTTTACTTTTATTATCTTTAAAAAAAAAAATTATTCGCGTTATGTGTGTGTTCTCTGGGGTTTGTATGGGCGTTATAGCATGGGGTTCGAGTGAACCCCTCCTCCCCTTCTAATGAGTCCAGTAAGGGGTTCTAGCCAACCCTCACCCCCTTGTAGCAAACCCCCCCAAAAAAAAATTCAGTACCCAAGCAAGTTTTGTTCGTCGATGCAATTGTAGCCCACTTATGTAGGATTTCCCTTTGCACACCCTTTTATTTGCAAGTTGTTTCTCCTACATGCACTTCTTGGTTTCATATAGTTTCAGTGTACCTATCTTGGCTCTTCCTTTTCCAGCATTATGGGGGGTTCTACTATTGGTGCTAATGCTTCCTTGGTTTCGCATTGGAGTGATTTATGTATCTAGTTCTTGTTCCTATGTACTTTCAGATGCAACATACATCAGCGGTTGGTTACATGCATTTTAGTGAGATGGATCATTTACCATATGGACACTCTTACATTCCTGTTTTTGGATATTCTTCGTTTCAGCACCATATCAGTCATCTTTTGATGGCAATTTACAACTTCTTTATGCTTCAACGATGTTCTACATGTTTCTATTTTTTAGGACATTATTTTTGGTTGGAGGTTTCTCAATCCTTCACACCTTGATTTGGAGGCTTTTCAATCTTTCATTCACCTTTCTCTCTTTTGGAGAGGATTTTTCTTCCACTGTTGTTTTCTCCTTTTCTCAAGTTTTGAGAGGTCTTTTGTTTGTACATGGGTACCTCACCAGGCCTTGTTTGTCAAGACTCATCATGCATTCTCTTTTTAGGGGTTTTAGCTACTCCCTAAGTTCATCTTAAGGGGGGTGTTAGAGTAATCATGCATTAGTTAATTATTAATTAATATTTACTTAATTATTAGTCTAATTTATTTCCATGCACTTAAGTTTAACTTAGGAGTGTTTTTATGTTTTTAGTGTTTTGCTCCTATATAGAACTCACTCTAGAGATTTACTCTCAAACTCTCAACCTTTGAGGACTTTTATTTTCCTTGAAGATTCTTGAGGTTCATTCAATATTTTTTTCATGTTGAGGAATATTGCATATATTGTTTGCAGATCTCTTGTGTACAAGGTGTCTTTGTTCATTGTTTGATCATGTGACTCATGGTTTGTGGTTTTTGATAATTCTAACAATAAGTAAAAAAAATTTAATTAATCTATTACGAACAACTAACTATCAAAGTCAAAAGCTAGAAAAAAAATTAAATCACTAAATTCAAATATTATTTCAATCCCATCTTTAAATAAAGTATCACATAAAATCTTTAATTTCTAATTTGAATTCATTTACAAGATTTTCAAAATATTTATATTTAAAATTATTTTTAGCATAACTCAATCATTATAATTAATGAAATGCTCATATATAGCACTCAGTCTAGAGATTTACTCTCGAACTCTCAACCTTTGAGGACTTTTATTTTCCTTGAAGATTCTTGAGGTTTATTTAGTAGTTTTTTCTTGTTGAGAAATATTGCATATATTGTTTGCAAATATCTTGCGTAGAAGGTTTCTTTGTTCGTTGTTTGATCATGTGGCTCATGGTTTGTGGTTTTTCATAATTCTAACAATAAGTGAAATTATTTTAATTAATGTATTACTAACAACTAATTATCAAAGTAAAAAGCTAGAAAAAAAACTAAACCACTAAATTTAAATATTATTTCATACCCATCTTTAAATAAAGTTTCACATAAAATCTTTAATTTATAATTTTAATTCATTTACAAGATTTTCAAAATATAAATATATTTAAAACTATTTTTTATCATAACTCAATCTTTATAATTAATAAACTGCATTGTCTTATACTAATTTCATTATATATTATAATTATTTTATTTCTATACCCTTAACGAGGTGCATTACAATTTTGATTGGATCCATGAGCACCAACTTTAGAATGTAAATGAAAAATTACCTTGTGGCCCCTAACACCTCTTTTAGAAATTTCCTTCTTTTTCTTTTGCACCAATTTCCATTTGGATGAATTTAGCACAAGTAGATTCATGTTTTCAAATTCACAATTTGTCCAATTAGTTGAAATGTTATTAATAGCTTTTGACGGGCCATTTGACTGTGAGTACAAGCTTTGTGCAGGGCATGTACTTTCTACCTTTGTAGAAAATGATTCTTTCAATGAAGGAAAAGTCTCAATGAAAGGCTCGGTTTTATTGTTTTTTGTAGAGGTAGTAGGTGAAGAAGATAGAGGGAACCCTTGGGAACCATCCACATTGTAATGTTGTGGGAGGGCATATTTCCACCAGGTTGCATGTTCACCAGAGTTGGGCTTGGATTAAAGGCATTATGCATGTTCATAGTCCAATGACTAAGACAAACTATGCAGTTTTGAAGGTAATATTTGTAGGAAGATCCTTCGATGTGTCTATATCTACTAGAATTCAAGCAAACATACTATGTGTGAAATCAATTGTGTTGTGATCAATTGCCAAGAGTTCTGCCAATGGCCTCAAAGCAAGTATCAAACCAAAACTGAAGCGGTAGGTTTGGTAGACGAATCCACACACTTTTAATTTTAAAAGACTTCGTCAATGGATTGAATTCAGATGTCATGGTTTAAGCATGAGGACAGACTTGTCCCAAATCTAATTTTTTCCACAGAATAACATCTGGGACGGCTTAACCGGCACACTCTAAGCGTTGACAACTTAGGTGTTTGGGTTATGTGGGCCCCTCTTATTCTGTAACTTTCTCATTTTCATACTGATTTTGCATTTCCTGTTGCCCTTCCCATTACTGGTTTCCATTCACGTCCACCGTTTAGGATTTTTTTTGGTTTACAATGCAGAATCAACCAGTGTATCTTGAAATTTCTTCCGCGACAAGCGAGTTTCAGTATCCTCTCTGCAGAATCTCTGCAATGCAGAAGCGAGCTCCTCAATGTTGGCCTACTGTGGGAAGGAGAAAATATGGTTTGACTGAAAGGGTTCTTAATCCCACATGCTTTGGGTGAAAAAAAAATGCAGAAGGGGATTATAAGTAAAAGTGTTAAGATCCTACAATGCAATGAAAACTGAAGATATGCTTTGAAAGCTTCAGTTTAATAAATGTAATTGAAAAACTCAAATTTTAACTAAGTGACTTCAGGTCATTTGAATTAATTGAAAATTTTGGTTTTTTTAATTAATTAATTATTTAATTTTTTAATTGTCTTTATGTTAATTAATTAAAATATTTTTATATTGATACTTAGTCTTTATTTTTAATTAATGAAACGATTTTTTAGTTTTATTTGTCTTTATTTTTAATTAATTAAAATAATTTTATATTTATAAGGATTTTATTTTTAATTAATTAAATAATTTTATTAGTTTTAATTTTTATATAAGGATGAAAAATGATTCTTTAATTATTTCTTTAATTGGAAGGATGGAAAATAATTTAATTATATAAGGGTGAAAAATGTATTATGATAATTTTTTCTTTAATTTTGTGTTTATTTTTACATAGTTTCTTAATATAAATGTAGTTTGTGTGATCTCTTAATATAAATATATATTCTTTAATTAACAGTTTTCATCAAATCCATTATTTTTCAATTCATGCATAGTTAAATTATTAAAATAAATTAAAACGTGTACATTATTAAAGTATTCAATTTTACAAATCACACAAGTTTTGCAAGTCAAACTATAATATTCTTTATAATTGAAGGGATAAAAGTGCATACTTTAGAATTTACACTTTTTTCTATACTTCTTTTGACATACATCATAAATACTTAATGACCCATTTAGTGCACAATACCCATTAGTAATCTACCATTACAAACCACCTCAATATTTTCTATTGCACAATCAAAAAACATTAGCCACCTTGGACTAGATTGTTTTATGGGACATTGTCTGCCAAACTTAAATTCACCTTTTTTGTCCCCAAAAGTCAAACCTTTCACAAAATATTCATTATCACAATGGATCTCATGCCATATATTTCCAATTAATGACCATGGACATGTATTTATGGAAATTTCCTATGACATGAATCTATCTACCAATTGACCATAAAAGATAAATTTAATTTGAAAAAAATACTCAACACTTTATACTACACTAGTCCACTAGCACATCATATTTTACATTCACATACCTTGTTTGGTATGCCTGTGACACCTTACTCTTTTTTGTGTGCTTGAATTTCATCAATGATAGCCAAGGAATCATCTTGAAATAAGTCCTATCATACTTCTAAGCATGACCCAAAATCAAAAGAAGTACGAAAGATGAGGGCGAGGTTTGAAGACTTACATCAACAAAGGACCAAGCCATAGAGTGACCTTCAACTCTAAGATTCAATTTCCTTATTACACAAATATTTTGAATTTATTGCCTTGTTTCTCCAAATTCTTCTCTTTCATGCCTTGAATGGATGCTTCATGATTTCATTCAATTGAAAAATATGATATGCCTCCATCTATGATGTTCAATTTTTTGCTTTCACAAAGTTGCCTCATTCATTCCATTTTCTTCATATTCTTGACTTCATTCTCCTTTGATGTTTATCTTTGGTCGTTTCGTTAGCATGATGTTAAATTATAAATCGATCATGAAAAATACATGGAGATTAGTTGAACCATGGTATGATAAAACATCAAACCATAACCAAACAAAAAAGAAGCTCACAATTAAAACCACCACCAAAGCCCCCACAAGATCACATCACTCCACCACAAAGATGTATAAGAACATTAAAGCACCTGCATTCACAACATGAAATAAGAATTACTCTCATTATAAACACACTCATAAGAGTACCACTAATAGAAAGATGATTGCCACAAAGAGAAAACATGGATCACAAAGGTATAATTTCTTCGCGCACAACTCAACTAGATCTAGCATAAGATGTACTCACTTAGGAATAACTTAATTGAGTTTAAAAGTCCAAACACACTTAGGGTTAAATAGGTTAGATAGAGGAGAGATAACTCTTCTTGTTGTTTTGCTAAAGCTAAAATTTTAAATGTTATAGGGTGTGTAAGAGACTTTGGGGGTTTGAATTTTTTCAAGAGTAGGTTAACCATAGGGGTCTAGGTTTTTCTATTTTGTTTTTCCATAATATCTAGTGTAAAAGGGGATTTAAGGTTACCCTTGCAAATCCTCTAAATGAAATGTATTCTCCTTTTGCATTCTTCACTCCCTTGTCAATGCAGATATCGAATATGTGGGGGAGGGAGATCTTCCTCTAGAGGCCATAGATTTAAATGTTTCTAGGGCCTAATCTAGGGAGTACAAGGTATATTTTCTATCAACCATATCCACTTGAGGCTACAAGCACAGTAAAATCATACAAATGCATATACACAAATAAATATGCATATACATATACATATACGTATCACATGCAAAGAATTTTGATACATCAAAATGCATATTTATTCTTCATTAAAATAAAAATAAACTCTATACAAATTTATCATACTATTGGTAATCATACATGAAAATGGGTTTATGACCTAACCTATTTTCTCTTGCAATTGACCTTGTTTATCCAAAATATACACTTTCATAGCAAGGCAAGCATTCCTATCAATTAAGTTTCTTACTTCTCTCCTCTTTGTCTTACTAATTTCTCTAATTCAACACAAAAATAATCCTTATTCCTATCTATCACACCTTCCTACCATTGATCTTTCTTCTCTTAATTCCCATGTTATTTATTATCTCTTCAAATGCCTGAAGGCTAAATATAATCACATTGGAGAGAATAAAATCCTATATCTAAAGTCTCCTCTTCTTGCTAATTATTTTTCTCTTACACAAAAATTGGAAATATCCAACACCCCTATGGTGACTCTATTATTGGATAGAGAATTAACTCCCCTTTTATGATCTCTTCCTTTATTTTCATGTGTCGCTGTTTTTATTTTTATTTTTTTTCATGTCTTAACATTGTCTCCTTTATCATGTAACCTTCCCTTTCTCTTTCATTTTTTTGTGATTATCGTAATTTAGGTACTTATATTACTTATTGAATTCCTAATCTCTCAAATATGCACATACCTTTGTATTATCTCTTATTTTATGTGCACCCTTACTTTCTTCTATATTCTTTTCCCTTTCAAATTGTTCCAAAAAATGTTGCTCAAATCTATTCTAATGGATAAGACCATATATATAGCTTAAGTGTGTAACAAATTCATGTAGATGAACTATCCTCAATCATAGTCTTAATTTATAAATTTTGAATCAAATATATCAATTAACTTACAATACATTTTAATAATACACCAAGAAAGATTAAATGTATAAATAAATACAAATTAATTTTTACATAATATTGACTAATAATTTTGATTATATTAAAACTGAAGGGTTGATACCCATTACAAACCATCCAAATTGGTATAATATTAATTTATGACATCTATAAAAATTTAAATAAAATATAAAAAACGTAAATAAGAAAAAATATTTATTTAGATAGAAATACTTAAGATATCCACTTTTTCATGTTCTCAAATTTACTATTTAGTAAATACTTTATATTTATTAAAATTATAAATTTCCTAACCACTACTTTATATATCTATTTATATATTTTATATTTCAAAATTAATTATTAATTAGATGAGATAAATATGTTTTTGTAAATTATCAATCATAAAATTATCAAATTTATTAGCCGATGGGCTACATATAGTGTGAGATGTGAGCCTAAAACAAGTCTCGCGTCTACAAACCATTATTGATAATGAGTCGTTGGAAAACAAGTTTCAACTGTCGTTTAATGGTAAACTAGCTATCGTTTAATGGTAAAAGTGTAGCCTCCAAAATCTCACTTATCACATAAAAGCTAGATAAATATTGATTTATAACTAGATTGAAACATTTTTTCTTCTTGTTTTTTGCCAATTTGATGGCAACTTTATTTTTTCATTTGCATTGCTTTATGTTTTAAATCTGGATGTAAATATTTCATAATAGATAATACTTAATTTCTTTAAGGAAAAAATCTAGATTTGTCTAAATTTATTTCATTCCATTATTTAGCATTTATTAGTAATTGTTTAATCCAACCACATGCAACTAGAATTTGCATGCACAAACACATACTATCCAATCTCTAACATATTACCATACATGTAATTTTCTATGGGTGTAATACTTGAACAATCTTTAGATACAAGTGCTAATATATTAGTATTGAAATTTTTTATATTTATTAAAATTGTAAAATTTCTAATCATTACTTTGTATTTCTATATATACTTTATAATTTAAAATTAATTATTATTAAATAAAATAAATTTAATATAAGAAACAACCTAATAAAATAAAAATATATTAAATTAATCTTGAAATAAAAATATATTTCTAAATAAAGAAAATAACTTCTATAAAAAAAATATAAAAATAATTTTTAAATACATTAAATAAAATAAAACAATTCTTTACTAAATACACATAAGAGAAAAACATTATTAAAAATAAATTATTTTTAACATTAAAATTATATAAAATAAATCCTATCACTTTCACCAATCAGATTACTTTCAACCTTAAAATGATATAATAAAATAAATCCTACCATTTTCATCAATTAGATAGAAGTAGAAGTAAACCCAATATGATAAAAATATATATTTTGATTCCCTTTAGTTAAATTAAGAATTACAGTTATATATTTCATTGTAAACCGCTGCTCTTGGTCTCTTAGCGTATACTTATATGCCCTTTTCCTTTCGTTTTCCCTCCCGTAACGCATGTGGGATTAAAAATCTTTACATGCGATTAAAAACGTTTTCATCAAATCAATTTTTTTCAGTTTCGCACAGAGACCAACATTGATGTGTTTGCTTCTGCATGACAGAGATTCTTCACAGCAGACCAACGACTCTTGCTTCTCTATATTCTAAGAATCATGCTCGCTTCTACAATTGCTGATGAAGTTTTTTAGATTCAATGCCGATTTTGCAGATCTCATAGCTCCCCGGCAACATAATGGTGGAAACGGCAAGTGAAATCCGTACAAACGGTATACGGAAATGGAAACGGGAATGACAACAGCAAACGTAAAATTGGTCTACGGAAACGGGAAAGGTACAGCATAAAAGGGGCCCACATAGCCCGGCTACCTAAGCAGTCAAATGCTTAGAGTGTGCCGGTTAAGCCCGGCCATAACATCCATGTCGAAAGCACAATCAAAAGCAACAATAAAGAATTCGTGAGCACAAGGGTAGATTTCTAGGCTGCTTTTCATGAGTGGTTTTCAGGCGTCTATAATTCACTGGTGTAAAGAAAGGAGAGTAGGCCATAGACGATTAAATCTGTTGATTAAGCCATGCTTTGAGAAGAAAGCTTCACATTCTAAAACTTCTTTTTTATGCTCTCATCAAAAACAAGAATCGAAGAATTAGAAACGTTCAATGGTTTGATCCTTCCCCCAATTCAGAGATCTGAGACAGGCCTGGAAACGCCATCGCGAGGAAAGGATTTTCAAACACGCAAAGAAACTAGAGATTGTTGAAGCGTAAGAAGGGAGACCCAAGTTTAGTTGGATGCTACTTGCTTGAGATCAAAAGACTTTTTGGGGTACGTAGGGCTACAAAGCAGGAGATCTCGACTCATTGCTAAGGCAGACATTATTCTTTGGCGCGCACCAATCAAATACGTCATAAGAAAAGCATCCCACACCCACCGTCATGTTAGAAGAGCCAGAAGTGATGAAGCTTTTTAGAGGGGGTCGTCAATCGTGAGATAGGCGTAGAGATCCCAGCACCCTTGATCACAGAAGGGTTCAGCATATATATATATATATATATATATATATATATATATATATATATATAAAGTTTTATTTAAATTTATCTAAATTACAATAAATTGTTCATCATATATATTATTTCTAATTGATTTTAATTTTTTTTGTCAAATATCTACATACTTTTCGATTTGTATTCAAAATTTTAAATTTTAATTAATTTATTAATAAATATAATTTTGTTTAATCTTATTTAAAATATGTTAATAATAGATATTTGAAAGATAGAATTTTATGTGATATCTAGAAAAATTAAAGCTTCAATAATTAACTTAAATTCATGTCTTAAATTTTAACTAGCTATTTAATTTTGAATTTACAATTACTAATAAAATGAAAAGATAAATCTACTAACCAAGAATACACTATTTTGTAATTTTGATAAACCTTGTCATTGCTTTCTTGAATTTCTTGTTCTTATTCTTGATGTTCTCCTTTCTTGTTAATTTGTATTTGTTTTCTTTTCTATTTATAGATTTCTTTGACACTTTTTATTGATTATTTTAGTGTTTTGTTTTAAAACTTTAAATTTTTCAAGAAAAAATGTAGAAGGAGAAAACTTTGCGGGAAAAACACGCAGAACCATTAGCAAGGGAGGAACTATTTTGGAAAGCTTAGGGAAACATGGCTGGTAGAAGGGGGTCATAATATGAAGTTTTTTCACAACTTGGTTAAAGCCAAAAGGATGCTAAATAGAATCAATGAGATTCAAGACAAAGATGGTAAAAAGGTGTCAAAGAGGGAGGACATAGAGAACGTCGTAGTAGATTTCCTTAAGTCTATTATGGCAATGGAAGGAGGGATGGATATACTATCCAATACAGAGATAACTAGTTGCATCCTGAAGCTCATAAGCAAGAGTGACAATAGAATGCTCAAGTAATGTTTCACTAAAGGAGAAATTAGAGCAGTCGCCTTTTAGCTCCACCCTGGTAAGGCACTAGGGCCCAAAGGTTTCCAATCAATTTTCTATTAGAGATGTTGGCACACAGTCAAAAGGCACATATGGGAAATTGCAAAGGATGTCAGAAGGAAAAAGAGATTTGTCAAACATTAATAATAGAATCTGCTTCCAAAAAAGTGAATGTATTCATTTTCTTCATATAGGCCAATCTCATTGCGCATATAGTATACAAGATAATTGTGAAAGCCTTAACAAATAGACTAAAGAAAGCATTAAATTAGGTTATTTCTAAGGAACATAACAGATTTATGTCTAGTAGAGAAATCATGGACAACATTATCTTAGCCAACAAAACAATACACTCAATCATCGAAGCAAAACACAGAAGTATGATGATTAAATTAGATGTAAGGCATATGACACAGTAAGTTGGAGATTCTTAATGGAGATTATGAAGAGATTTGGATTTTGTGGGGAGTGATTGGAATGGATCTATAAGGTAAAGGGACCAACCACACCAAGGCTCTAGGTCATGGAGAGCCGAGAGCAAAGGGTTGTCTTATCTTACCTCAAGCTAATAGGTGTCTAAGGCAAGGATAGAGAATGAAGAGCACTCTCAAGTGCTTTTGTCACTCTATAGATCCAAAAACCTGAATGGGGCTAGACGAGCCAGTCTCTAGAATTCGTACGAGAAATAACTATATAGATGGTAAAGAACGTAGATGAAAATAAGGGTGACGAAAATCAACTCACTAAGGCTCCAATTCATCAACGAGCTTTGTGCACAAACTCACCTACATAGAGCCAAGAGAGTCAAAAATGTTGGGATGTATAGGGGTTTGCCTCAATCAAACCCCCGCTTTGGTGTTTCCACCTCCATGGACAGCCAAGAAAGCCACAAAGTAGAAAATATGATAGAGGAAATAGAAAGCAGAGTATTGAACACTAAAAAAGATACAATGCTACTCTATCAAACCAAAAGAGAGGATAGTGAAGCAATACCACAACGAGCTTGGAAAAGTCAACACAGCCACAACAGTGATGAAGGGAGGTATCGCAAGACTCCAAACTCGCAGCTTCTATGGTAGAACAACATGTACAAAATGAAGTTGATGGAGTAACAAGTTGTTGTAATGCTCAATGGACTTGTGAAAATGCTCAAGAGACCAAGTGAAGTTGCTAGAATTGTGAAGAAGATGAGATATATTGCTAAAGAGGTGAAGTGATAGTGAAAGATAGGCATTTGAAGTGGAATAAGGAGGGAAAGAATCATTTTTAGGTCGGTTGGTCGACACAGAGATGTTGCGCTTCATGCCCAATGGAGAGTGTAATGTCCCTGTGAGCACTAGAGGCAAGAATCTATTAGGGATGATAGCGCACCACGTAGATGTTTGTGCATCGCGCACGCATCTCCAACAAATATTCCCCCATCAACATAAAAAACAAGCACCAAGTGGATGCAAGGTAGATGGGTGATGTGGAATTTTTCTTTTGTGTTTGATTTTCTAAGGTGGAGGGATGTAAAAGGGGAATTTACACAAGGGGTGCAAATTCCCTCCTATATAAGATCTATTAGTGTATACCAATGGTCAGATTCTCAATTGTGATTAATAGTTCATTATGTGGATTCTTTGAGTCATCAAATAGTTTGTGGTAAGCAGACAAGGAGATCCCCTTTCACCATTCCTCTTTGTGATCATGGCAGAAGCATTGGGAGGGCAATAAAATCTAGGCAAGATCAGGAAATATGGAAAGGGGTAGAGGTGGCAAGGAATTTCAAGCTAGTAACACATCCAATTTGTAGATGATTCATTGGTCTTTAGCGATGCAATTTTGAGGGAGGCAAAAATAGAAGACTTTAGCCACATATGAAGGTTGCTCAAGACACAACATAAATAAGGAAAAGCCGAATTTTGTTTTTTTAACACGAAAAAGGCAATGCAAAAAAGGATAGCACAAGAGCTAGGGTTTACAATAGAAACATTACCTTCAAAATATTTAGAGGCCCCAATATTTAATGGAGCAAACAAAACAAAATTGTGGGGTGACATTATAGAGAAGTGCACAAACAGAACCGCATCTTGGAAGGGCAAATGACTCTCCCTAGCAAGAAGGATTTTAATGATTAAAGCAATCTTGGTTGTAGTGCGACAAATGCAATGAAAGGATGCTTGAAGAGATTTCTTTGGGAGGGATCCAAATCAGAGAAACCCATTCCCCTAGTTCATTGGGACATAGTATGCAAGCCAATCAAAGGAGGTGCAGGGATAAGGGAACTCGAGGCCCAAAACAAAGTGTTAGGGGAAAAGCTAACTTGTGAAAGATGTACACTAATCCAGATAATCCATAGTGCAGAGTTATGCGCAAAAAATATCTAGATAGCAAAGAACCAAATATCTTAACAATAACAAATACGCAGGATTGATTTGCAACATGGAAACTTCAATGGGATTTTAGATCGATATTCATAGAGCATCTGACATGGAAGATAAATAATGGGAAAATGGTTGATTTGTGGAAGGATTCTTAAGAGG
>VDFB02105785.1:211270590-211335857 GCA_007258455.2 Sequoia sempervirens | reverse complement strand
CAACCAAAAGACCCAACTGAAGGAGTTGAGGAGGAAAGATGCTAAGGCATTGAGTTTAATAGAAGCAACCTTGACATAAGCCATTTTTTCGAGAATAGCAATGACTAACTATGCAAAGGAAGCTTGGGAAACCTCCAGACCAACTATAAAGGGACTGACAAGGTTAAAATAGTGAAGCTCTATATGCTTCGAAGAGAGTTTGAGACTCTTGAAATGAAAGAAATGAGTCCATCTCAATTTTTCACACAAGACTCTCAGGTTTGATAAACTAGTTAAGAGTGAATGTTGAAGTCATGGACGATCAGAGGATTGTGGAGAAAATCCTCAGGATTTTACCCACGAAGTTTGATGTAGTGGTGATTTCCATTGAAGAGGAAAAAGATCTCACAATGTTGTTCGTTGATGAGCTGATGGGTTCTTTGCAAACCCATGAGTAACACCTAAATAGGTCTACTACTTCTTCCCAAGAGCAAGTTTTTAAAGCTCAGTTAAATGCAAGAGGAAGGGGGATAAAAATCAATGGTGGAAGGAGCTCAAGAGATAGAGGTTGTGGCAACTCTGGACAAGGAAATGCTGGAAGAGATAGCTCAGGATGAGCTAGTAGCCAAGAGGGAGCAAGTAGCTCTCAAACCAGCTCCCGACAAGGCAAGAAGAACAATAGTTCTAACTAGAAGAATGAAAAAAGAAATGTTGAATGCTACTACTATCATAAATTTGGTCATTATGCAAGTGAGTGCTGGAAAAAGCACAATGATCATTCAAAACAAAATGCAAATGTGGCTGAAGGAAATTAGTCCACAACCTTCATCATGTGCAACATTGGTGAAGAAGGTAGCCCCAAAGTCTTGTATTTGGACAACGGTTACAGCAACCACATGAGTGGTAATGAAAGTTTGTTTTCTTTCATTGATAAAAATGTAAAGTCGGATATAAGAAAGGGGAACAATGGATTAGTTCTAGTTGTGGGAAGAGGATCTAGTATGATCCGCACCAAGCAAGGTGAGAAGAAGGAGATACAAAATGTATTTCTTGCTCTTGGGTTAAAGTGTAACCTCATGAGTGTTGGAAAACTGATCCAAAATAGATATAAAGTGTTAATGGAGAAGGATCAATGCATTATTTATGACAAGAATGAGAGGATGAAAGTGTTTGCAATAGTTCAAATGACAAAGAACCAGATGTTTCCTTTGAAGATTGAGACATGCTTCTCATCTCAGTTCATTGTTGCACCTCTCATGAATGGAAAATGTACAACAATACAAGTAGCCCTCAAGAGCACCATTCAAAACCCCTCCAAGCTATGACATCTCAGGTATGGACATTTAGGCTATGGTAGTTTAAGTCTTTTGTCCAAGAAAAAAATGATTGGTAGTTTTCCAAGAATAGTAGAGCCTAATATTAAGTGTGAGGCATGCATTTTGGGCAAGCAACATAGGCATCCCTTTTAATCAGGAAAATCTACAAGGGAAAAAGCACCTTTGGAGTTGGTGCACATAGATTTGGTATGCCCTATGCAAACCATATCTATTGGTAAAAGCCAATATTTAATGACCTTTATTGATGATTACAACCATAAGACATAAGCCTATTTTTTGTAATATAAATCTAAATCATTTGATAAGTTTTTGTTGTTTAAGGCCCAAGATGAAAAGGAGAGTGGACATTTTATCAAGGTCCTAAGGTTAGATCAAGGAGAAGAGTATACCATTAATCATTGTAAATTTTTGCAAGAAAAATGGCATCAGAAGGAGCTAATAATGATTATCTCACAAAATAAAGTGGTAGGAGAAAAGAATAGGACTATCGTGGAGATGGAAAGGAGCATGATGAAAGCGAAGGGACTCTCGATTGAATATTGGGGAGAGGTTGTAGCAATAGCTATATATTTGATAAATAGAAGTCCAATAAAGGTGGTCTATGACAAAATCCCTCAAGAGGCATGGACAAAACAAGTGGACATTGATTTAAGAGTGTTGGGTGTGTAGCATATTGTGCCTCGTGGATGACAAGGGTGAAAGTGTATTTTCACAAGCTATATAATCCGGTCACTAAGAATATTGTGATTAGTAGGGATGTGGAGTTCTTAGAGGATGAGTCATGTGATAGAGTTATATTTTTTGATAGCTTAGAACCGCTCCTGACAACTCCTAAAGAAGAAGGAAGAGAACATGAAGTTTAGCAAGATGAACCTATAGTTGCTCCTGAAAGCATCAGACGAGCTCCTAAAAGCTCTGGTAGAGCTACTAAAAGCTCCCTACGACTTCTGACAGCTCCTGAAGAAGGTAAATAGTTAGGAAGACAATCACAGGAAGCCAGAAGATTGGCTCCTAAAAGCACTAGTCAAGCTCTCGATAGCTCTTGAAAGCTCCTGACAACTCCTGAAAGCTCCTAAAGTGAGCAAACAAAAAGGAAAGCAGCCAGAGACAGCTAGAAGATTGGCTCCTAAAAGCTCTGGAAGAGCTCCTGGGAGCTCTTGACAACTCCTAAACTAGCCTATTCAGTAGAGCAGTAGTAGTAGTGAAAGTTCAGACCACACTCTCACCTCCCTAATGCCAAAGAAGAGCAATATTTTAAGGGAGATCTACCATAATGAAAGGTATGATGAAGAATTTAATGAGAGTGTGAATTTTGCATTGTTTTCTCATAGTGATCTAGTTTATTTTGAGGATGTTGTGAAAGAGCAAAAATGGTGTGAGGTCATGGATGAGGAGATAGATGCAATAGAGAGGAATAGCACATGGGAGTTAACTGATTTTCCTCCCAAAAAGCAAGTTATTGGGTTGAAATGGGTCTACAAGACCAAGTGTAATGTCGAAGGAAGAATATAGAGGAATAGGGTAAGATTAGTTGTCAAGGGGTACAAACAACAATTTGGGAGAGATTATAATGAGACATTTTCCCCCATTGCAAGGATGGAAACTGTGCAGGAAATCATAGCAATTGCAGCCTAGCACAAGTGGAAGGTGTTTCAAATGGATGTCAAGTCCACCTCCCTAAATGGAGTGTTGAAAGAGGAAGTTTATGTGGAGCAGCCATTTGGATATGAATTTTTGGGTCAAGAACACAAGGTGTATAGACTGAAGAAAGATCTTTATGGGTTGAAGCAAGCTCCATGGGCATGGTACAACAAGATTGACTCATATTTGATGAGAAATGGCTTTAGCAAAAGCGATGGTGAGCCCACTCTTTACATCAAGGCAGCAAATGGTAAGATTTTGATTATTGTCTTGTATGTTGATGATTTAGTTTTCATTGTGGATGATGATTTCCTCATTGCTAATTTTAAAGAGGCCATGAAAAGAGATTTGAATGATAGATTTAGGTTTCTTGAGATATTTTTTAGGCATAGAAGTAAAAAAAATGCACGATGGTATATGCATCTCTCAAGAAAAATATTCAAATGAAATCTTGAAGAGATTTAGGATGCTTGAAAGCAAGTCTTCCCCAAAACCAATAGTTGTAGGTCTAAATTTGAGCAAGGAAGATTGCAGTAGCAATGTGGATCTGACCATGTTTAAAATTTTGGTTGGAAGTTTGATGTATTTGACTGCAACTAGTCCTAATATAATGCACAATGTGAGTCTTGTTTCTAGATTTATGGAGACTTCAAGGGACACCCATTGGAAAGCAAGTAAAAGAATCCTAAGGTATGTGAATGGAACTAAAGGATATGTAATTTTTTACACAACAACAAATGAGTTTGAGCTAGTAGGATACATGGACAGTGATTGGGTAAGAATTTTGGATGATAGGAAGAGCACATCAGGCTATGTGTTTCATTTGGGTTCAGGAGCTATCTCATGGGCTTCCAAGAAACAACCCATAGTTTCCATATCAATAGTAGAGGCTGAGTATATATCAGAAAATGTAGTAGCATGTCAAGCTATTTGGCTAAGAAGAATCTTGGCAGATTTGAGAGAAGAACAAGAGGATGAAACAACAATCTTTTGTGACAATGTTTCATTGATAGCCTTGACGAAAAATCCTATGTTTCATGGAAGAAGCATGCACATTGGAATCAAGTATCATTTTATTAGAGAGTTAGTTAAAAATGGTGAAATTAAAATGGAATATTGCAGGTCTAAGCAACATCTAGCAGACATATTCACCAAGCCTTTGAGCAGGGACAGTTTCAAGCACCTACGGAGCAGTTTGGGCATTGTTGATTTGGATCAGGATTGATCTTGTTTCATTGGCTCGAGACAAAGGGGGGGTGTTGGAATTTATTTCTCCTGATCCTTCTCTCACGTCAAACCCCTAGTTGCTTCACCTACCTGTCAGGAGCCCCCAACTTCAAATGATAGTTTTTGGGATCTTCATCCCTACAACTCTTGATAGCTCTAGAAGTGAATGTGGTAGGAATTTTTGAATTCCAAATTAATGGTTGTAGGTAATTTAAATTTTTTTGAGAGGTAATGTTGAAGAGACAAAAATAATTGAAGGTGGTTAGTTCTTCTAGTTAGGAGAAGAATATTTTTTGTGCAGCAGCAATCTGTGAATAGAGGAATGTTTTGTGTGAGCTCCTAGAAGCTCCTAAACAACAACAGTTGTATTTAGTTTGTTATTTGTATGAGAGCAGTGATTGCTCCTGAAAGAGCTCTATGTAGATCCTACCAGTGAGCTCCTAGCAGCTCCTGAAGTTTTCTTTCTGGTTGAGCAGCTCATGAAAGCTCCTAGCAACTAGTAGTCTGTAGCTTAGAGTTATTTTTCTGAGTTTTATGTTTAATCCTTCATGTATTGTCATTTCTAGTTTAATGAATAGAAAATAAAGTTGCATGCCTCCCTATGCTTGCACATTTTAGTTTGTGCATTTCCAGTTTTACTAGAAAATAGAGCAGTAGCTCTGTGCATTTCATTTTATTTTAAAAACTTTGTCATGGTATTAGAGCATTTGAAATTTTGACAATTGTAATTTTTACTTGACAACTCACTTGGATTTTCTTATTAAAAATGCACATGAGGAGTAATGAAATAAGGAATAACTTTAGGATGTTCCCAATATTCTATCTATAAGGAATATAAGATTGGTTATAAACATACGTGTGAAGAAGAAAGTTGTTGGAGCTAAAATTCATTATTCCTCCATGAATAGAAAAATTACTGCTCACTGCATATCATAAGATTTATCAAATGTTATTCACTATTGGAATTCCTTGTTGGAAGCTTAATTTTCTCTAATTATGTAGGGAATTGTAATATTTATTTATCTTTTTATTTTTTTGTGGAATGGATCATTACTTTAGAGTAATTACAAGTCTATCTTATTGTTAAACTGTTGTTCTAGGTAATTAGTGAACATTGTTGCAGAAAAAATTTCTCTTAAGTGGTTGATATTTTTCAAAAAATATTTCTAGGTTTTGTTCTTTGTTATTTTCCCTTTCTAAAATATATTGAACTTTTATTTTGGGCAGGAAGCGTGAAATTTATGATAGTTTAAAGGTCTTCCCTTCTTGTTGCAATCCATAGATTGAAAGTTTGTGAACTGTTTCATATGATGTAAGTTTACAGATTTAATGGTTAATATGATTATCTGAGAGCATATATATATTATGAATATGGATGAAATTATTTATTATAAGTTTCTCATTTGATTCTAAGAAGATTTCTAAGCTTGGGAATTAACTAATACAAAAATAAGACCTTTGGTTTCTTGAATCATCTAGTAGTGACTAGATTTAGGAAACATGTTGGAAATAGAGTAGCCTTCTTAGTGTACCTTTAGTAAAGGGTATTTCCTTGGAATTTTATTGTTGGAACCAAAGTCAAGGTGGGATTTGTCTTTTGGATATTGTTTAACCATATTTTAAAATTCCAAGATATCATAAGGAGATGATCAGATGTTTTTCTATAGACATTACTTTTTATCAAATTGCATTCATAAGTGCATTTCTTGGTCGAGTTACATCCTCTTCCATACTTATCTATCAAATAGATATATGATTGAATGTATATAATTCATAAGCATATAAGCATGATATTCATCAAGGATTCATATAGTGTATTAGATTCCATCATGCATGTTGGCCACATACTGCTAGATCTTATGTGATGGGTCAAGCTTCTCTAGTGGAGTAGCATGGGGAAGCTAAGGCTTCATGGTAGGGTGGATATCACTTCGATGATGCTCCCTCTTTGCATCAGATTACAATGGAAGGAAACAAAGATGAGTTTGTAATGTAAGTATTCTTATATTTACATATTTTAACATATTATCCTTTATAGTTTGATTTTTTTATGGGAGAGCTTGGCTATTGCAATTTTTTTGTGCACATGGCATCAATTGATTTGAAAGAGCTGGTTTTTTCGCATTTTCATATAAATTATTTGAGTTTTAAATTTAATTCAATTATTGTAATCAAACTTGTATCAATGGTGGAAGTTGGAGAATCATTTCATAGGTAAAGATACTTTATGTTATTTTATTTATTTATTACTTCTTTTAGTCAATACCTGACTCCTCATAGACTAGATCTACATTTTCTTCATGTTTTTCACTAATTTCCATACTTTATTAGTGATTAATTGAGTATAGTTTAATGTTGATAAATTTTTATTTTTGTCCTTATTCCATCTATATAATTTATGTCACATTTTCCATCCATTTTGTGTGTTTTGTCTATATTCAAATCTCACCATCTTGAACCCTTGTATAATTTATTAGTATAAAAGATTTAATTTATTTTCTCTCTTTATTTCCTAGTGAATTTACATAGAAATACTATAAGGGGACTACTTGAGTTAGATTCCACTTTAACTAGAATTGGTTTGTAGACTTTCTTGTACAATTTTTCTATTGAATTTTTTAGATAAATAACTAAATGGAACACTATGGTGATCAAAAATATTTTAAATACCAACATGATAAGTAAATTTCTTACCCATGGATGAGTTTGTAGACTTCGCTAAATAAGTTATATTTCCTAAGCAATTTTTCTCTTACAAACAATATTCTCTATTATTTTAGTTGTAACTACATGTGGTACTCCACAAGAAATTTCTGCTCTAAGAACCACATCTTTCCATTTATATTTAAACTTATGCTTGAAGGATTAATAGTTCTATGAAAATTAACTAATGAAATGCTATAATTGTACACCAAAAACTATATTAGTTTCCCCTTGTTGCAAGTATGAGATAGCTTGGTGGTGTTGTCATTAATGTTGTTATTGATGTCAACACAATTCAATATGTTGCAGATTATACCTGTATAGCTGAGATGTTGTTGAGATGTTGTGAGTACATGGAGCTATTTTTATGGTGTTGCATAAGTGTTGGTTTGGTGAGTTTCCAAGTGCTTTTGAGAAAAATAATAAAGAAAAGAAGTCAGAGTGATGGAAGTGTTCAGAATGTGCTTTGGTATGTGCTTCATATTTCTCCTATGTTGATCATATGCTTATGTGGATCTAAAGGATTAGTAATGATGATCTCATGGTAATATTTCCTAAGTTTTAGCTTCTGGTTTGATGGTACATGAAAGTTACATTCACCAATATGTGAACTATTCTAGCAGAGTTAGTTTTCTATGGATTGGGAGAAATATTTTTGCTTCGCAGTTCTCTAATGGTTTGTTTCAGATCTTCTGGATCTGGGATATTTCTTGTGAAGGTCTTTTCTATTCTCTAGCAAAAAGTTTGAAGTTTGGTAATATGGAAGTCATGTTTAAGTATTTCAGTGTGATTACACATTCTTGATGGACTAGTGAAAGATGTTCAGTGATGGAATTTTGTTGTTTTTCTACGGATGTATCTGGAAGATTCGTAGATATATTCTTGTGCATAAGGAAGTGTGTTGTGGTGTCTGCATGTCATCTTCTTGCTAGGAAGCATGTACATCAATGTTCTTTTGTGTTTTCATTAGGTTTGGTCTACCTGGTGTTTACACTTCATTCTAAGAATAAAATTTAATCGAGGAAGCGTGTAGAAGAATCAAGAATATTAATTTTTGATCTTGAAAAATGTTTTTATTGGTCCACTCTTATTCCTTTCCACTACAAGAATTTTGATTTTTTGACCTAATTAAATTTATGAAACAATGTATTGTGGCCAACCTTGGAGAAAGTTTCTAAGGCTAAGAATGGTATAAAAGTAAGTCAAATTATGAAGAGTTGTATGATAGTTTGATGCAAAGTGATAAAAGTGAGCCACAAATCATAAGAGAAGAAGTGTGTGTGTGTGTGTGTGTGTGTGTTAGTGAGTGATAGTAGTTTTCAGTGTGTTGAAGGCAGTGAATTGAAGTTTTATGAAATCTTCTAGATGTGCATTAATCATTGTTGTGGATCTTTTGTTCTCTTGTATCTATAGGCAGTGAGCCTCCCTGGTGGACTGTGAGTCTTTTTTGTAGGTAGTGAGCCTTTGTACTTGGACAATGAGTCCTCTTTTGGGAAGTGAGACCTTCACAGTGAGCCTTTGTATTCTATTCATAATCTCTTATATTGTGAGTTAACCTTCACTGTGGTTTTTCCCTCATTGGGTTTTCCACACAAAAATTTGGTGTTTATTATGTTGATTTACTTTCTGTTATTTGTGTTTCATGCTATAACTTAATAAGAGAATAGTGTGATTGTGGAATTAATAAGTGTTGAGTTTTAAGTTTGAATTTTTGTGACAATTGATTCACCCCCTCTCAGTTGTCCTGCACCTATTTAACAATTGGTATCAAAGATTTGGTTCCTTTTTGTAGAGCTTAACCGCTTAAGGAAGATCCGATGGTGTATAAGTTGGCAATCCCTATGTTCGATGGAACTGACTAAAATGACTAGAAGGGACAAATGAAATGATATATTAGTTCTCTTGGTTTCAAAACTTGGAAGGTAGTTGAGAATAAGTATACACCCCCGTCCAGTGGTCTTACTACTGTAGATGAGATTTCTGCTTATGAAGAAAATGAGAAGGCGAAGTATGTTATTTGTAGCGGATTGTCTAAAAATGATTGAGCTAAAGTTATTTCTTTGGAAACTACTTATGAGGTCTGGAAGAATTTTGAAGACATGTATGAAGGAAATGAAAGAGTAAAATTGACAAAGAAGTTGGCGGGAAAGCCTAGATTTGTGAATATGAAGATGGAAGAAGGAGAAGAATTTAAAAGTTTCTTTCACAGGGTTGAACTGACTACAAATGAAGTTAGAAATCGAGGAAAACTATTAAATGAAGACATAATTAAGAAGATCCTAATCACCCTACTAAACTGCTATAGTGACAAGATCTCGGTGATTGAAGAGATGTATGATCCTAAGAAGTACACATTGGAACACTTTTTCGACACCTTGCAAGCATTTGAATTGAGAAAGTTCTAGAAAGAATATAAGATGGAAGAAAAGACAGAAATGAAATTTAAGGCAATGAATATTGAAGAAGAACTAGATAGTGACAATATTGATGAATTGGAAGCTAACTTCACTAGAAAGCTGAAGAAAGGTACCAGAAAGTATAAAGGTATGTTTCTCTTTAAATGACTTAGTTGTGGTAATATTGGTCATTATGCTTCAAGATGTCTGAATAGGGTTGCACCTAAGAAGAACAAGGATTATAATTATAGGAAGGATAAGAAATATAAGAAGTTGTACTATGTTAAAGAAGAAGCAGGGATTTCTGATGATGAATTTGAGAATGAGGTTGATGATAGTGAATGCTTATTTTTAGCTCTGGAAATTAAATCTATATCCACTAACCCTGGAAAATGTGTAAGCAAGAAAGCTCTAGAGAGTAAGAAAAATAGGATGGAAGGTACTTTGGTTACCGCTTTGCATGCAAGATGGGATGAAGACTACTGGGTAATTGATAGCGGATGTTCAAATCACATGACCGAAGATAAAATTAAGTTCACTAAAATTGAGAAATATGATGGTGGTTTAGTTATATTCAGTGATGATTCAGGATCTAAGATCTGTGGAACAGGTTCAATCAGTTTTGATGGAGTGCACAATACTGATGATGTATATTATGTGAAGGGTTTGAGGCATAACCTTCTGAGTGTTGGTCAAATGTGTAGCAATGGTTTTAAAGTTGTGTTTCAAAACAATACCTATGAAATCAGAAAAGGATCCAGAAATGGAGATATGATTGCTACTGGAAGAAGAAATCATGGAAACGTCTATCAATTGAAGGGAGTTGGTGGTCATTGTCTTGTATCTCAAATTAGTGAAAGTTGGTTATGGCACTGGAGAATGGAACATGTGAATTTTGATAACCTAGTCATGATCAGTGCAAAGGATATTGTTTGAGGGCTACCTAGAATCACAAGACCTTCCAATGCTATTTGTAGAAGTTGTCAATTGGGGAAACAAACAAGATGCAACTTTAAGGAAAAAGAGTATTCTAGTACCTGCATGTTGGAGTTGGTACAGACTGATCTATGTGGTTTGACGAGGACTGGAATCTTGAATGGTGATAGATATTTCATGTTGCTTATTGATGACTAGAATCAAATGACATGGGTTGATTTTCTCAAAGAAAAGACTTGGGCTCTAGATAGATTTAAGGTATTCAAAGCAAAAGTAGAGAATGAAGTAAATCTGAAAATCAAGTGCTTAAGATCTGATAGAGGTGAAGAATTCTCTTTTGGTGAATTTAATACATTCTGTGAACAACATGGCATAAGAAGACAATTTTCTGCTCTGAGAAATCCTCAGTAGAATGGAGTAGTTGAAAGGAAAAATAGGACTACATAGGAAGTTGCTAGAACCATGATGAAAGAATCAAATGTACCAAATGTATACTGGAGAGAGGCGATACATACTATTGTTTATACCCTTAATAGAGTTTAGATCATACACAGCATCATAAAGACACCTTTTGAGTTATGGATTAGTAAGACTCCTACTGTGAAATATTTTAGGGTATTTGGAAGCAAATGTTATATTAAAAGAGACAATAAAAACCTTGGAAAGTTTGATACTAGATGTGATGAAGGAATCTTTCTTGGATACTCCACTACTAGCAAAGCATATAGATGCTTTAACAAAAGATTGAGGAAGATTATTGAAAGTGCTAATGTGAAAGTTGATGAAGACATATGCAGACCTATTGAGATAAGTGAAGTTGAACCTGATGATTCTATCTACGGACATACACCTGAAGAAAATAAGGAGAAGGAAGAAGAAGAGAAAGAAGAAGAACAAGTGGAAGAAGCAGAAGAAGAAAATGAACCAGAACCTATTGTTAGGACTCCTAAATATGTGTAGAAGAATCATCTAGAAGATCAGATAATTGGATACAAGAGTGAATGTGTGAAGACAAGAATTAGAGTTGTAGTAGAGGTAAATTTGTGCTTAATTTCTAAAATAGAACCTAAATATGTAAGTGAAGCATGTGAAGATGAAATTTGGATGAGAGCTATGAAAGAGGAATTGCAGCAAATAGAAAAGAATCAGACATGGGAACTAGTCCCTAGGCCTATGAATAAAAATGTGATTGGCTCAAAATGGGTGTTCCAGAATAAGTTGAATGAAAGTGGAGAAGTTGTAAAAAGAAAAGAAAGACTGGTATGAAAAGGATATTCACAAGTTGAAGGTATAGATTTTGAAGAAACATTTTCCCTCGTGGCTAGTATGGAAGCTATCAGAATTTTTTTGGCATTTTCTGCACACAAGGACTTCAAAGTATATTAGATGGATGTTAAATCAACATTTTTGAATGGTGAATTAGAGGAAGAGGTATACATGGAGCAACCCGAAGGGTTTTAGTTGTCTGAAAAACCAGACATGATTTGTAAGTTGAAGAAAGCTTTGTATGGATTGAAGCAAGCTCCCAAAGCTTGATATGCAAGACTGGATAGATATCTGACAAAGCAAGGATTTGGAAAAGGTTTTGCTGACAACAATCTCTACTTCAAAGTACAAGGTAATAAGATGTTGATTGTAGTTGTTTATGTTGATGATATCATTTTTGGTGGAAATGAAGGCATATGTAAAAAAATTTCTGAAGAGATGCAGAAGGAATTTGAGATGTCTATGATTGGTGAATTGAATTTCTTCCTTGGCCTACAAGTGAATCAAACTAATAAAGGGATATTCATTTCACAATCTAAGTATGTAAAAGAACTGTTGAAGAAGTTTGGATGGATAATTCCAAACCAGTTTGTACTCCTATGGTAACCAGATGTAAACTGAGCAAGGATGATGAATATGCTAAAACTGATCAGAGCAAGTACAAATCCATGATTGGAAGACTATTGTACCTTACTGCTACCAGACCAAATATTATGCATGCATTATGTTTAGTTGCCAAATTCCAAGCAGATCCCAAAGAAGCACATGCCATAGCAGTTAAGAGGATATCTAGATATCTTAAAGCTACATCGGATTATGGACTACAGTATCCTAAGAATGATAATTTCACCTTGAATGCTTATACATATGTTGATTGGGATAGATGTGTAGATGACTAGAAGAGTACCAGTGGTGTTTCTTTTTTTCTTGGTGGAAGATTAGTTTCATGGTTGAGTAAAAAGAAAGACTCTATTTCTTTATCCACATAAGAGTTAGAATATATTGTTGCAGCATCTTGTTGCACACAATTTCTATGGATGAAGTAAAAATTGAAATACATAGAAGTAATGTGTGATGAGCCTATTTCTATTTTTTGTGACAACACAAGTGCAATAAACATTTCAAAGAACTCGATTATGCACTCAAGAATAAAACACATATCTATCAAGTATCACTTCCTAATAGAAAAAGTGTTGGAGAATGAGGTCAAATTGGAGTATGTGACAACAAAGGAACAAATTGTAGCCATATTTACTAAGGCTCTTCCAAAGGATACTTTTGAGCATCTCAGGGAGAGGTTGGGGGTCATTGGCCCTCCTAACTAGGTGCACACGAAGGTGCATTAGTCCAGTGAATTCACAAATTCTTCATTTATCTGGACTAATAAATGGGTCTACTTTGTAGGGGGAATAGAAAATGTTTTCATTGTTGTAGTATGAGTGTACTCCTAAGGGGGAGTGATCAGTGTTGTTGATATTTTCCATTGATGTCAAAGGGGGAGAGAAAATCATGGGGAAAATAGTTACAGAAAAGATAAGGTTTTCTCCTAGGATATTGTGAATATTCTTTGATGTTTTTTCACATCATGTGTTGCCATCAATGACAAAGGGGGAGATTGTTGCAAGTATGAGCTAGTTTGGTGGTGTTGTCATTAATGTTGTCATTGATGTCAACATAGTTTAGTATGTTGCAGATTGTACATGTATAGCTGAGATGTTTTTGAGATGTTGTGAGTACATGGAGCTATCTTTATAGTGTTGCAAAAGTGTTGGTTTGGTGAGTTTCCAAGTGCTTTTGATAAAATTAATAAAGAAAAGAAGTCAGAGTGATGGAAGTGTTCAGAATGTGCTTCGATATGTGCTCCACATTTCTCTTGTGTTGATCTTATGCCTATGCAGATCTAAAGGATTAGTAATGATGATCTCATGGTAATATTTCCTGAGTTTTAGCTTCTGGTTTGATGGTATGTGAAATTTACGTTCACTGGTATGTGAACTATTCTGGAAGAGTTAGTTTTCTATGGACTGGAATAAATATTTCTACTCCATAGTTCTCTGATGGTTTGTTTCAGATCTTGTGGATCTAGGATATGTCTTGTGAAGGTCTTTTATGTTCTCTAGCAAAGAAGTTTGAAGTTTTGTAATCCGAAAGTCATGTTTCAATATTTCAGTTAGTGATTGCACATTCCTGATGGACTAGTGAAAGATGTTTGGTGATGGAAGTTTGTTATTTTTCTACAACTGTATCTAGAAGATTTTGAGATGTATTCTCATATATAAGAAAGTGTGTTGTATCATTCGTGTGTAATCTTCTTGTTGGGAAGAGTGTACATCAATTTTCTTTTGTGTTTTCATTAGGTTTGGTCGACCTAGTGTTTACACTTCATTCTAAGAATAAAATTTAATTGAGGAAGCATGTAGAGGATTCAAGAATATTATTTTTTTATCTTGAAAAATGTTTTTATTGGTCCACTCTTATTCCTTTCCACCACGGTAATTTTGAGTTATCGACCTTATTTAAATTTATGAAACAATGTATTGTGGCTGACCTTGGAGAAAGTTTCTAAGGCTAAGAATGGTATAAAAGAAAGTTGAATTATGAAGAATTGTATGATAGTGTGATGCAAAGTGAGACAAAAATAATAAGAGAAAAAGTGTGTGTGTGTGTGAGTGAGTGATAGTAGTTTTCAGTGTGTTGAAGGTTTCTACAATCCTACAGATGTGCATTAATTGTTGTGGTGGATCTTTTGTTCTCTTGTATATGTAGGCAGTGAACCTCCCTATTGGAAAATGATTCCTTTTTGTAGGAAATGAGCCTTTGTACTTGGATAGTGAGTCCTCTTATAGGGAGTGAGCCATTGGTAGTGAGCCTTTGTATTCTATTCATAATCCCTTATATTGTGAGTTAACCCTCACCATGGTTTTTCCCTCATTGGGTTTTCCAGGTAAAATTTTGGTGTTCATTGTGTTGATTTACTTTTTGTTATTTGTGTTTCATGCTATAACTTAATAACATAATAGTGTGGTTGTGGAATTAATAAGTGCTGAATTTTAATTTTGAATTTTGGTGACAACTGATTCACCCCCCCTCTCAGTTGTCCTATGCCTATTTAACACCCCTAATCCCACAACATATAGATAATCACATACCTTAGAATCTCTTATTTATATTCTAAGTTTTCAAATATTTTTGGTGCATGAAATGGTGAATCCATTAGTGTCAGTGACATTGAATCCTTCAAATTCCTCAACTTTCAATCCTACCTCAACTAGATACCCTTAATAAATTAAACTATGGGTAGCTCCAGTATTAATAGGCATTATGATCCATTGTTTGGATATCACTCCATTGTTTGGATATCAATCAAAATTTTAATGGATAATATATGGGTGTTGTAATATCCCCAATTTTTTTTGGAATTATGATAAAAAAAAATTAGCAAGAGCAAATAAGGTGCAAATATAATTTCACCAAATTGTTCCAAACCAACAAAAGAAAGTGTGCAGTTGTTGCATGATGATATATTTTTGGAAATAACATGAAATTACATCACTTTTTTTCTATCATATACAACATACCACAACAAGATACAATTGCAACAAAATACAATAGAGATCCTAAAACTAAAAGCCAAGAACACACACCAACTAGACAAAAACTTCAACAACACACCAAATTAAAATATATAATTGATCTGGGCAAAACATTACAAAATGGAATGCCTCTCATACCTAGAAATTTTTTGCAACCTATAGAAACACCAAATTGAAATATAAAAGACACTTCCACACTATCAAACACCTGCAAACAATAGGAAACAATGCACTAAACTAAATCTTTCTACCACAATGATAATCTATGGATGATACTGCTCCTGGGGACCCTCAAAACCCCTATCTTTGAGCCTAAACCTCTATAGTTTACCAGCCTTAGATATTTTCCTTACTTGGTTTATCAGCCTCAAAAGAAATATCACAACCTATGAGAGAAGACAAGCACAAATGAATGAATAATGCAAGAAAATAAATTTTATATGAAATGCCTATTCTGGAAGCATCTTGGGCACCCAAAATCCCATGACCCACATGGTGAATCTTGCATATCTTGGAGGTAACTCTTTTCAAAAAGCTCCTAACCCAAATGTCAAGTGTCTGTTATTATCCTACAACAATTTAAAATTGGAATATTCCAAACTAAAACTTCCACAAAAAAGCTATGCCCAACTTGGTCCCACCAAGATAATTCTAAATGTTTATTTATTTATTTCCTAGAATATCTCAATTTATTAAAATTCAAAAAATCACTTTCTTATTTTATTTCACAATCTTGATTTCCTCTTTCGAGCAATCTAGAAAGGCTATTTTAAGAAAGAGGACATTACAAGTCCTCCATCCCAAAGATTGCTTGTCCTCAAGCAATGAATATTTGAATGGTTGAGAACTTATGATCCTTCCCATGTTGCATCTTCAATTGGCAAGTCCTTCCACTTAACTAGGTGCTCAATGATACTTTTGTTACTCGGCTTCTTCTATCTTGTTCCCAAGACCTTCTCAATTACCAGAATCAGCTTGCCTTCATCATCCAATGGTGGTAATTTAGGTGAATTCACAACTTTCTATCCCACCACCTTCTTAAGGCATGAGACATACAAAAAATTATGCATTTTTAGCTCGGTGGCAATTCCAACTCATAGGCCACCTCCCCAACTTTCCTAGTAACCTTGTAAGACCCACAGAACCTGGGATTGAGCTTTTATGCTACACTTCTTTGTCACCAACCTCAAAAACCCTCTCTATTATCTTTTGATCTAAATACAACTTTTGCTGATTTTGAGCATGATGCAAATTATTCTTAAATGATCTCAAAATTTTATGGACAAATTCACTTGCTGCTACAACTCTACTATCTAAAAACAAAAAATCAACAAAAGAAAGTGTATCATAACCATATAGAGCCCAAAAAGGTGATGTCCCTATGGACATGTGATAGGATGTGTTATAACAATACTCCCCTAAATGTATTCATTTCACCCAAGCACCCTACTAATCTGAGATGTAGTTCCTCAAGTATCCCTCTATACATTATTGATATTTTTTGTTTTCCCATCTATTTGGGGATGTTAGCTTGTGTTGGGGGTGATATTTTTCCCTATCAAATGAAAAAATTCCTCCAAAAAGAGCTAATAAATATCTTGTCCCTATCACTAACAATATTCTTTGGCAAGCCATGCAATATAAAAATCTCTTTGAAGAATAGCTCTGCTACTTGCAATGCCCTAAACTCAGTTGTGATAGGAAAGAAATGTGCATATTTTTTCAATATATCAACCACAAAAAATATACAATAATTACCTTGAGTTTTGAGAAAACATATAATGAAGCCCATGGATATTCTCTCCCACTTATGCTCAAAAATTGGGAGTGGATGAAGAAGTCCTACTAGAAATGCTTGTTCTCCTTTATCTTGTTGGAAAACTATATATTCTCTAATGTGCCTGATAATATCCTCCTTCATTCCCTTCCATGCAAGCCTCTCCCATATTTTTCTATAGGTCTTATAATACCCTTGATGACCAGCCATGGGTGTGTCATGAAAAGTTCTCAGTATCTTATCATTTATTTAGAATCTTGGGACCAAATATATCATGTTCTTAGTAGATCAATCCATAAACAATGGTATACTTGTCATCTTCCACTTTCTCATCCAATATATTAAAAGAAAAATAATCTTTAGCATACTTTGAGATTATAGATATCTTTCAATCAATAGTATTAATAGAGATAGAACATAAATATGGTTTCCTAGAGAGAGCATCAATAACAACATTTTTCTTCCCCTTAACATACTCTATCTCAAAATCATAAGATTGTGATTTACTTACCCACTTCTATTGTTGGTCATTCAAGTCCTTTTGATTCAAAACTTATTTCAAGCTATTGTGATCATACTTTTTTGGCAAGAGATATTGCACAAGTCATCTGGTGTTTTCATTGATGGCAACCCTAGTCTGTAATCTTATCTGCACTTCAGTAGTTGCTTATACCAGAAGTCAAATTGAAGTTTTGTGATTAACTGTCAAGCTAGAACAGAGCATCTGACAGAGTTGTGTATATTGATTCATATGTAAATTCATGTTATCATTTTGTGTTTTGGATCTCAGGGAAGGTCTTTTTATGTATGATCTTCCTTATCCTTGAATCATAGAGCCTCATATTGACTTGTGTGCAAGTTAGAAGATCCAAATTGATTTTTTTCAGTCTAACAATGTAGAAAATCCGACAAGGTAGTTGTAGCATGTTGTGGATCTTCGAGGAATAATTTTTGAAGGTGTGTCATGTTCAAGGATATTTTTTTGGGTCATTGCTATGTTGTGGCCTACATTGGTTGGTTCACATTAATAATTATTTATGGATTGAGTCGACAGTTTGTACATGTTTTATTCTTGTTAAATCTGACATATGGTTGATGAAATTCCTTGATGCGAATATATATAATCGATTACTCATCATTTTGAGGTGTATTGATGTGTGTTGCGATGTGATGTAAAATTCAAAAGGATTGTAGAGCGATTGTGCACAGTTTCTCTTGTGCAAAAAAGGATTTGTGATCCAAATTAAAGCAGACAAAATTTGAAGAGTAGAATTAGATAGAGTGTGAAGAATGCAATTAATATGCTTAACCAAAATTGTAATCAGGCATTAACAAATGTTATTTTCTTAGTTCAAATCTTCTGGATGTAATCCAAATGTTTTTGTAAGACAGTGAGTCTTCCTTTTGTATTTGAGCAGTGAGCTCTAGGCAGTGCACCTGAATGCATGTGCATTCCCATTTGTAAACACTTATATTTGAGTATACTCGTATTTTCAATTGATCTCCACCATGGATTTTTCCCTAATAGGGTTTCCACATAAAAAATCCTTGTGTTATGGTGTTGTGGTTGATTGCTTTGTGTTCTTGCATCTTTCTTTTGCTTCAATGCTATAAGTGGTTTAAAGAGCAGGTTAATTATAAAGTTAAATTTTGTAGAACAAATATTCACCCCCCCTTCTCATTGTTCTTTGATTCCAACAATTGGTATTAGAGCCTAGTTCCTTGGAAGAAGTTTAATAGCTTGGGGAAGATCTAGGAAGGTGATTTAATGGATTTTGGAAGTCTTCAACAACAAATTTTGGTGGATCTAGATGATCTTGATCAGTCCAAATCTGAAGTCAGGGAAAATAGAAAGGAATTTTGTGATCAGCTTAAGCAGAAAGAAATTAAGAGTAAGGAAGACGAACACTTGAGTCAAGCCTTGAAGGAAAATACAAAAGAATGTGAAAAGCTCACTAGAGATAATGTTGTCCTAAAGCATGAGATGGAATCTATTGTGATGAGGATGACCAAGGAGATTGAAGACATAAAGAAGAATGAAGAGAAACTTACTCAGTCTTTGAAAGATAAATCTAAAGAATGCAGTCAAATTACTGATGGATTCAATCAGTTGGAGCTTGAATTGGAACAATCAAGGAACAATAAAGAAGAGCTTGAAAGACAGATTGTTACTCTGAGAGATGAACTTGTTGTTGCAAATGAATACAATGAGAAGTTCAATATTAGGTCAACTAAGCTTGATGAGCTAATTCAAAGTCAAAGGAGTGGAAGTGACAAGCGAGGTCTTGGATATGAGAAAGGAGAAAGATTCAGATCTGGACAAAGGAGATTTAGGAAAGTAAATCAGATGAGAAATGCTAGAATGTATCCAGTAAGACAACCCAATGCTCAAAATTTCAATGGATAATGTTTTGTTTGCAATAAATTTGGTCATATGGCTGCTCAATGTAGAAACATAATGAATTCAAGTGGCCCATCATTCTCAAGTCAGTATTTCAATTGCAATAAGTATGGTCAAAAGTCAATTGAATATAGAAATATGTCAAACAACTTTTTCAATAGAAATGTTAGATGTTATACCTACAATAGATTTGGCTATACTGCTAACCAATGTAGATCAAGAGAAAATCAATGGAATAACTGGTCTAAACAAAGAAATGTGGTGTGTTATAATTGTAACAAACCCAATCACATTGCAAGATTTTGTAGTAGGAAGGGTTTGATAAACTAAGGGAATAATATGCAGAAGGATGATAAGGGAAAAGGAAAAGTTACTGCAGATGAGATCAGGAAGCAAATGAAGAATACATGGGTGAAGAAGAGTGCTTATGTTACAGTAAATGAGTCAGTGTCAGAATCTGGTTCTGGAAATTCCTCTAGGAATTAGTTTAAGGCCTCTGGCCTAGGGGGAGCTCTCAAGAAAATATTTTAACCCCCTACCGGTAGTTGGTACCGAAATTTGGTAGATTGCAATGAGTGCATTAGTGATCTACAGATGTTCTGGGAACTCTTCTAAAGAAAATTTATGCAAAACTAAAGGTCTGCAGAAGAATTTTCTTTCAGAGACTATGAAAACAAGGTATCTGAAAGACCTAGGGAAAAAGCATTTATTGTGACAAAAATTTAGGTGTGCAAATGATAAAAGGTTAATTTTATCCCTCATTTGTCACGTTGCATTTCAGGAAGAAGTTTGGAGAGCTCTACAAGTGAATTTTGGAGAGATACAAGTCTGAAGGCGATTCGATGATCAAACCTTAATCCAAAAAAAGGTATATATCTATAAACTCATGAATTTGAAATTTTTGGAAATGGTTTCTCCATTAGTAGTTGATATCAAGGATAGACCCCATTTGAAATTAAAATGGCACCCATTCAAATCCATCAAGACATAACCATTAGGTGCATTTTCTTCCATTCTATATGGTGTTTTGCATATTGAATATATTAAAGCATACATTCATGTGAATGTTGAAGAATTAGGAAGCTCCTAGTTGTTAAACTTGTCTACAAATCACATTGTGGGAGAAGATCTTTATGTAAGACCTGAATTCAAGACTCTAGAGGAGAAGTTCACACAGATTGTGAAGTTTCCCATGTTCGAAGAAAATGAATGGGTTTCGTACATATTGAGTCGAGTGCATGCTGATTTCATGTGGTTAAGTCAACCTTGCAAGATCAAAAAGGAAGCTATAAGGATTGTTACTAGTTTGAATTCATCCAGTGGGTTGCCGACATTGATATCTATGAAGAACCAAACTGTCACTGAGGCAACCGGTTCAATGTTCGGAAAAAGAGCCATGAAAATCAATGACATCATTGAAGTGGATGTGAGATTTTCCTCTATGGTTATTGGTTACAAAATCTATCACTCCAATTGGGATAACTCTGTATACAATATTGCAATCTATACAGCTTATCAGATGGTCAAGGAAAATGCAGATTATGACCTATATGAGTTACTCTGGAGCCAGCTAATTGAAAATCTTGGAAAAAACAAGAAGGATAAGAAGAACTCTTTCAAGTATGGTAATTTGTTGTTATTCCTATTCTTCTATTTCATGAATAAAGTTCTGGGAGTTGGAAAAGTGCAATGGCAAGGTGATAAACTGGTAGTTGTTCAAATCAAAGACATCTTATATAGAATTGGTGATAGCAAAGCAAGGAAAACTGCTATCTAGGGTTATTTCAAAAGTTTTCAGAGTGAAATGCAAGCCAGGGAAATGATTCCTACATCTATTGAGGAAAAGTACAAGGACATTGTATGCTTCATGGTTGGCATTGATCAGTGCTTGATGGAAGCTACATAACCTAGAATAGTTTGGATAATGCATATGGGTTATGAGGTTGAAGAACACATTTTGGAGTTGTATGCTCAACACTTGTTAAGTAAACCTCAGGATCCAACAAAAGAAAGCTTGGTACCTTTGAGGAAAAGAATATGCAAGTGCATGTTGAACTGAAGAAGCTTATGATAATTTGGAAGGTAAGAAAAGAAGTTGAAGCTTAAGTAGTGAGGGAAGCTAGGAGGAAAAGAGAACAAGTTGAAGAAGGAGAGCCTGCTAGAATTGAGTCTGCTAGTCTAGCAACATCCTCTACCAGATCTAGATCTACAAGGGGCTCTACACTCTCATTCGGTCCTGCAAAGAAATCAAGCCTTGTAAAAGCTCAATTCAAGACATTTGGTAGAGAAGGAAAGAGGAAGAAGGAAAAAAGCACAATATTTTATGTTGTTGTAGAAGAAGATGAAGAAATTGAATCTGATGAAGAGGTAAGAGAAATTAAGCATAATGGCACAAAGGCAGCAAAATTCTCTAAGGACAAGCCCTCCAGTGAAGAGAAAGCAAATAAAAAGGTAAACAATGATAAATCAGGTATGTCTGTAGAGGAAGTGGAAAAAGCGCTGATTAAGGATTGTAATCTCAAGCCACTTTCTAAATAGTATGACACTTTTGATAGTGTCAGTCAGATAATTCTCAAGGAAGCTACAATAAATTATTTGAATAATTTCAATATGACTCTCATAGAAATAATGTATGAGTTGCCTAAAGGGCTATATGAAGTTTTAGAAATGAGGAGAGTAAATGCAAGAACTGAAGAAGAAAAAATGAGAGAATGAATACTTGTTGATCTGTGTCCAGTGATGTCAATAGAAGAAATGAAGAAGATTCTTAATAATGCTAAGAAATATTTTAAGAGAAAAACAAGGGTGAATAAGTTGATGATTGGGAAGACTAAAGAAGTAGCAAAAGATACTGAGAAAATTCTCAAGGCAGTTATGTTGAAGAATAGATATACTGTTGTTTCTGAAGAAGCTCATGATGAAAAAGTTCCATTTGGTCCAATAATTGAAGAAGGGAAAGAAGACACATTTGAGGATACTTTGAATCCTCTAGACATGCATAGTGATTTGCTAAGTATTGCATCCAACATCTTGGAGAATATCATGCCTACATATGACAAGGACTCATCTGATTCTCCATCCAGTTAGCTGAAGAAACTTTCAACTCTATAAGTACTCACTTTGAGTCCCTTGAAAAGTCAGTTGTGGATAATGTTCAGAAGGAATTTGATGCAAATAGGTTCAATAGATTGAAGAGTATGATTTCCAATGATAAATATTTGTTAGCTACCTATGTAAAGAACATTCAAAGTGCATTATCTAAAGGTGGAAACATTTACAAGTCATGCTTATCTTCGTTGAAATTCACTAAATACACTGAGAAGAAAATGAAGGAATATGAGAAACAATTAGCAAATATCTCTCAAGCCTTTGATCCTCTAACCGTTTCTAATGGTAAGCAAGAAGGTCAAGTCATATCGATACTTGAAAAGATTAAAAGTTTGAAGCATGAAAATGATAGAATTGTTGAAAGAGTATGTGAGCTTAGAGGACTAATTGGTCCTAAGATGGAGACAATTCTTAGTGCATTGAAGGAAGCACACAATGCTATGGCGGTCAGTGATCCGACAATTTGTACATGTTATATTTTTGTTAAAGCCGACATATGTTTGATGAAATTACTTGATGTGGATATATATAATCAATTACTCATATCATTTTGAGGTGTATTGATGTGTGTTGTAATGTGATGTGAAATTCAAAAGGATTGTAGAGTGATTTTGCACAATTTCACTTGTGCAGAAAAGGATTTTTTATCCGAATTAAAGTAGACAAAGTTTGAAGAGTAGAATCAGATAGATTGTGAAGAATGCAATTAATGTGCTTAACCAAAATTGTAATCAGGAATTAGCAGATGCTATTTTCTCAGTTCAAATCTTCTGGATGTAATCCAAATGTTTTTGTAAGACAGTGAGTCTTCCTTTTGTATTTGAGTAGTGAGCTCTAGGCAGTGTTCCTGAATGCATGTACATTCCCATTTGTAAACACTTATATTTGAGTATACTCATATTGTGTATTGATCTCCATCATGGTTTTTCCCCCGATAGGGTTTCCACATAAAAAATTCTTGTGTTGTGGTGTTGTGGTTGATTGCTTTGTGTTCTTGCATCTTTCTTTTGCTTCAATTCTATAAGTGGTTTAGAGAGCAGGTTAATAAAGTTAAATTTTGCAGAACACTAATTCACCCCCCTCTCAGTGTTCTTTGATTCCAACATACTTAACCATGAATTTCCCACAAACAAGATATTTCTTAAACTTATCTAATGCATGCATGTTGCCAAAATTTCTTTATCATAGATAGAGTATTCCTTTTCCAATTGGTTAAGTTTCCTACTCATTCTAGTGTCAAAAAAAGGGTCCTTTGACTTTTTCACACTCATTTGGGTCCTCGTGGATTTTGGCTTAATGTTGCCTTGATTTAGTGTTTTAATGTGGATAAGACATTCACATTAGGTCTTGGGCCCTTGTGAACTAATGGAATTTAATGGTGCCTTCTAAAAGTGTTGTAAAGCGTTGTAACACACTTTCACACTTTTCTAGGGTTTTATCAAATAACTAAGCATATAATAAGCATAGATTTAATCATAATCAACCTTAATCTTTCCTTATTTGGAGTGTTGTAAATTGTTGTATCACACTTTCACATTCCTCTATGCTTGTCATTAATAATTGGGCTTCCTTATGCTTTAATTGGCCCTATTTTGCATCCACAAGACTCATTTCTTACATCTTTTTGAGGATAATCCCAACACCAATTAGTAACCAATCATATTTTATGTGTTCCTATCTTGTGTGGCCCAAATTTATTGTCTGGGAATCATTTTCCACCTTGGGAAAATGAGTCCCACCTAGGTCTTTTCGGCCTCGATGCAGGTTTCACACATTTCTAAGCATTTTTCATTTTTGGTCCCATACATTATGTCTAGTGGGACTCATTCTCCACCTTGGGCGAATGAGTCCCATGTGACCAAAATTCAAATTTATGGCATGATTTTATTCTCCTAGATCTAATTTCGGCTTGTAGTGTTGTAATTTCAAGAATTATTGCATAATTAATTATAAATACAAGGTTCTTTCACTCATATTTTCACCTAGCATTCAAGAGATCACGTAGCAAGTTCACAAGAGCATTCAAGGGTAGATTATCAAGCATTC
The DNA here is from genome assembly GCA_007258455.2 of Sequoia sempervirens. NCBI lineage: Eukaryota > Viridiplantae > Streptophyta > Pinopsida > Cupressales > Cupressaceae > Sequoia > Sequoia sempervirens. Next base: position 211,311,447 of record VDFB02105785.1, on the reverse strand, counting down.
AAGAGCATGCTTCAAGTATCAATAATCATGTCAAATATTGCATTCCTCGTGTTTTTGATTGTGCTAACAACTATGATGTAGAGTTCATGATCCAAGCAAGTGTTTCAAGCAAGATCTATCTCCTTCAAGCTAGATTCAAGAACCACATCCATTGCATCCATTTCAAGCATAATTGCAACACTTAATTGCAAGGGTTTGGTGAGTTGCAACATTGTCTTTTTTTCATTCATCATTCTCCATTGATATTTTCTTTCATTTCAAGGTTTAATTACCAACAAGGGGTTTGACCAAGGAAAACCCCTATTCCCTAACCCCACAACATTTTTCCCTCTTCTTGTGTGTGATTTCTAGGGCTAGGTTACATATTTTCCAAGAAGAAAAGTTGGAGAAAATTTATCAATTCCCTAAGTTGTCAAAGTTGTAATCAAGTCTTGGAGAAGCTTGGAGAAGCTCTACAGGTGGAAATTTGTAATTTTAGATCTGGAAACTAGTCAGAAAGAGCAAAGCAGGCCGAGAGGCACAAAATCCAGTTCAAAATTTCTAGAAAAGTAGAAGTGGATTGATTTGCCACTATTGGAGAATGAGTCCTACTATACATGCCTAACAGAGGTTTTTGCATATTTGGATACCCTTTTGGCTAAAACCTACTCCTATACATTTTCCTAGAAACTGGATTGATTCACCCAAATTAGCAAATGAGTCCCAGTCAACATCAACAGTAGATTTTTTAGTGATCCAGACCTCCATTCTATCTTCTTCATTCTTCCAGGTGCAAACTTTTAGTTTCATAGCTTTCTATTGCATTTTGTTCATCTTTCTAGGTCATTTAGCATTAGCTTGCATTCAATTAGGGTTTTACATTGTGTTTTTCATTTCATTATCTTTTCCAAGTTTACACTTGGTTGTGAACCCCTCATTAGATCCCATTCAGCCACTAGGATGGTCCCTTTGCTATATTTAAATATCCTTTGTATTGAAATATCAAGGATTTGTTCTTGAATGAAGAGTAATGAAATTTCCTCTCTCCTTTTAGGTCCAAAACCCTACAAGCGAAAGAGAGAGACGACTTATTTTTGTCTTTTCATTTTGGTGAACCTACATTTAGAGCATCATAATTCTGATTTGGAGTGCATTTACATCCTAGATTTAGCTTGCATTAACATTGCATTAGGTTTTGCATTGGTTAATTTGTATTCTAGGGTTTCAAATTTTGTATTAGTGAAAAGATCATTTAGTTTGCATTATTGCATTTAAATTCATTGAAAATCAGTAATATTCTGCATTTGCATCTCAGATTTGCATCAGAAAACGTAAAAATCATAACTCAATTCAAATTTTTTAAAATATTTCAAAAAAAATAGTACCTGGACTCATTTGCCACCTTGGGCAAATCAATCCCCTTGCATATTTTGCACTTCATTTTCTAGCATTTACAATTCATTTTCTGAGTTTCTGTTTGTTGTTATTATCTCTTTGTTTCAGTCTACAAACTTTTTGTTTCATTCAATTAATTGCATCTAGCTTAATATCATTTATCTTGTGCATTGCTTAAAATCAAGATTACATTCACAACATTGTTGCATAGTTTAGAATCTGAAATTTCCATCATGGATATGTGCTTTAACAAGCTTTGGATGTCATTAAATTCCTTAGTGGATGTGTCAAGTTGTGCTTTTGGAAATGACCCTAATGACATTGAACTCACTCATGCTCACTCAACTCCTAATGCATGTCCTCCTCATGGTGTTTACATCATTGGAGAAGATGATGATAGCATGAATAGGTTCCTAAATGATTATCTTGACAACCTTGAAGCTAATGCATCCTTCTATCCATCCATGAAACAACAAGATCTTCCTACAATACCACCTCTTGAGATGTTTAGTTACTCACATTGTGAAAAAAAAGTTGAACCTAAGATCCCTACAATAGGTGAATCTAGACAAGAAAACACTCAACCATTTTATGATAACAAAGTAATAGACACTCCCATCAATCTTAAAGAAACATATGGAAAAGGTTACACAATCTTGAGTAGACAAGGATGTGACACAAAAAGTGAACATGAAATTCATCAACTCCTAGAACAAATACCAATGAATGAAAACACAAAGGGGTTAAGATATCAAGATCCCTCTCATAACAAAAAGCCTCCCAGAGAATATCTAAGGCTTCAAAGTGATGGTACGGTGATCTTGGATTCCCCCCCCTCCCCCGATTTGAATTTCCTTCTTCCTAAAGAGCAACCAATCAATCATAACAATAACAAGGATGAGAGGATCGCCTTGGGTCCTCCTACTCCACATTCAACTAAATAAAAGGGTGAATCTAGTAAATGCAAGAGGCCTTACAAGTTATAAAAACTAAAGTATCCTTGTCCACCACTTGAAAGTGAAAGGAAATTACAAATACTTTTAAACAAAGAACTAATAACATTACCACGTATGAATAGATTTGTACTATATACTAAAGATTCAAAATTCCCACATTGTGCATATCATCAAATTCTCGGACACACTACCAATGAGTGTCATGCATTCCAATTAGTATTACAAAAAATTTACTTTTATGGCAATGATTTCCATTGTGTGATTGCCTAGTTTAATATTGTTTCACCCTTGTCATGTAATAGTTGTAGAATATTCTATTCTCACTATTACATGATTGCTTTCCCCCACTAAGTGCAAGACAAGAATGGGCCGAGGTAGGTGATGGGAAAGGTCATGTAATAGTGAGAATAGAATATATTCTCACTATTACATGACCTTTCCCAAGAATGGGCTGAGGTAGGTGATGGGAAAGGTCATGTAATAGTGAGAATATATTCTATTCTCACTATTACATGACCTTTCTCATCACCTACCTTGGCCCATTCTTGTCTCGCACTCAGTGGGGGAAAGCAATTGATCGCCTTTTCCTAGTAATGCATTTGTTGATATCTCTTAGTTGCATTGTTCACCTTCCGCTTATATAGATTGAGATTGGGAGGTGGATGACCTACTCATAGGTTGACTCACATTTTCATTACTAGTCTTTTGTATTATTTCTTTTTCTTTTCTTTTTTAATTTTCTTTTGTGTGATTGCATGTGCATAATTTTATCCCTCGTGACATTTTGTTTGGTGTTTTATGTCTCTTTGTGACATTCCCCTATTTGTACCTTCATTATTCTCTATGTCGTACATCTATTTCATTTGTATTGTGCTTTCCTTTTGGAGATGATGCAAGTTGTCGAGACACCCTATGTCTCTTCCATGTTGACCCAAAAGGATTTTCCTTTTCTTTCATCTTTTCATCTATCTCTTTTTCATTTGTCTTGTGTTTTCCTTTTGGGGATGACGCAAGGTGTCGAGACACCCTATGTCTCTTCCATGTTGACCCAAAAGGCTTTTCCTTTTCTTTCGCCTTTTTGTTTATCTCTTTTTCATTTGTCTTTTGTTTTCCTTTTGGGGATGACACAAGGCATTGAGACACCCTATGTCTCTTCCATTTTGACCCAAAAGGTTTTCCTTTTATTTCGTCTTTTTGTCTATCTCGTTTTCATTTGTCTTGTGTTTTCCTTTTGGGGATGACACAAGATGTCGAGAAATTTGTGTTTCTTCCATGTTGACCCAAAAAGGTTTTTATTTTTTTTCTCTTTGTGTCATTCTTCTATTTCTATGTGTATTTGGGGATGATGATAGTTCCAAGCTCTTTAAAAACATTTTAGAAAAGAACATACTAACCCAAAATCCATAGATCCCTTATGTGTTTTGTGTTTCATTTTGGGGGAAACCCCTCTCTTTTCTTTTTCTTTTACATGACACAGCTTTACTTAGAAACATATGACTTGGCATAGGGCTTTCCAAGTTGGTTCTCATGTCTCCTTTCTTGATTTCATTTTTCATTTGCTACTTTAAATTAATTGCTCACAACATGGTGTTTAGCAATTTCTTTAAAGTGGGGGCATACATTAGAATTGTTCTTTTTCATTTTTTCTCGGTTCTTAGTGCAGCCTTCTTACTTCATATGATGCATTTTTCACTTTTTAGATGAAATTGGGCGTAATTTCCTTTAGGAGCAAGATCTCTCTTAGCATATTGTATTCCTCTTAGTGGCTTGATGTGACACACTGCATCCCCTAAGTTTTGAATCTTCTATTCTTTGATTGGTCCTCTCTTGGTGACATTAGGCACAATGTTCCCTAAGTTAAAGACCCCACATGAACTAAGCAAGAATCCATTGAACATTATTTGCATGTTTCATTTTTCATTTGTTGTTATATGGCCACCTTACATAATACAGCTTGGATGCCTGTGGAGCCATCTTGTTTGTTCATGAGCTCCAATCATACGAAGTTTTTCTTGCCTCATGAGGCTTGAAAATCATTTTTTGTGTGACACCTTATTAAAGTTATCAAGAGGTATAACTTTGGTATGGTTTGAGTGTGAAGCCCAATCTAAGGCATGACTTTCCCCATAGCCACTTGCATATGTGTGAGTGCATACCAGCCATGAGTGTATGTTTCTCACCTTTTAGGACTTCTCACCTGGTGGACAACCAAGAGTTCCATCGCCTCAGAGTGAGTATGCATTTTTTGGAAAAACATCCTAGATTTGATCCACATCGATATGGAAAAATGGTTGAAGCTTGATCTAATTCTTTTATTTATTTTCTCCTCTTTCTTCTTCAGCAGTGTATGATTGGCCTTGTCATTTCTATGTGTGTTTGTTTATGCTTATGTTAGTTTTTGATGGGATCTTGATCCTAGGGGATTAATCACCCCTCTTGATTGTTTCCATCCCATCTTGCTAGCATTGGTTCATTGGAACCCCTCTTGGTACATGTTTATCTACTTTAGTGTGAGTTTGAAGCAAGTTCATCCTCTTACTAAAGTGGGGGCTAAATGTAGTGTCAAAAAAAGGGTCCTTTGACTTTTTCACACTCGTTTGGGTCCTCCTTGTGGATTTTGGCTAAATGTTTCCTTGATTTAGTGTTGTAATGTGGATAACACATTCACATTAGGTCTTGGTCCCTTGTGAACTAATGGAATTTAATGGTGCATTGCAAAAGTGTTGTGAAGTGTTGTAACACACTTTCACACTTTTCTAGTGTTTTATCAAATAACTAAGCATAATAAACATAATTTTAATCATAATCAACATTAATCTTTCCTTATTTGGAGTGTTTTAAAGTGTTGTAACAGACTTTCATGTTCATTTAGGCTTGTCATTAATAATTGGGATTTCTTATGCTTTAATTGGCCCTATTCTACATCCATAAGCCTCGTTTATTGCATCTATTTTAGGATAATACCAACACCAATCAATAACCAATCATAATTCAAGTGTTCCTAGCTTGTGTGGCCTAGATTTAGTGTCTAGGAATCATTCACTACCTTGGGTGAATGAGTCCCACCTAGGTCTTTTTGGCCCCAATGTAGGTTTCACACATTTCAAAGCACTTTTCATTTTTGGTCACATACATTATGTCTAGTGGGACTCATTCGCTACCTTGGGCGAATGAGTCTCATGTGACCAAAATTCAAATTTAATTCAAATTTTTGGGGGGATTTTATTCTCCTAGATCTAATGTCGGCTTGTAGTGTTGTAATTTTGGGAATTCTTGCATAATTAAGTATAAATACAAGGTTCTTTCACTCATATTTTCACCTAGCATTCAAGAGATCAATTAGCAAGTTCACAAGAGAATTCAAGGCATTTCAAGAGCACATTATCAAGCATTCAAGAGCATTCTTCAAGTATCAATCATCATGTAAAATATTGCATTCTTCATGATTGTTATTGTGCTAACAATTGTGATGTAGAATTCATGATCCAAGAAAGTGTTTCAAGCAAGATCTATCTCCTTCAAGATAGAGTCAAGAACCACATCCATTGTAGCAATTTCAAGCATAATTTTACAACTTAATTGGAAGGATTTGGTGAGTTACAACATTGTCTTTTGTTCATTCATCATTCTCCATTCATATTTTCTTTCATTTCAAGGTTTAATTACCAACAAGGGGTTTGACCAAGGAAAACCCCTATTCCCTAACCCCACAACATTTTTCCCTCTTCTTGTGTGTGATTTGCAGGGCTAGGTTGTAGGTTTTCCAAGAAGAAAAGTTGTAAAAAAGTTATCAATTCCCTAAAGTTTTCAAAGTTGTCATCAAGTATTGGAGAAGCTTGGAGAAGGTCTACCGGTGGAAATTTGTAGTTTCAGATCCGGAAACTAGTCAAAAAGAGCAGAGCAGACTGAAAGGAATAGAGTCCAATTCAGAATTTCCAAAAAAGTAGAAGTGGACTGATTCACCACTATTGGAAAATGAGTCCTACTATACAGGCCTAATAGAGGTTTTTGTAGATTTTTTCATAGTACCACCATTCATAGGATAATTTTTTTCAAGTGAAGGGTGGAAAATTTTATTTTGTCATATTCATACATTAAAATTAAGAAAAATTGAGTGTTTAGTTTCTAGATCCAAGCAAGGGTCAAATAATTGTTGAAACCGTTACAAAAATGAACATTGATTTTTCCTAACTAGTACTAGAGATTCTTTTGATGTTGTTATGATTTGACCCCCTCTCATTCTTAGGTTTATTCTTTGAATTTAAAACTTGCAAAAAATCATTTAAAATATAGTAGCACAAAACTCATTACTTTATACTCTATATTTAACATGAAGAGTTGCTAAATCATCATTATGTTGTTTTATGGATTCTTCTTCTAAATGCTACTTTTATTTCTACAAAAAATGTGACCTCACCTATAGCCTAGAACCAATGGCTACTCTAGATTCTTAATTCATTATTGGGGTAGAATATTCTCTTTGATTTACATTACCCATAGAGGTAATCATAGGATTTACAATAGAATTATAGAAGATTTAATTAAGAAAATAAATGAGGTTTTCCTACTCAATATTCGTAGATCCCATGTTCTCAATGAATTTATTTTTTCTTTATCTTTGAGATCCATTACTTCTTTTCAATTTGATTCTTGTGCTTGAACAAGGGTTCACTTAAAGTATTTTTCCCCTCCTCTTTGATATTTGATCTTCCTCTTACTAGGAATCATCAAAACAAAATGTATCTTATAGGCTAGCAAGATTAAAGCACTAATACAACTCTAATGACCTATAGCTAAATAAGTTGGCAATAGATTGCGTAAACAATAAAAATATTCATATGCAAGTGTATACCCAAATTTTTTTTACCCAAACTATAGTTAACGACAAAATACAAATTTCAAATTTTGATTACAACACATGACTAACTCACAAAAATTTGTTTCCAAAGCACACAATTCTTAAAAATCATAACATTTGACCAAATATAGATTATAATATTCATCTAAGTAACTAAATTTCTTAGGAAACTCTATTAGAGCTTCAAGAGAAGGAAAGGGGTTCACATCATCAAGGTAGGATTGATTAGCTTTATAACTCATCATTCATCACAACTTAATTCAAAAGACACCATCAAGTCACAAGCTATGCCAATACAATATATCATTATTAGTAAAGAAAAGAGAGCAAACCCTAGGGGCTAGAACTAATTCCTCAAGGGCTCGTCTCTGATGGAATTTCCTACATATATATTTCTCAGAGGAATCGTACTTCAACAACTAGATTTTACCCAACTCATATTTGATTGACCAACAATCACACATAGTACCAAGGTATACATAATGACTTGCCCACAATGATAGTAAGTATAAAAAAAGGATCTTCAGCAGTAAACTACAAGGGGTCTTTTTTACTATAAGGAGTAATGGTTAACAATCTCTATTACAATTCCCTTCAAGGGCCACTTGCCAAAATAGATAATCAAGAATGATCTAGGATGAAGGTAATCATATAATAACTTGAATAGATGATTATAATTGTAGTTGTGGTTTCAAGCCTACAATACAAAGGATGCCATGTAACATGGATAAGATTATGGGGTGAAAGAGGTAATAAAACAATCCACATATTCAAAATTTAAGACAATTCAACCATCAAACAATTGGTTGACTAACACAAGGGATTTAACCCTTAGGTTCAAGAGGTGACTCTACCTAAATCATGATCAACCCACTAATGTTGAAATATGCTACTCAATTCTCTACTCACATTCATCTCATGTCTTGTTCTATTAATTATAAAATAAAAGAGTGGGTACATAACCCTTTCTAGGGTCCTCTTACCCCAGCCAGTTTCACCATCAACTTCCACCCACTTAGGTGAAGCCGAAGGTCTGAAACCTCAATATGGATAGTCACAATTTTAAAGGGTAGTTTATTCATAAACAAAACACATCACGCTTACACAATAGTTTAATGTTAGTACTTAATGTTTGCTTCACTTTGTGGCTACAATTTTAGTTAAGTGAAAGGTCCAATGGCCAGCTCTGACCACAACATAATTTACAGCAATGAGATAACTCAAAGAATCAAACTTTCTCTCCTCTCGACCATATTGGAATCATGAAGCCTTGTGACCTCTAGCCAAACCCTTGAGAAAGAAACATTTGTTCTAATCCCTATAAGGATGAAAAAGGGGCTTCTATTCCAATAATATAAAATGGTATCTCAAGTCAATATTTATCTAAGAAACTTTCAAATAGTTCCATGGGTGCGATACTCGAATTTGGATAAACAGATCATTCTAACACCCATTATTCTTACCAGTTATCATGTAACAAAACATATATAGCTAGATAATTGCATTGGCATTTGAATACCAAGAAGGATGTAGAATTTTGAGTTCTATTTATTTGAGGTTAGCATTTAAATCACCATATGATGGCTTAGGAACAATGGCTTCACTTGAGACCAATGGAATGGTCAAAGGAAGCAATAATTTCAAACACAAACCCAAACACCCAATGATCTGATTTGGGTATACACAAAACTCCCAGCTATTACTCCTATCAACAACAATACACAAAAAACACATCCAACACACAACTATCACTCTCCATACTTAGGATACATTCCACTATGAAAATGTATCTACCCACAAAAAGATTACAGGTGGGTATTCTTTAAAACTAGTTAAAGATAGACCCCCATACCTACATAAATAATAAATAATGCCTAATATGGATTCTTGAGCTTTTGCTTCAGATCCACCATTCCTTGTCCTCCACGAAGACCAAATGAAGAACTTACGATCCTATCCAAAACAATAGTGAGACTCTAACCTTTCAACCTTTGTGCACGAAGACTAGTCACATGCTAGTACATTCCTCTTTTCTTCATCAAGAGCTTCTTTTCATATGATTCATTCACCTCTCACCCCAAATTCCTCCCCTAAAATTTTTGGCGTAAAAAAATCTAGGGTTTATTTTGCATTAAATTCCTCCCTCATTGCTCAATCTCCTTCTATCTTACTTATTTGACCTTCCCATTAATGGTGGTGTCTATTTTATTCATTCCTTTGCAAGAATATAGTTGGAGCTGACATATCATTTTTTGTGTCGATATTCCATTTGCCTAGCCACTAACAAAAATATAACCTTTCAATGCAGGCCATCGATCTTGAATTTTGTGCCACAATTCAATGCATATCAATTATGTGACTTGCTTTAAATTCCACTGTCTAATTTGACACTCATCACTCCAACTGATGCAATTTTTAATGTGGTTATTGTACCTTGATGGTTCACAATGAGGAGGTGAATCTATTGAGGAAGTCATCATTCACCATGTGTCACCAAGTTGTTGGCCTTCATGGGTCAACCAAATTCAACGCAAGTCCCTCATAGTATAACACTTTGCTACCAACATTCATGTTAGTCAAGAGTCAAGGATCGCTAATCCCTGTTACCTTATGTTGGAAGAATTTTGGAGAACTTTAAAAGAAATTTCTGATTTTCTAAGTCTAATGCTCATTACAACCTATAAAGTTTCAGCCATCGTCCTTACCCATCACCTTCTACCTATCCTTCTCTATCACAATCCATTGTGTTAACCCACGAATATTTGAAGTGAAAACTTTGACTTTGCTTTAAATTTTTAGAGGTTGAGGTCTTACCTTCCACGATGCCACATATATGCCTTTTATCTATGGGTGTAGGTAATCCTTTCATCCTGCAATGCCCGAAATCACTTCTTCTCAAGCATTGAAAAACATAACCTTTTTGGGAGTTGGATTCAAACCTTATTTCCATCTCATATTCCTCAAACTGTTTCAGGAAAAATCCCTAGGTAAAATTTGTGAACATTGAAGCCACCTCAATGAAGATATTTGAGGTTTTACTTTGCCTCCTTCTTGCTTTATGCTAAGTTATTTTGTACTGGGTATCATCGAAGCCCAAAGCCTAAAGATATCAAACTTATCCTTTTGGGTTTTCTTTCTATTAATGAAATTAGACAAAAGAAATTGTTGAAGCCTGAAGTCTAGCGTTATTAGACTTAGACCTTCCTATCATCTTCTTTTGGTTGAGGCATTCAACAAATGGGATGACTGAAGTTCAATGCCTGACACCTAATTTGGACTTCACTCTTTCGATCTTATTTTCCTTGTGGCTTTCAATATAGGGTATGGCCAAAGCCCAATGTCTAGATCGTAAGAAGACTTCACCTTTTTCAATCTCCTTCTCCTCAAGGCATTCAACAAGGAGTATTACTAATGCCTGATTTTTGAGACCCTTTTGGACTTTACTCCAACTTACTTCATACTTATCATTATGTTAAGACGTAAGCCTTAGGGCCAATCTTCAACACCCGATAAGTAAGACTTAAGCCTTAACATCAATGTCTCACACCATCTTTGACTTAACCCCTTCTTCATTTCTTGAGGTATTCGATATAAGGCATGGATGAAGTCTGAAGTTTGAAGTCTGATAATGGATGCCTTTTCAGACTTAACACATGTGAACTTCCTTTTCCTTCATGCAATCGGTATGGGTATGGTCAAATTCCAATATCCAAAACCTTTTTAGACTTAGCATACTCTTTCTCCATTTCTTGGAGGGATTTGGTATACAGTATGAAAAAATTCCAAAATACGATACCTTTTAAACTTTAACTTAGACTCCTTTATTTCCTTAAGGCATTTGGTATAAGGTATGACTGAAGCCTAAAGTATGATTCCTTTTGGACTTAGCTGAAAAATAACTAACTCCTTCCTTCTTTAGCAAGCGATACTAGGTAAGCCTGAGGCCCAATTCTCAAAATTTTGCAACTCTCCAAGGCTTGTTGTAACAACACCATAAGGCCAATGAAACCTTTTTTCCTAGCATCCTTATGAAATGCTCTTGACATTAAACAACTCCTCTTCATCTAAGATCACTCAGATCTTCTACTAACCTTAATGAGGTGCCCCTGTTGACCTTAAACAACTCATTACCACGGCCTCTACTTTGGCATCCATAATATTTCCCTTCACCTCAATGACAATCAAATTGTCAACATGATATTATTCTAATCAAAGCTAGGTTCAAAAATCCCTATCATATAATCTCACTGTTAACATCTCCCAGCTATCAGTATGGGTATGATGTTCTAATTTGGGTGCAGATCATAATTTCAATTATATGTCTCACCCTCAATAGCAGAATGGACTCTAAAACTCTTCACCTTTCCTTAGTCAGTTTTTATCTTATTTTCTCTAAGTGAAGCAGTACTATGGGGATCCAATCTACACCTACTATCTTCACTAAAACCTCTAAGGCTCCTTTATTGACTCTAGCCACAATACTTGCTATGAGGAACCTTAATTGAATACTATAGGAGATATTCACAATCAACATGAATCAAATGATAAGAAAGGAGCTTTATTACTAGTGGACCTTAGCAACACCACATAGCATGAAAAATTTTAGTATCTATCAATGTAGATTTAGTCACATACCTTAATAGAAACATTCACATAAGAATTTAACTAATCCATTCTTAGAATAAAATGACGAAAAATGCAAAGGAAGTCAACAAAACTAGGTCCTACATCATCTAAATGATGTACCCTTAATCCACTCAATGGTGTAGTATAAGTTTAGAATAAAATGCTATGACACTAATATAAAAGGAGGGGCCTTACATCCTCCCCTCCTTGTATAGACTTCCTCTTGGAAGTATTTCAAGGTTGGAACTTAATAGCATTATATTAACATTTAAGAAAAGGATCAACCATGCTAATTTTCTACTTTCATGATGAAGGAAGTCAAAAAATTAAATTAAAAACATGCCTTTTTGTTTCGTATTGGACAAAAGAAAGATTTACACAAATTCACACGACTCTATACATCAGCATAAATCATAGAATAGTAGTCACAATGATCAACAGTTGCTCAAACAATGAGCTAGAGAGAAACCTACGATGTGTAGACACTTACAACTAATCATAGCAATTGTACAAGGTATCAAAATGGACAAAAAACATTACGCAAGACTAACAATAAGAGAAGACTAAAAGAAAAAGAATACATAGGAGACATATCTTCCATGCATAAGAATACATACATAAGATACCTCTCTTTCATGAGTTTAACATCCAACATTAGAATAAATTCTTTCACACTGAAACATTTAACCATATAATCTCAATATAAAAACAATTATAAGGTTAATCACTATCCATGCAGCCATAAATTAATGCCTATGTAACCATCTTTAACTAAATGGTAACATTATATCAACAAATAAATATCTTTTAATATATTTAAGAATTTTCACATGAGTAGTATCAACATTGTTAGAAAATGTCTTATCACAAATGTCCAGTCATATCTCAAGAGTTATCAGCTACACATTTTTTCCAAATATGTTCTTAAGAGAACAATTTACCTTATAATTATGGTACTCATACCATATCTCAATCATGGCATTCATACCATGTCTCATGAAATATTAGCTTGCATCATTTGTTACTTTCACACATAGTTCATGGGTATGCCACATCAAATTTACTTGCAATTTCACATGTACACAAAAAAATAACAAGGATGCTTCCCAATGGTTGTGCATGTCCTCATATAGTCACATAATTTACAACATAAGGCTCACAAAATGGGGTTTACAAGGATGTATATTCCTAGACACCATAGCAATTTAGGAAAGATGGTCTTGAGGCCCTTCTCTAAGGACTCCTCCATACATATAAGAACAATCATAGAACGAGGCGAAGAATGGATTAATGACCATCCCATACCAGTCCCATTTACAACCCCTTTAAAAAAAAATCATCGGTGCATCCACTCCCCTATGCGACCTGCCAAGGAACCCCCCAAGATATACAATTTACAGATGTCACATTACACCACACATACCACCAATTTGCAAACAAGAAGAAAGCCTCAAACTAAGTAACATAAGATCATAAAGCAAAGTTCAATAAAGCTCCCAAAGAGGAAACTACAAATTCAAGAGAGAAACAAAATAAAGATTGATTGCAGTTACATTACAACATTTTGATTATAATTCAAAGACGAAATTAAACAAGTCCTTGAGGAAAATCATACTATAACAACCTTCAAATGGCTAAACAACCTAATTAAATAAATATAAAATTTCACATTGTTGGTGCATAATAACATAAAACATCAATCAAAAATTATGAATAATTCATATTTCAACAATAAAATCTGCACATTACGAGCACCATGTGACTTGATAAGCCACCTAAGGAGGGGAGGGGAATGGTGGTTCTCTAACTACATAAGTATAATAGCATGCAATATCTAGTGGTCCCTAACTAGTGCAGTGGCACCTACACCTTGGAATGAAAGGGAAAAGAGTCCTTGAAGGTTCAACAAGTGATTTGAAGGTCTTTTAATCATTATGCAATGAGGAAGTTGCAAAATATGACAAATCTGGAAAAGATTTAAAGGTTGTCAACCCATGTCAATATGGGTAAAAGTGAAATTTCTTCATTTTTTCTTGCATAAGGTCATGAATAAGGTCTAATAGGCCACATAATAGATGTTTAAAGGTGTTTTAGGTCTTAAAGGTCAATTAGGTGGAATAATGCAAGAGTTACAAAATGTTGTTAAGTGTAACCTTAACAAAACTTGCACTTTAAGTGTTAATTAGTTGAATGAATTAGTTGTGCTAAGTGGTTGAAGGTATTTTTAGGATGGAATTCATTAAAAATCCTTATAAGGCTTTATTCAAGGATTTGATGAAGGCTGTAACAATAAAATACCATGTACCTTGAGCAAATATTAGTGTTTTTACTATTTTTCCTGAAGATTTTACTGTTGTATAGACTCGTACAGACTTTTCATGCCTTGAAATCATCAGTGATTGTATGTACAGGTGTCTACTTCCATTTCCATGTGATTTGAAGTTCTAATTTTTATTTTTGTGTGAGAAATTAATAAAATACAGTGATAACCCTATTTTTCTGTGTTAAGGGACTTGAGGGTAAAAACATGAAAAGTTAACCAATCCACCTACTATACTTGGCTCTTTTGCTCATTGGAATGGTGTACATTATGCTAGGCTAGATTTATATTAACATTTCAGGTCAGGGAAAACCAATTAAGTGGTATTGCAAAGATGCCTAGGGTTGATAATGTTATTTTCCCTTGATAAATGGAGGTTTTGATATGCTTTTCAGTGAAATGCTAATGGAATTAAGTTGGTGAGAGTTTCAAGTGTTTGGGAAGACCTAAGGAAGGGTGTTTGAAGCCTTATTTTGGTGGGAAATGTCCTAGAGTTGTGGTTTCCACCAAACCCTTATTATTTACATCAAAAAGGAGGGTTTTTAAGTTTGGAGAGAATTTGTCTGTACAAGGGGGATCTGACTGTGGAATCTATGGATTTGGAACATTTTAATTGTTTCCCCAAGGTTTCAGGGGGTTTGGAGTAATCTAAAGGGTACTTCCTTTGAAAATTTGACCTATTTCATTATCTTTTTTCATGATAAGGGTGTTGGATCTCCATGTTCGTCCAAAGGAGTTGTTGTTGAGACTTACATATGTGTTGTAACCTTAAAATGGGTGTCTAAATCTATCAATTATTTTTCAAGTGTTTTGGAAACCATTTAAGTTATTGGAAGAAAACCGAGTTCCCTATGCTACTAGATTTCAAGGGGTGAAGGTGTGAAACCCAAATTTTGATGATTGTAAAGCTTTGAGGATTGTTTGGCTTGTTCAAATAGGAAATCTTAATCTTGTTAGATTCCTTTTAGAGGTAGGTTATCAGATTGTTTGAGTTGATCCTTCTAGATCTGCATCAGAGTGGTATCAGAGCGAGGTGGTAGATCTTGTGTTATTGATTGATTGGTTTTGCAGGTTAGTGAAGAGATAGGATTGAGAGGATGCCGCCTAAGGGAAGTGTTGTTGCAAGAAGAATGGATGAATAGGCTAAACAATTAGAGGCCTTCCAAAATAAAATGGTTGCATGGGAAGCAAAGCACAAAGGAGAAGAAGATGAAAGTGATTCTGAAGAAGAGACTTCTAGTGAAGAAGAGGAGATGGATCTTGATGATGCAAGAAAAATGAAGCTTTTGAAGGCTGTGAAGAAGGATGGCCATGGAAAGATAGATGTGCCTATGTATGGAGGAAAAAATGATAGTGAAGAGCTCTTGGATTGGATTGGAGCTATGGAAAACTACTTTGATAGTGAAGATGTTGATGAAGGACTTAAGGTGAAGAGAGCCAAAACAAGATTGAAAGGCCATGCTTTGGTACGGTGGAATTTTGTGCAAGAGGAAAGAGAGAGACAAGGGAAGAGAAAAATAACTTCTTGGGAAAGGATGAAGGCCAAAATGAAAGGTAAATTTCTTCCTATTGATTACAATGTTCAATTGCTTAAGAAATTGCAAAATCTTAGACAAAAGGATTTGCATGTGCAATCTTATACTGAATAATTTTATAAGTTAAGCATAAGAACTAAACATGACGAAGATGAAGATGAAATGGTTGTAGGTACTTGAATGGTTTGAGGTTCAACATCCAAGATAAGATCAGCATGCTGGCACCTAAATCAGTTGAACAATGCTTTCAAATGGCCATGAGAGCAGAAGAGAAACTAAAGAGGGGACACAAGAAGGAAATAAGAGGTAGAGGAGGTACATCTAGGGGTAGAGGTACCTTTCCAACACAAAACAAATTCAAAGAAGGCCAAGAAGATGTTGGGAAAATTAAATAACAAGGAACTGAGTTTAGAGGTGGATGGAGAGGTCAAATAGAAAATTATAGAGGAAGAGATTCAAATGAATTTGCAGGAAGATGCTATAAATGTGGTGAGTTTGGTCACATTTCTTTTAAGTGTCCTGACAAGTTTAGTGTTGCAGCCAGTGGAAGTGAAAGAAAAGGTGATAAGAGAGTTCAATATGTGCAAGGATATGAAGAAGAGAGTGTGAGTTCCCCAAGCAGACCTGTAGATCTAGAAATAGGAGAGGAACTCATGGTAAGAAGGACCTTGTTGCAAGGACAAAAAGAAGAAGATCTAAGCCAAAGAAGGAGTCTCTTTAGAACAACATGTAAAAGCAAAGGTAAAGTGTGTCAAGTTGTAATTGATTCTGGTTCTTAGGATAATATGGTGTCTAGGGAGATGGTAGATAAGTTAAGTCTATAAAATATTCCTCATGTTGCACCCTACAAAGTTTCTTGGGTCAATGATAGCCAAATTCTAATAGTAAATGAGCAAGCCTATGTGGATTTCCAGATTGGGGATTACAAGGATAGAGTCCTATGTGATATTTTTCCAATGGACTATTGTCATCTTCTCTTGGGAAGGCCATGGAATTTTGATAGGAGGTCTATGTATGATGGTTGGGAAAACACCTACACCATTTGGAAGGATGGTCAAAGTTTCAAGTTAACTCCTTTGCAAGGAAAAGAGAAGGACAAAGGAAAGTCTAAGGTGGCAATTTTTGGAAAAAAAGAGCCTCTCATGCCTAAGGATAGTAAGAGCAATCTATTTTCTAATGTGGAACAGGGTTATGGTGTTGAGGCATCAAGGAAAACACCTCTAAATGTTGCTAAGGTAGTGATCTTTGGTAAGAAGGAGTCTTTAAGGGCTGAGAACATTAAGTTTGACATGATTGCAGGTTAGAAGCAAATTGATGGTGTTGTGATAGTAAGGAAGGCACCTACAAATGGTGTTGGAACAATCAAAAGTTAATTTTTACATGAGGCAAAGAAAGCACTCTTGCCTAGGTCTGATCTGGTTAAGGTGACTGATGAGAGGACAGTGAAGAATTTGGTTTTTCAAGGAGTCAGTGATGAATTCTGCTCTAGGTCTGATATAGTCAAGAAGAATGATGGTAGGATAGTGCATATGTATGGAAAACTGGGTGAAGTTTTTGGAAAGCAGGAAGAGCTTACTATGGGGACCATTGTGTGCCCTTTAAGTAGGAGTACTGGTGGCAAGCATGTGAACTTTGCATGCATAGGGGCTAGTGAGTCTAATAAAATAGTGATACAGGGAAATGACAGTGAACAAGGTCTAATCACAATGAGGAAAGAACAAAAGGAACAAAGGTGAAAAAGTCTGATGACAGTGACAACAGGGTAGAGTATGCAAGCAAAGATGGATGGATACAAGTGTGGAGATGGAGCAATGAATAATATAGAACAATTTGTTTCTAACCCTTGTTTGTTTTTTGGTATAAGGGCTAGGAGGATATCAAATTTTGATCCAAGTGTGAGGAAAAGGCAAGTAGCAGGTCTGGATATGCATGGAGCAACAATGTGGAGGCAAGGAGCAAGATTTTACTCTTGGGACAAAATTTTTCCTATGGGGGGTGTATGGTGCAGGGGCACCTACACCTTGGAATGAAAGGGAAAAGAGTCCTTGAAGGTTCAACAAGTGATTTTTTAGGTCTTTTAATCATTATGCAATGAGGAAGTTGCAAAATATGACAAATCTAGAAAAGATGTAAAGGTTGTCAACCCATGTCAAGATGGGTAAAAGTGAAATTTCTTCATGTTTTCTTACATAAGGTCATGAATAAGGTCTAATAGGCCACATAATAGATGTTTAAAGGCATTCTAGGTCTTAAAGGTTAATTAGGTGGAATAATGAAAGAGTTACAAAATGTTGTTAAGTGTAACCTTGGCAAAACTTGCACTTTAAGTGTTAATTAGTTGAAAGATTTAGTTGTGCTCAATGGTTGAAGTTAGTTTTAGGATGGAATTATTTAAACAACCTTCTAAGGCTCGATTCAAAGATTTGATGAAGGTTGTAACAATAAAATACCACGTTCCTTGAGCAAATATCAGTGTTTTTACTATTTTTCTTGAAGATTTTGCTGCTATACGGACCCGTACATACTTTTCATACCTTGAAATCACCAGTGATTGCATGTGCAAGTTTCTACTTCCATTTACATGTGATTTTAAGTTCTATTTTTAGTTTTGTGTGATAAATTAATAAAATACAGTGATAACCCTATTTTTCTATGTTAAGGGACTTGAGGGTAAAAACATGAAAAGTTAACCAATCCACCTACTGTCCTTGGATCTCTTGCTTAGTTTATTATCATACATTATGATAGGGTAGATTTCTATTAACATTTGAGGTCAGGTAGAACCAATTAAGTGGTATTGCAAAGATGCCTAGGGATGATAATGCTATTTCCCCTTGATAAATGGAGGTTTTGAGATGCTTTTTAGTGAAATGCTAATGGAATTAAGTTGGTGATAGTTTCAAGTGTCTAGGCAGACCTGGGGAAGGGTTTCTGAAGCCTTAGTTTGGTGGGAAATGTCCTAGAGTTGTGGTTTCCACCAAACCCTTGTTATTTACATCAAAAAGGAGGGTTTTTAAGTTTGGAGAGAATTTGTCCGTACAAGGGGGATCTGACTTTGGAATCTATGGATTTGGAACATTTTAATTGTTTCCCCAAGGTTTCAGGGGGTTTGGAGTAGTCTAGAGGGTACTTCCTTTGAAAATTTGACCTATTTCATTAGGTTTTTTCATGATAAGGGTGTTGGATCTCCATGTTGTTCCAAAGGAGTTGTTGTTGAGCCTTACATATGTGTTGTAACCTTGAAATGGGTGTCTGAATCTATCAAGTATTTGTCAATTTTTTTGGAAACCATTTAAGTTTTTGGAAGAAAAATGAGTTCCCTATGCTATTAGATTTCAAGGGGTGAAGGTGTGAAACCAAACTTTTGATGATTGTAAAGCTTTGTGGGTTTTTTGGCTTGTTCAAATAGGACATCTTAATCCTATTAGATACCTTTTAGAGGTAGGTTATCAAATTGTTTGAGTTGATCCTTCCAGGTCTACATCACTGACCACATAAATATGAATAACTGGTGGTCCCTGACCAC
The DNA here is from genome assembly GCA_007258455.2 of Sequoia sempervirens. Lineage (NCBI taxonomy): Eukaryota > Viridiplantae > Streptophyta > Pinopsida > Cupressales > Cupressaceae > Sequoia > Sequoia sempervirens. The sequence continues at coordinate 211,292,252 of VDFB02105785.1, read as the reverse complement.
ATAAATATGAATACTGGTGGTCCCTAACCACATAAATATGAATCAATAGTGGTCCCTAACCACATAAATATGAATAACTAGTGGTCCCTGACCACATAAATATGGATCACTGGTGGTCCTTGACCACATAAATATGAATAACTAGTGGTCCCTAACCATATAAATATGAATCACTAGTAGTCCCTAACCACATAAATATGAATAACTGGTGATCCTTGACCACATAAATATGAATATCGGTGGTCCCTAACCATATAAATATGAATACTAGTGGTTTCTAACCACATAAATATGAATCAATGGTGGTCCCTAACCACATAAATATGAATAACTAGTGGTCCCTAACCACATAAATATGAATAATTTGTGGTCCCTAACCACATAAATTGGAATAATAGGCAGTCCCTGACCACATAAATATGAATCATTGGTGGTCCCTAACCACATAAATATGAATAACTGGGGGTCCATGTAATTCCATCCTTTACCCATGGGTTATAAATGCCAGGGAATAGGTTTTCATTATGAACCAACAAGTGTGGCTCTCATATGTGGGGGAGTAGGCCATGGTCAGTGTCCATGGAAGGATTACAATGACTTGACATAGATCCTTTATTAGGATTAGGGACAACACCTTGAGCTCATAATTCCCTAATGGGTGAACATGTTCCTCTCAACCCCTATTCACACTAGTTGGCATCTCACTCCCATAAGGGCAGAACCATGCATACACTAGGAGTACACATTTAACATACAAATAAGACTAACTCTAAGGAATACATCACATTTCATCTAATAGATATACATCCACACACTCCATCTTTACTCTGTTTCACAACAAATAAACTACACAAGATAATCACGAAGGGTATACATAGGGGATCGTTCAAGACATCCACCACCCTTATCCCAAGTTAAATACCTTGTATCTCGTACTTGAGGCACAACACATATATTTTTTTCCACATGTAAAATCACATTCACTATCAAGAATCTTATCATTACATTCCATATGAGTCAAGGTGCACAACGTACACTTACTTATACAACTTGGTCCATCCACAAAAATTACCACAATACACAACATAAGCACCATTATGGGGAATTCACATACACCAAGAAAACATAATAACTTTTATTTTCTTTTCTTTTTCCAATTATCATCATTTAGAGCCACAAAATCATTCCCTTACACATAAATTAAACTACAAATATTCTATTCTACCAAGTGACATACAAAACCATGATAAATCACTTTTTTTTAAGCAAAGCTACCTGATACTCAAAACATGATAAGGAAAACACAGTCTAATTGGTTAGCACCACAAGAGAAACATTCCTTTTTACTCAAAATTCACTTACTCATGCACTTAATATTTGCATCTCTAATGAGTTACTAGTTATGTGGCTTTCTAGGACTAATAATGCAATTGGGGACCTTAAGTCTCACCAAAGTAATGCTATTATGATGTGCATGCCACACTATATTCTAGAAATGCCATGAAATGAAATAATAACTTAATTCAGAATTTAGCAATGTAAGGTTTACTGCTGCATTCATTCCCTCTATCATCATTATTTATTTAGTTGCATATTGTATTCACTATTCTATTTTATCTCAATATTAATTGATTCCATGCACAAGGTCACACATACATCCTAAGGTAGGAATTGTAGTTTTGAAACTGTGGCATTTTTCCCAACATGCATATTTCCTCCATATCTACAAGGTAGCTTTACATAAAAAAAAATCATTTAATCAATTTTAAGGCAACATGCAATTTTAGGGGGTACTTCATTTATCCACACACAAGAAAGGGATCATGTTTTCAAATCAGCCAAGGCACCTAGATTTAGAAATAAGGATTATAACACGTTTTACACTTAGTCATTCACTTGCATTATGAAGTTAAATGATGTTTACTTAAGTAAAGTTGTATTGTCTACTCAATATTCATGTTTTAGGGATCATCCTTCATCTCCATAAGGTTCAAGGTTATAGGATAGCACAAGGGTAAACTTTATAATAATAATAATTAATTTAATGTACTAATATTTTTCTAATCATTCATTTTTTTCGATTATATTTTACTATGGATTGACTTGGTTTTCCCAAGGATAGCTCACTACAACAAGATAACCAACATGAATGGAACATACAATTGCCACATTTAGTTTGTTTAAGATCTATATCATCCTAAACATTTATGATCCCTAAGGAAGGGTACATAGGTGCATTTTTATTTAAATTTTACCAAGTAAAACTCTCTAAACTTAGCTATTTAATCCCCTTCATAGTCAAATGCATCATCCACATGAGGTTACATAATTCTTTATCAACTTAACAACATAGAGAAAGGTCTCACATCTCAAATGTAGTTTAATCACTACTTTTTCTATCCAGATTTTAGGGAGTAGAATATATGATTCCTTAAGAGACATTAGTATTTCACTAATATTTTCTCGCATACAACATATGAATATAGTTGTTACCAATTTTTCACCATAGCTCAAATTGCAAGAGATAATTAACTTATGCTCAATTTAAGATGAAAATATTTCAATTCATTTCTTCTTTGCTTAAACCATTGCATGTATTGGAGTTTTAAAAGGGGCAAGTTCAATTTCATTATGCAATGTATTTTCAATAAAATAGAGCATTTAGTTTTCCATTTAGTTTTTACAACATAAAAAGATAATACATGAGATATAATATCTTTCTTTCATTCATCTTTCCATGATTCATACACTTTACATTGTTTCATTTAGTTTGCAAGAAAGAGATATACAGAATTGAACAAGATTGTACAGAATGTTGTTTTCATATTCATTGGAAAAAAAAGAAAGATCAAGTGTCCCACACAAGTTGTGGGAGTAGCCGCACCAATTCATCATAAGAAATGAACTATACAACTAAAGATTAACAAAAGGAAAGAAGCATATAACGAAAAACATATCCATCATTGTCTGGTTTGGGTCTTCGGTTGGTCTTTGTTGTTGGTGCTCCTGCTTGCTCCCGATCTTGAATGAGCTTTCATCATGTTGAGAAAAGAGGTTTTTAGAGCTCTAGATATAAATATCACTATGTTCTCTATCAACATAAATATAGTGTGTTGCTTATAATGTATTGAGTTAGTTGAATAAACATCAAAAGTATGCAAGAGAGCTTGAAAATGAAACATCACAGGAGAATTGAGCTTCACCTTTTTTTATCTAACATTCTTGTTCATTGTGCAGGTACAAGTTTAATTTGTTTAATTATCATTACAGATTCATTGAGATTGACATTACAACATGTGGATTAAAATGGGCTCCCACAAGGGTTGAGCCCAATATGTTGCCCTCTTATTTTGAGAGAGAAGTATAGTGTTGACAAGAAGAAAAAAATATGCTAAAATCCAGTATTTAAATGCCAAATGACATAACAGTCAAGAACAAAGTCTTGTGCATCTATTGAAGTGATAAGAAGAGACAGTAAAAATCATAGGGATGCATATAAATATGGAAGAATAGAGGTGTTCATGGATGTAACTACCCAAGAATGATAAGAAACTTTACTTGCACATGGAGTATAGTGCATACAACTGATGAAAGATTGAATACAAAGGTCATTTATACCTTCACAACCAAAGTAGCAAGGAGTTTCTCAGTGTGTACATACCTATATATGATTGTTGTAGTAAGTACCAAGCTTTAGAATTTTGAGAGATTTATAGGAGCCTTGTAGATACCTAAATGATAAAAGTGTAGTAAAAAGTCCTAGGATTCTCTTAAGATGTAAAGGCTACCAAAGAATTGATAATTGTAGTAGGTATTGCATTAACATAAATATGAAAGAGATAGTCATAGAGAAAAAGAACATTGAATGATATGTTGGAATAGTGAAACTTGCATATATGCCATGGAAACAGTAGCAGAGGAAGTGCCTAGAAGATAGTGATAAAGTTCATAAGAAAAAATGTTACAGTCTAGAGAAAGGAACAGTGAGGAAGTCCAATATTTTGGTCACTTATAAGAGTTGTTTCATATAAGTAAATGCCCTTCTCAAAGCATGTTAGTATAAGTAAAGACATTAGTTTTTTCAACAGTACAGAGAACTTTTAAAGATCAAAGCAAGTTATAGGTTGTTTTAAGTCAGTTGGAGATCGTTAAAGGGAACAACAAAGGTTTGTCATAATAGTTTAGAGCCTTAGCAACACTGTTAGGGTCTACAATATGTTTTAACAGGTATAGAAACCAACATATTGACATTTGAGGTCTGAAAGAGTTCTTCAACAAATAATGAAAGCATTGTGATGAGAACAAGAAACCAAGGGGCAGTCTACTTGCAAGTTTATAAAGTGACAAAATATGTTTGTTTTGTTGTTCAAAAGCATGGAATGGAGACTTTTGTCACTCTTAGAACTAGAGGAACTTGGAAAATTTATAATTACACCAAGCTCAATCTTATCTGGCAATACCCAAGAATGGTAGAAAAATTATAGCACTAGCATCTTCATGTGACTTTATATTTTATGCTACTAGACATGACATTTTATTTTGTAAGCTCAAGTTCATCAGATTGCTACATGGAGTCGACATATTGAAAATTTTGTGTTCTTACTTTTATTTGGTAAACATGAATGGTCTTGTTTTACAAGATTTACATTTGACCAAACATAGAGGTTTATCTCTATCATTATAGTCAAGCCCTATGCCTAGTAAGTGAAGTGTAGAAGGTTGCATTGGATGATAAACTCAGGAGGCTTGGAGCAACATGAAACCCAATACAAGCAAAAGAAAGCCATGTAGGAAAACAAAAAATTTAGAATGGACGAAACTGTTAATAGGCCATGACCTGCAAATGAAGAGGGCCTCAAGTAATTACAAAAACCAAAGGAAAATTCATACATAAAGCTCAAATACCCGAGTCTTGTATAGGAAAATGCTCACTGAGTGATACCCATAGGTATTTTTTGCATGATAATGAAGAAACTAGCTAGGGTTTTGAGATAGTCGCAGCCTATAAATTCTATTTCAAGTCTTTCATTTCTTTAGAAAAAATCATGAATAGTCGTGGCTTGTGAGATTAAGGGTATACATATAATATTTTCCTTTACATTCAGAAGGGGTATACATAATTTATTTTCCTATAGAAATTTCCAGTGCAAAGGAAAAAAATAGAATGAGCAAGTTTTGTCAAATCATTCACTATGGAAAAATAATAAAGATATAGTTTTTCCTGCACATTTTCAAAGAGATACATTGTTCAGAAAGCATAGAGCAACATACCACGCAACCAATATGTATCTTCAGACAGAGAAATACAAGTTTGAAGTCCAAGTTGATTCCAATTCAAAGCCCTACCAGCAGTATGGCGATGCAGGATTTCTCTAGAAAATGCAAAATAAAAAAGTGGAGAGTTTTAGGGTTTGAGTATTTTACTCAATGCCCTAATTCGAGTTTGTGATTTTTTAACTATGCTTTAAACAAAATAAATTTGAATTCTTACCCATGGCCATGTTTTATTAATTCAAAAGACCTAATCTTTCTCCCTTTCGCTCATGACTTTGAAGATGTAGTGTTAAGCTCATGAAATAACTTTGCATATTCTAGTAGAGAATTACTTCATGTTTTACAAAATTTTGAGAAAAAATATACAATGTAATTAAATATTAAAGGTAATATTCTAATAATTACCTTAATATCTAACATATGATGCATGAAAAGGAGAACAATCACATTATAAATATTAAAATAATCATATCGATTATCTTTAATATTTAATTAAACAGTTAACTTTTCCCAAAACTCATGGAAGAGATACAAGAAAAGTAAGACTGAAGTCAGTGGGAGTCATCTGAAGTGTTGTGTTTTTCTAACTTGGAGTCATTTTTCAGTTTTGTGGAGATCACATCAATTAGGGCCATTATTCATGCAGATTTTTGAGACATAACTGTAGTCTTACATCATTTCTCGGGATATTTTGATCATGCACATTGAGGGGAGGAGTTTGTAACATTCAGAGTTCAATTTGCTTCAGTTATGGGCCCTCTTTTCAAGGATTTTCTTCTTTTCTCATGAGAGGATATTTTTGAGATATTTTTTAGTTTCAGTTGGCTTTCAGTTCCACCTCTTGGTGTATCAAAGTTATCATACGTTGTATATATTGAGAAAAGATGTAGTCTTTTTCTCAGTTCTTGTTTCTTTCCTTTGCATTCTGCAAAGAGACTATCTTGTAACTCAACTTTTATTTTCAATTGATTAATATACAATAGTACTTTATTTTTATCATATTGTTTTAGATTTTGTAGAGATTTCCTTTAGAGTATTCAATAGAAATAGAGTTTACCTTCACAATTTCTAGTGTTTTGTATCTTTTAAATGATTTGATGCAAGTTTAATGTGTTTCAAACCAAAAACCTTTAAATTTCTATCTCATTTACTAATGCATATACACAATTGCAGTTTATTGCAAGTCATTGATTGTGCTTTTAAAGTTTATATTTTCTCTTAATTTTTGAAAGCTCAGTTTTCCTTAGTAAGGTAAGATTAAGTAGAGCCTTTTAGTGAAACGTTTATGTGATTAAGGTGCTCGAATTGAGTTGTGTTAGCATATTTTTTGAGAATATTAGTTGTGAATCAGTCTACATTTAGTTTTCTTCGGTGCATCACCTCTTAGAAGTAGTTAACCATTAGAGTTTCATAGATTAATCTTTATCCCTTTTTCCACACAATTCATTAGATTCTAGGAGATCAAAAGGGAACCAACCCATAATCTAGAGATTCGCTTTCCTTATGAGCAACCCACGGGCTCGAAAGTGTTTCCATGTTACATGAGATTTTTGAGCTTTACAACTTTGCATTTGGGTGCAATCCCTCATGATAACAGTTTTTGGCATGCCCTATGGGACTCGTTTAGACTCTCCTAGTTCAAATCTTTTCCACATAATTCTGATTTTTGGTGTGAAAATCAGTATTTACAACCTTTGGAGGCATGTTCTACACACACTTGGTGACTCCGAGCACATATACTAATTTCAAATGATCAAGTTCTAGTATGTTCCAAAATCAAGCTTCTTATTCTGATTTCCAACTCTCCATATGAATAGAAATGTCAAATTTTCATAGTCAATATGTATACCCACCCCCATACTATGAAAATGTTGTCAATGAATCTTCTTATCAACCATACCCAAGTAGCTACAATGTTGATTTTGACCAAAATTCCCATATCACGGTGAAAAACCAGCAAGTCTATCAATCTTGCCTCCCACCCACCCCTGCTTAGTCTTCATGGCAGCATACCTGTGCTCATAACTAGTCCTAGAAATACTATTTTGATCCCAATTAGCATGATTTTGTTGCTGATCATCCTCAATATGAGGATAGCATGAGCATTTGTGAGATTAGTTTTGATTATCAAAGAAAGATGTCAGAAATTGAAAGAGAAAATAAATATAACATGCAACAACAGGAGTTAGATTATTAGGCCTACCTTCATGAGCAGGAATTGGAGACACAAAGGATACAATTTGAGGAAAAGCTCGAGAGGGGGTTAGCTATAAAAGAGGAGTAGATGAAGTTTTTGTTTGCTCAAAATCATGAGGTTCAAACAATTCCTTTCATTCTAGATCAACCCTTTCAAGATGAGATTTGTAAGTATGAAATTCCAAGTTTTAAGCAAAATGAGCCTCTTAATTTTGCAAATCAACCTTTTTAGCTTGAAATTCCAAATTTCATAAGCCTTCATCCTTTGCAAGTTGAGGAAAGTAATCAAGTACATTCTAGTATAGTTACAGAGCAGCCCATTGATTAGGATAACTTATTGATCATGGAGAAGATTAGAGGTATAAATCCACTGCATTTAGCTGTAGAGTATTACCGATTAGAGCAACAAAAGATTGATTTGAAACAAGGGGTTGTAGAGTCCAAACCAATAAAAAATTGAAGTTTTAGGACTGCTCTTTCAATACAGTAGCCAATTCATAGCCAAGAGAAGCCTTAAACACCTCATAATGAACTTAGTAATCCTACTACAGTAGCTGAGGGTTCTTGTAGTCCCTTTTGTGACACCAAATCAAAAAAATCACATGTGAAGCAAGAGGTTGATGTTGTTTATAGTGTGTTTCAAGAGGAGGTTGGTTCAAGCTTGACATTGAATCCTTTGCACTTTGATTCATTTGAAAAAAATTCTAATGCTTTTTATAAGATGAATGAAAGCATAATGGAAAGGATACAAGGTGAAATTCTTATGTTGCATAGACAAGTTGTCAAGGTTACATTGGAGAAGGCACCACATGAGGAGGAAGATTCAATTTCTTTGTTTGATTAGCTTCCTAGATTTGTTGACAATGAGGAAGATAGCATACAAATGCTTAACTTATCAATTGTTTTGGAACAACAAGAACATGCTAAAAAAAATTAGAGTTGTTGGTCCATGAAAGCAAGGATGATAGTCTAGTTTTGCAATCTGACAAGCTTTTTTTGCATGAAGATATGACTAACTATTAGGTTGAACATGAAAATAAATCAAACCAAGTTCTCCATGAAGATGAAGCATCTAATTTTTTTTCGGAATTCCCTTTTTACTACATTGAAGAGGCTAGCATGAACGAATTGAAAGCAGCTTGTCTTGAAGAGCAGTCAAGTGAACTAATTGAATATGATCAATCCTTTCAAGACAACTCAATGTTTGATTGCCAAGATCCTACCTATTCAGCTTGTAGTGAGCTTGCCACTCTGCTGAATTCTTGTAGTGATCAAAAACCCAAGCCAGTGAATGATGAGGACAACAAGGTTGTTTTAGTAGAGCAAGAGAAAAAAATCATAAATTTTGAAGCATCTTTCAAAGCAAAGGTTTTTTATCAACATAATCAAGTGATCAAAAAGGTTGTGGTTGAAAAAAAAATGCTAAAGAAGAAGCTAACAAAAGGAATTATTAGTTTATCATTTCTAAAGGATTCCCAATTAGGCATCTTTCTAGGACTGAGATTCCAGGCATACTTGATGAAGCCTCGGTAAAAGGATAGCAGATCCAACTTACCCATTCATTCCAAACCAGCAGCATGGTTGGAAATAATAAAAGAATGAGTGAGTTTTTTTACATTCTTTATGAAGCATTGCAGCAGTTTATTGAGTATATTCTTTTGCTTCATCTAGTTTCGGTTGCTCATAAGCATGTAAATCAGCATTTGTTGTTAAGGAAGGGCGGCTACTTTAACCAAACAGTAAATGGATTCATTTGAGACTTTCATAGTTGTTTGGTTAGGGTAGGGTAGTTTAGTTTTGGTTCAATCTACTATAGTTTTATACCTCCAAGTTCTCATTGCATGGTAGTTTTAGTTTAGTTTTTTTTTAACAAGTGTGGATGATGCACCGTTTGTTGGATCTGTCTTAAATAGAGTTATGCTAGTTTCTTTTTTGTTTTGTTTTGTTATTGTATTGTTCCAAATAGCTAAGTTACAATGGTTTCAAAATTCTAAGGAGGGAATAATTTGACTCCATGCCCAATGGATTATCAAGGTGAAACATAGATTTTTGGCACCCACTTACTTTCTAGCTCTCCTAGGGTTTTTCACCTAGAAGGAGAAAGATGGGCCAAAAATGCTTATGTTACACTCAAATTCAATGAAATATGGATAGAATAAGGATCCAATATTCCTATATATAATGCTTGAATGCAAGAAACTAAAGGAAAATAACTTGTTTGAAAACACATTGTGTAATACAAAATCACCTAAAAACGAATGGAAAACTACAATAGAAATGGATCAGATTGAAATTTTGCACCTGAGATATGGATGGGGATTGGAAATGGCTTCTTGAATGTTTTTAATGCTGAAATTTAGGCCTGGTCGGACTCATTTGCCATTTTGGGTGAATTAGTCCCAGTTCTGCCAAACTATATTGGAACCCATTTCTAACAAAAGGGTACTCAAAAATGCAAAAAACTCAAAATTGACCCTGGAGTGGGACTCATTCGCCACTCATGGTGAATGATTCCACTTTTGAATTTTTGTATTTTCAAAGGTGGATTCTAAAGCTTTCGATCTGCACTTTGATGCCCTACAAGTGTCTACTTCTAAAACTCTAATTTATGGGTCTAAAAATGTTGATATTTTGACTTGTTGAATGAGAAGAAGACTTGAAAAAAATTTCAACTTGATCTTCAATGATTTCCAAGCTTCCAATAGACCTAAACCTGCAAACATACAAGAAGAGAAGAAGAAATTATGAATGTTAGGGCATGGGGGTTTGCCTTGGTCAAACCCTGTTTAGGTAATTAAATTGAAATGATGAAAGAAAGCAATGAGACATGCAATAATGGAAATTATTACCTTTCCATGATGATATATCTTGAAAGTATGCAGCACAACATGAAGATTCAGCCCTTGAATGTCTTTGGAAGCTTTCTTGATATCTTTCAATGATAAAACCCTAAGTTGCTTGGCTTGAGATGGAAGATTGGTGGATGAATATGTGAATTAAGTTAATGGATGTGAGAGAGATGTTAAATGAGGATAAAAACACATATTTATACACAATTGTGCCTTAGTAACCCATTGATACCTCATCATAGGCCAACATCAAGTAATTTTGAATAAAAACCCGAAAGAAAATTTGAAATATTTTGAAATTGGAGCCAAGAGGGACTCATTCACCACGCATGGAAAATGGGTCTCTCCTTGAACTTGAAAGTGGGTGTCAGGAATTAAGTCACATTTAATGTTTTTTTTCAGGTTTACATTCAAAAATATATTTAATTAATCCTTATAAGGGCATAAAGGGGTCAAATAAAGCATAAGGTGTAAATAGTGAAATTATGTCTAGAAAAGTGTGAAATCTTGTTACAAGACTTTACAACACTTCAAAATAGGAATTTTTGATGAATAAAAAGGAATATTTAAATGAATTATAATAAAAAGAGTATAGAAGAGTGTGGAAATGTTTTACAACACTTCACAACACCTTCACAAGACATCATTAAATGTATTTCATTCAATTTGCAAGGGTCCAAGACCTAGTGTGGATGCATAAAATGCATCACAACACCTAAATCAAGGCCTTATTAAGTCCAATTTATCATGAATTAATCCCATGTCAAGCAAAGGGTCCTTTTTTCTATGTCACACAAGGCAATTGATCTGGCATGCTTAGCAGGAAAGCATTCAACATAAATCGCCAAGAATGTAACCAATTTTTCACCATAGTTCAAATTGGCAGAGCTGATTAACTTATGCTCAATTTAAGGTCAAAATATTTCAATTCATTTCTGCTTTACTTAAGGGTATGTGGAGGATCATGGGGGTCCAAACTAGGCCTCTAAGTGGCAATGAAAATTCAAAAAATTAGAGTTAGGCAACTTGACATAAAAATTTGAATAGGTTATTAACATAATTTGAAAAATATGTAAGAACAAAAGTTGCAGCAAATTGAATGTAGTTTCTAGGATACTAGTCCTTTTTGGAAAAAAGTAAATTTGTTTTGAGAAAATTTGAAATTTCAATGCAGTGGTACTAAATTTTCAAGAAAAAAATAAGAAGCAGTGTGTGTCTGACCACCCTAAGTACAAGAAAAACATAATATTTTTTTCTAATTTTTTAAATATAAGTAGAGGACACATGTCCAAATGTGCAAGATGTTTTTTGTAAATTTTTTTCCTCGTAAATAATTAGTAATGATTTTTTTACTAGAACTTTTTAGAATTATTAAAACGTTTGTGTCTGACCACCATAACTTGGTCAAAAAATTATGAAATTCAATTTTTTTTATTCTATAGTAGGCGAAGCATAGAATGTGGTGCATCTTGTAGATTCAAAAAATGTAAAGTAGTTTGAAAGTTATAGAAGTTTTTCAATCAGCCTATCAATCAGGACTTTAGATGTAATGTAGGTAGAAAATCAATAATAATTATTTATTTAATTCAAAATAAGGCAAAATTTATATTGGTGGAAAGCTGACAATTTTTTCTATAAACCCTTTTCATTTGATGAAAATTAGGTCAAAAAAAAGTCGTCAGCCACAAGGGTGAACTTCGGAAAACTAAACAAATTCTGAAAAACACATTTTTTGGGTTGACTTTCCAGCCTAAACCAAAACTTGAACGGATATCTGTTATTAGACAGATATCCATTAATTATAAATTTTTATATTATTTATAATACATAAATATATAATATTATATATTATATATAATATATTATATAGTATATTATATATTATGTATTATTATATTATATATTAATATAATAATATATATAATAATATAATATATAATATTTATTATTATATTATATTATTATAATATATAATATTATGTTATCTATATTAATATATAAATTATATTATTATATTATACTATATATTATATATAGTATACATATTAATTATTATATATAGCATATAGGACATATATGAAATATTATATTATATATATTATATAATATATTTAATACATAGTATATATTATATATTTATTTATAGTATATTTATTGATGTGCGGCTAAATATTAATAATGGTAGGATTTCCCATCAATTTTCCCACAGAGGAAGATGAGTTGTAAAGAAAACTTAAAAGTAGCTAAATATTAATAACACCAAGGAAAATGTACCACCGTTAACAAAATTATTGATGTGCAACCAATTCACAAGAAAGAGAGAGAGAGAGAGGGGGGGGACTTGAGAGAGAGGGATAGAGAAATACCTTATAAGTGGGAGTGAAAGAGATGAGAGGGATGGGGAGAGAGAGCTAAGAGGGAGAGAGAGGGGGGGGAGAGAGGGAGGTATAGAGGGAAGGAGAGAGATATAGTTTGGAGGGAGAGAGGGAGGAGGGAGAGAGAGAGCAGAGAGAAAGACTTGAGAGGGAGAGAGAGAGAGAGAGAGTCTTGAGATGGAGAGGAGAGAGGAGTCTGAGATGGAGAGAGAGAGAAAGGGAGGGAGAGAGTCCAAGAGAGAGACTTGAGAGAGACAGAGGGGGGCTTGAGAGTGAGAGAGAGAGAGAGAGAGAGAGAGAGAGAGAGAGAGAGAGAGAGAGAGAGAGAGAGAGTTGAGAGGGAGAGTAGGAGGAAAAGAGGGAGAGAGACTTTAGGAGTGAGAGAGAGAGAGAGAGAGAAAGAGATTTGATCTAGGGAGAGATAGAGACTTGAGAGGGAGAAAGGGAGGGAGAGAGGAAGCTCTAAGAGACTTGAGAGAGAGAGAGGGGGTGGGAGGAACCTAAGAGTGAGAGGGAGAGATAGATGAAGAGTTGAGACAGAGAGAGGGACAAAGAGACAAAGAGAGAGGGAGGGGGAGAGAAGGAGAAGGAGAAGGAGAGAGAGAGAGTTGAGAGGAAGAGTGTTTTCCCATGTTGGGATGGGCTCTAGAATAATAAGTGATACAACTATAAAATAAAACCATTACAACTCAATTTAGCATTCATTTCATTAAAACCTTCAATTTATTAACATGTCATTAGATCATTCATGTAAAAGACCATAAAATCATCATGAATAAGAATCACTATCTTCCAATCATAGTACATAAACAAGAACATTATGCAACTTTCAAACAAAATCCTTAGAAGACATCAAGATACATGTTAATTAGATTGTTCATGTGAAATCTATACAATGATTATGATCAACAAATAAGTCATCAATCAACCATGATGCATGAATAAACACTATATATACACACTATATACATTAACAAACACTAAATTAATAGATTATTTAATATGTATTACTAAATTTTTGTCTCATAATTATACTATTAAATATTCATAAATTCAACACTAAAAATATCCATCAAACCAAATTCTTTATAAAATATCAATCCAACAAAATTCTTTATAAAATATCCATCGAAGACCAATTTTTTTATAAATATAAGATCATTGTCTCAATAAATTTTTGCACCTCTCAGTTGTATCTATTCATTTCTTTTTGTTTTCCTCTTTAGATTGGGATTGTCTCCTTTCCTCTATCCATTGTTGATGCTCGACCAATTCCACTTCCATAGACCTAACACATCAACAACAGTTTGCATTTTTTATGCAAAATGTAATGCCCCGCCACGCAAACCCCAAAGGAACAAATAAAAACGCAACAATTTTTTTTTAAAAGAACATATTAAATGTATTTAAGTATTCCAACATTACAATGTTCTAAGTTGCACAACTAAATCCCTTGGGGTACACGAGGTGACATTACTACACTAATCCATAACAAAGATAAAAGATTAAACAATAATTAAATAGTTACGTAAAACCTTTCCTTCTCACATCACCATTTAAAATATCCATATTAAACCATACATGCAAAATAAAAATGAATTAATCATAAAGATAACAAATATATATACATTTTGACAGATACAACACAACATAATTAATAACTACAAAAGATAGTTCTCAATGATTACAAGGCCTGAATATACATTACATCAATATGATATTACAACATAATGAACATATAACAAATTACATCAAAATCCTCTCAACACTCGTGGGAGTTGATACATCAATAAATAAATTACATCTAAAGTATGTACATACATCTGGTACATAAGAACACTGGTTCAACAACATATGCCAAAACCCTGCAATAAAAGAAACAACTACATCTAAAGGGAACCCAACAGGGTGTGAAGCACGTTCCACCCAACCACCCCCATGTTGGGAGTTAACAAGGAAGGATCCGCGACCAAGCACATCAATAGTAACACAAGACTAACTCCATACAAGATATCATAACATCAAAAGACCACACATAAACTATACAACGACAATTCACCAAAAGACATAACAATAGACCACTTTCGAGACATAAAAATAAATCACTCTATAGATGATACAACAGCAAATCACGGAAACACATCATCAATAAATCTCAAGTCATAAAATCAAAGACTACTTCCAGAGGACTTCAATAAAATAACACAAATGGAATGTTAGAGGAGAGTGTCATCGCATGGCTTAACATGGATTATCCAGACAACCTATCACAAGGTGCCACCTCCATCTCTACATGGATTATCCAAACAACCTAGTTCAAGGTGACGCCTCCATCTATGGTTCTCCTGACAGCCTATCTCAAGGTGCCGCTCCATAAGGTAACTCATGCAAAATCGTTAACCTTTCGTGAAGACAAGGCAACAATCTTGCCAACCACAGCCTTCTCGGTCCCCTTTAGTCTGTGATAGCACTAGCAGGCAGACGAGGCATCACAATTATCTTGTTAATGCTTAAACCCCACCCACGATTAATTACTTAGGTTATCACTAATTACTCTAACTCTAGGTGGGTTACCTTGACAGCCCCTTTGTGCACCGGCCCCCACTAGAGCCACTCTCTCTAGACACTCAATCACAAAAATATCCAACACAATAGGATTGTACCACAAGAAATACTAAACCAATCAAATAGTTCATCCGCGAGGCTTAACCATCTCGCCCACAATCATATGGATAACATTCACAAAGCAGTACAATCCAAGTTTACATTAACCAAAACCAAAACATAAGCACAACATCAAATTACAAGATCAAAAATAAATAACAGTATCCCCACCTCTGGAAGTCCTAACACAACTTAAGTTCCTATAATAGGATACATCAACTCTAGGGTTTCCCACATGACCCAATCCTGAATTAAAGAAAATCAAATTAAAAAAAATGAATAATCTCAATAGTGCATAAATCATAGAACATCATTAAACAAACTACAAGCACAATAAATTTCACCAACTTCATAAATCAATAACTCAAGAAAGTTCGATTAAATTCAAAACACACAAGATATTCCTAATTTGTACAATTACATTATAACATTGTATCTTTTAATTTTAACTAATCAATTTAATAATAATCACATAGCATATTCCCAATTTCCTCAATTAGACTATAATATTATAACTTGAAAAAATTATCATATTAATTTCCCATCCGCAACATATCCAACCGACTACACATATAAATGCAATTATACACATATACTTACACATGCTTTTATGCGTTTTTATATATATATAATGAAGCATATATATATGTATATATAAAATTAAAATAAACATTTTATGAAAACATTAAATAAATATCATGCTTTAAAATTATAAAATAAATATCTTTTAAAATTATAATTTAAATATATATATATGTATATATATATGTATATATATATGTATATATATATATGTATATATATATGTATATATATACATATATATATAGATAGATAGATATATACATATATATATATAATCAAACTTAAAAAAAATGCATTCAGTGAAACAATTAAAAATAAATAAAATAAAGCAAATTTTATTTGACCCGGACCTCCACACAGGCGGAGGTACTACATACCTCCCCCTTTGGTGAGGCCGCAGTCCCCACGGACTGCGCCCAGTAGCCTCGATTGTTGTGCGCAGCCATGGTGACTGCGCACAGTCACCCTCATGGGGCCGTGGGGGGTACGGCTTCGGTCGACCTCCCACCCCTAATGAATTTTTTAAAATTTTGTTTTTATTTTAAAATTAAATTTATTTTAAATAAAATTTTCACATGAATTTCGCTTACAAATAATTTCGAAATAATCACAATTAAAATGTATAATTATTTATTCAATACATAATATTTTGAAATTTGAACTATATATAAATTTATATATATATTAAAAGAATTGAATATATATACATATATAGAGAGAGAAAGATTCAAAACAAATCATACAGATAAATTGTTTTCCTAACAGACTCTACAGATTTTGATATACAAATTTCAACTAATAAAAGAATTTTATTTTCAAAACAATTATTTCCACCTCTAAATTTTATTGAATAAATCTTGAAGGTTTCACTATAATTTCCTACAGAGGATTCAAAGATTTAAAACAAACAAGTTTTCAATCACAAAACCACTTTCAAAAGAAATAGAGGAATGGATTTTCAAACACAACAAACCAGATTTTACTTATAGAACAATAAAATAATAATAAATTAAAAGAATAAAACCTGGAGTCCTCCGTTCGATGTAGAATCCCCTCTGGAGCCTCTTCTCAAATTCCTGCCTTCAACTCTCTTCTGAATCTCTCTTTTCTTCAACAACAATTCTTTTACCCAGAAAACCCAGAAAACTATTTTTCTATTTTCTTTTCTTTTACAGACCAAAACAACAGGAAAAAATCCCTGTGGGTGAAAAAATATCTCATAAAAATAATAAATCAAAATCAATAAAGCTCTTTATCTTTTTCCTCAAAAATCCTCCTTTCTCATTGGTCCTTTTTCCAGCTTTTAAAAACACACCCTTATCTACAATTTTAATTAAAATTTAATTATTTTCTCAAGATATTATCCACACAAGATTTTCTAATTTAATATTAAGAAAGATAATATTTAATTATCATCATCAATATTCATTTAAATTAATTTCTTACATTCTTAATTAATTAAATAACTTTTTAATTTACCAAGTATTTAAAATTCAACATTTTACCAACTTACAATTAATTAAAACAACAAGGCAACATTAATTAATCTTATAAAATAAGATTAATTAAATAAACACTAACCATAAATAAAATAAATACTCAACAATCAAATTACACAAGGACAAAACTTCAATCATGACACAACAATTCACAACAAGACGACGGACTTGGGACGGGGACACTTCCAAATCAACTCCCTTTTTCAACATTTTACCCGTTGGGTTAATTTAATGCTCGCCCTGTCCTGCCGAAGCAGGTGGAATCGAGACTTATTCCTACAAATCCTACATACAAATAATCATCAAGTAACACATGTATATAATCAAAGCATCATATCATGAGAAGGAATTGCAGCATAGTAGGGCACTCGTAAACGAGTGGTGCTACACTGTCCTCTCACCTAATCTATACTAACAAATACAATATCAAATATGAAATAACATTTCTAACTAAAAGATCGCATCATAATATAATTACCAAATCACTACATCACAATGTATTACTAATCGAATTAAATATCACCAAACCAAACAATAAGTAATAACAATCACAGTCACAAAGCATCAATCAAAACCACAAAAGTATCAAGTCTAAACAGTATGAAGGGTATTACACAAAATGCCTCAATAATGGGTGAACACATTCTTCGTTTTGAATAGCGTTGATCCTGAATGGTTCTAACATGCACATTGAATTGTTCTCAAAAGTGAGCACCATCGGGTGAAGGTGGTGGAGGTGGGGGTTTCAAGGTGGAGTGGGTGGAGGTGGAGTGGTTGGAGCTGGAGGGTGTGGATCCATGATTTAGATATAAGTGAACCTGCATTAAATTTTTAATTGAAAAATGTAAGATACATGTTTAAAATCCCCTTAAACCATTCAATATAAATGACTTAATTGAATACAAATGAAAAAATGTGTAAAGCTCATTTATGTCTAAGGCGTGTAAATGGAAAAAAAAATTGTTAAAGTGATGTGGAATCTCATTTAAAAATACATTAAATTTTTACCTCGCTGCAATGTGGAAGTGTTAAGCTCCAAATTGATTCAACAAAGGTGGAAATGTTTTGCTATAAATTTCCAATACTAAGTGAATATATATACATAGTTAGTTAAACAAAAACTTGTCCCTGCAACCATAGGGAAATGGGAAAAGTTAATGGGCAATAATTGATGGGTTGTGTGGGAGGCTATCATTTGTATATGATTCAATGTAATAGCCTCTTGCATAACACATCGATTATTACCTGTTCACTTCGCCCATTTCTCTATGGCTACAGGGACAAGTTTTGTCTGGTCAATACTAACAATGGATTGAGATTCACCAAGAATTGGAAATTTAGAGCACTTCCAACAAGGATCCTTTCTATTTGAGAGCTGAAGAGAGTCAAAACAATTAAAAAATTAAAAAACAAATTGTTTAGCAAATAAATTCTAATTTAAAAATAATAAACAAAGCAAGAATTTAAGAAACATGAAAATAAGTGATAAAGAATAATGAAAAATAGACAAGAATGTAAAACGGTTTAAAAAAATGGAGAAAGGAGGTAATAAATTTCTATTTTATGTTTGTTTAGTATGCTAGGTTCAAATTTATGGCTTTTTTCTAATAATAAAGGTTCCATGTTTTTGTTTGATGTTTTTTTTCTGTTTTTCACTAACTAGGGTTTGCAATTTTGTTGTAACTTTAAATAGAAATGAAAAAATTCAAAAATCTACAAAGAATGCAAATAAAACTTAAATTTATCACTAATTAAGAAAAAAAAAAAAATGCAAAAAAAACATTAGAGGTCCTGGAGGTTGCTGCTCAACTGCTGCATCACCAAAATGAGGACTGGTTCGTGAAAATGAGGAAGAATTCATGTTATAAAGTCCTCAAAGAAATGGATATCCGTTTCGTGGAAGCACATTATATTCCCATGTGGCTTCAATTAATTGGATTTAAAATGGATATCCATTTATTATATCATAAATTTATTGTATATATAATATATAATATAATATATATTATATATTATTGTAGACACTGAACTGGTCTAAACCTACTTGACTTCCAATTTCATCATAATCAGATTTCCATGGTCATGATTAAATAATGTCAATTAATTAATTATTCTCTAAAGTTCTTCATTTTATTAATTAAATAAATCTTATTTATTTTAATTATTCTTCAAATATCAAATCTTGAATTAAATAAATCATTTAATTCATGAAAATCTATTTTAACACATTCTTCTATGTTTAGATAATTGTTTAAGTTATCTAAATATTCATTCCCCACTTGACTCGAGATCTATTTAAATCATCGCTTAACTCTGGATTTAATGTCTAGTTGCTTTCACAAATAAACTCTTTGTCATATCATTTAGTCATCTAGTTCTAACTCGTTTGTGTGTACATGTGTATTAATTAAATATCTTTATTTAATTAATTAAATCTTGTGTGTGCGTTCAAACAGAGCATTGCTTTAATTCTATCTTTATCTTTGTCATGCAAAGATTATTCTTTTGTTTTCGAATACCAAACTCGAAGATTAAATCATTATTTAATCTTTATTTTTATTTCTAGTTTTTATCACTCATGTCAGTACTAACAGTTATCATAATGCATGTCTAATCTTTTTATCTCAACCGTTCATTGATCTTTCGATCCTGACCTGTCATTCAAATGATCAATTTTCTATAAATTGATTTGTCCTTCATCATTTCAGCCCCTCCCAAAATCTTGTGACTTTTGGAGCAATTATCTTAAATCTTCAATGTTTCGTTATTATCACAATCCTTAGGATATGCTTGCACAATCATTGAAAATATGAGGGCAAGTACACTACAGAAGATGAAATGGAGAAGGACAACAAAGGTTATCCATGGAGTTGCATTGATCTTTGGTGAGATTGTTTTATGTTTTAGCTTATTTCCTTCGTTCTTTGTTGTTTGACTTTAGATTACATTAGAGCTTAGATTGCATTGAGTGTTTTCTTTTAACCTTTTTTGTTTTCATGATGTTACATTTGGTGAACCTAACGTGAAGACACCATCTTCACGAATCCGTAGATTTTTTTTCAATTTTTGCAGGTTTTGTACGTAATCCACACATTTGTTTGACTAAATGATGTAACCGGAATACTAGACCGCATCTAGTATAGGAACGATGTAATTGGCTTACTAGGATCGTGATTTGATATAGGAAAAAAATACATCTAATGAACAATTTATGTAATCATATTTTCTCGATCCATTAAATCGATCAAGTAAAATCCCATGACGATCTAACAGAGAAAATGACACATCCGGGATCATAAATTTTTAGGTTTAGATTTTAATTTACAACCTTCTTTGTGTGTTTTTATTTTTGCTAATCTTCTGTTTTCAACGTGTGTCTTGAGGAGTTAACAAAGTTTTTGCGGTCGATAGTCAAAGATCAAAATCAAAATTAATAATGAATCTTTCTGCAGAACGCATGTTGAACACCATAGTTAAATTTTTCAAATAGATTGTTTGGTAGTGTAGTAAATCTTTCATTTAGATTAAAATTAACAAGTTTCTACTATGTTTGGTGTGAAAGAACAATTTTTTTATTACCCTTATGATTCAATATATCGAAGTATCATCTCCCCTTGCACATTTGTGTGATCCTAGGTGTAAGGGAAATGGTTACTGACTCTAGAACTTGGGCATGTCCTGGCAGGAAAAAGTACTCTCCTTAGGATGGCTTCGGACCCATAACACTGAACCCAAAAGGGACTTCAGCCAATATATAAAGTGGATTCTTGGGAAAGCCCAGCAAATCAAGCGTATGGTTTAGTGAGATGGATTTGAAAGGGACTCTGCATACATGGATCATACCCTCTGAATGGAATGCTGAGATTAAACAACTTTGTTTGTAGTGTCCAAAATCCTTCTATTTACTGGTGTAGTAGGTCAGACCTGTGAAGCCATCTCATATTCTTATAGTTCATGTGTAGAGATGAAAGTATGCCATGGGATGTTCATGGGTACTGTAGCTTGGCTGCCCCGAATGATGTTAATGAGTCGTGGAGGGGAGCCAAAGGGGTCAAGCTATTAATCATCCACCTTGAATAAGCGTAGTTGGGAAACCAAGTGAGAACTCAATAAATACTATCCTACACAACCTAGGATGTGCTTGTATGTTGTCAAATTAAACATTCTTTGAGTCCAAAATCAAACTAAAAACACTTTGTCTTATGATTGTCTTTGTTTGC